>CM053567.1:186299487-186420179 GCA_028646485.1 Cryptoprocta ferox
GGGGGCTGGGCATGTGGGGGCTGGGCACTGGGGGCTGGGCATCTGGGGGCAGGGGGCTGGGGTCTGGGGGGCTGGGCATCCTGGGGCTGGGCATCTGGGGCTGGGGACTGGGGGCTGGAGGGTGGGAGTTGGAGGCTGGGCACCTGGGGTCTGGGCACCTGGGGGCTGGAGGCTGGGGACTGGGGCCTGGGGGCTGGGCATCCTGGGGCTGGAGGCTGGTCATCTGGAGGCAGGGGTCTGGGGTCTGGGGGGCTGGGCATCCTGGGGCTGGGCATCTGGGGGCTGGGGACTGGGGGCTGGGGACTGGGCATTTGGGGGCTGGAGGCTGGGCACCTGGGGGCTGGGCACCTGGGGGCTGGGCATTTGGGGCCTTGGCATCTGGGGCCTGGGCACCTGGGGGCTGGGGGCTGGGCATCCTGGGGCTGGGGGCAGGGGTCCGGCTCTAGCAGGTAGGCGTGAAGAAGTTGTACAAGCCTGTGCAAGTCCGCCCTGCTCTCTGACCCTCTGTTTCCCCAGGAAAATGGGCAAGTGGACACAGGCTCCCCCCGACCCTGCAGCTCTAACAGTTTAGGACGTTTCCTGACGCAGAGTAGGAATCAAGACCCCGGGGAAGGACGCACCTGTTAGTCCCCAAGTCCCAGTCAGGTCTGCCTTTTTTGGGTCATTTGAGTCACAGATGTGTGGATCTGCAGTCCGGGAAGATGGCTTGAGGGTTGCCTTGCCCAACTTCAGATGCAGAAACGCCCCCTACTTTCTTCCTGAGAGTTGATGTCTTGTCTCTTTTTGACTACTCCAGGGGCGGGGGGCTCACCCCATGCCCAGATCAGTCGATTTCTCTGCTGGACAGCTCTGACTGGGGATCGTCCTTCAGAACAAGTGGAACTCTGCCCCCTGCAACTTCTATTTCTGCCTCTTAATTTTATGTTTTGGCAGCAGCCAGAGCAAAGCTAATAATCACTCCAGCCCCAAAATGGCAGTGAGGCACATAGCCACAGAGAGCTCTTGCGTATTTTGTTCTGATTCTTCCCAGTTTTGGGGTTGAACATCCCCAGACCCTACGTCTGATCCTTCTGGCAGCTGAAAATTTGGGTGTGAATCAAAACTCCTCTGGGCTGCGGTGCATGCTGGGACATGTGCTCTAGCTCTATCCAGTGGGTATCACCTCCCTCATTCTGGCCACTCTACCCCTGTGGATGTGGCTCATGGTGGCGCCAGCTTTCAAGGCAGTGCCATCCAATGCATTTACACTGATATTGGTGAAGCCCTCTGGATTATTTTCTAAGTGAGGATAAGACAGGTTTTCATGGGCTTCCATCATATTAGTGGCCAATAATCCAAAAAACTATGGTGAAATGTTGGTGAAGAAAAGTCATCTGGGGACATGGGGGGGTAGCTCCTATGTCCGGATCATCCAGATCATCTTGCCTTATGAGATCCAGGAATCATCCTGGTCCCCCTCAAGTGCCCCTCTACCAAAGGATCCGATCAGTTGCCTTCCTGTACTCTCCAGCGCCCCCTACCGCCTTCTGGGGGGGTCGTCTTGCTTCCAGTACTGTCTCCACCCCACCCTCCACATGGCATCCAGAGTGAACTTTCTAGAACACAAATGTGGTCAGACGCCTCTTGTAATGTGATTTATATACAATAAGAAATATATATACTTAGTCTTCGTCCCTGTTCCTGGCGCAGAGCTCCCAAAACTCTTAATTTCTTCAACTACCAGAGCAGCAAAGCTATCTTTTGTTATGCTAATGAGGTGACGTTCGGAAGGTTCCTAAGAATGGGGGCTGGTTGCTGGTGGAAACAACCTTGGGATGGGAGGGTTGAGGGTTGGAACTTTCAGTCCCACCCCCTACAGCCCGCAGGGAAGGGAGAGAGAGGGCTGCAGATTGCGTGCAATGGCCAAGGGCCAATGATCTAATCAACGATTCCTCTGTAAGGAAGCCTCCACAAAACCCCCAAAAGGTTGGAGTTCCGAGAGCTTCCACGTTGGCGAACATGTGGGGATTCTGGGAGAGGGGGGTCCTGCAGGGGGGCGGGGAAGCTCCCGCCCGCCCCTGTCTTTCCCTTCACGTCTCCTTCATCTGGCTGTTCTAGTTCTACCCTTTTGTAATAAACCAGTAATCTCATGAGTAGATCGGTCCTGTGTTCTGTGAGCTGTTCTAGCAAATTAACCAAACTCAAGGAGAAGGTCGTAGGAACCACTGATTAATGGCCAGTTGGTCAGAAGCACAGGTGACAACCTGGACTTGTAATTGGCATTGGAACTGGGGACAGTCCCGCGGTCGGAGCCCTTACCCTGTGGGGTCTGACGCTATGTCCAGGTAGGTGGTGTCAGAATTGAGTTGGATCGCAGGGCGCCCAGCTGGTGTTGAGTATTGCTCGGTGATGTGCAGGGGAAAACCGATATGTTGGCACCTGGTGTCAGATTTCAAACTCTCCCTTGCCCTGCACCCATGAGACTGTGGGATAAGGCCTGTTCTCGATTGTTTTTTTAAAGTTTATTTATTTATTTTGAGAGAGAGAGAGAGAGAGAGAGAGAGAATCCCAAGCAGGCTCAACGTGGAATCCAACTCGGGGTTCAATCTCACAGACTGTGAGATCATGACCTGAGCTGAAATCAAGAGTCAGACGGTTAACTGACTGAGCCACCCAGGCGCCCCAGGCCTGTTCTCTTTAATGCTGCCTTCAAAGCCCTTCACCAAGTGGCCTGACCACCTTCCTTCTCCTTCTCTCTCTTGGGTTCCCTGGAACCCACTCTCTCTGCCCAGGCACCCCCACGCTACCTCTGTTCCCTGTGCACCTGAGTTCCCCTTTTGTGGCTTCTGAACTTGCCGCACCCTGCACCTGCACACCCACCTCACCTGATTCCTGCTTATTTCCAAACCTACTTCCTGTGTCCATCACCTCCTCTCAGGATCCCTCCTGACATCGGAGCACCAAGACAGGCCCCCCCGGTGCCCCACAGTGCTCAGGACACCCCTCTCTCTGAGTCCTTTCACTTTCTATGCTAAGAGCAACAATACTAGGAGCTCACACTTGCCCTGCTCCCCGACTAGCTAATTTTATGCTCAGCAAAACCCTGATCACGCATTTGTTTATTTAGTCGCCAAATATTTATAGAATGCCTGCAATGAGTTCCTGTTGCAATAGATGCTGGGGACACAGCGGGGAGCAAAGCAGACAAAAATCCCTGTCTCTGTGGGGCTGACCCTCTCGTGGGGGGTGCAGACATTCAATGAGGTCAATCTGTAAAATACACACCATACTAGCAATAGGCGTGGCGGAGCAGACACAAGTCCAGACAAGGAGCCGAGGTGTGGGGACGAGTCCCTTGGGGTGTGTGGATGAGTCCCAAAATGAAACTGAGGGGCGGCGTGGCGGCATAGAGTGTTCCAAGACAGGGACATGGGCTATATGGCCAGAGCAGAGTGGGTGATGGGAGAGAGGTGAGCCAGGAGCTCCCAGACGGGGTAGCCCAGATCTTGTAGGATTTGGGGAGCCATGGAGGGGACTTTGGCTTTTACTCTGAGTGGCATGAAAAATCACTCGAAGACAGTGAGCAGAGCACTGATAAGATCAGATTATCTCTCTGGCTGCTATGTCCAAAGGGGCTGGTGCAGAGTTGGGGGTGGGGGTGGGAGTGGGGGTGGGGGTGGGGCAAAGGAGGGAGCAGAGGGACCAGAGAGGCACGTTAGTGTCGTGGTGTAGGTTGGCAGTGGTCGGGATGGTGACAAGGGACTGTATTCGGGATACAGGTAGGTAGTCATGACTATGGCCTGCACTTAGGAGGATGTTTTATTTGATGTTTTATTTTTAGATCAATTTTAATGATTAAAGGAGGCGGAAATGTTAAGAAATGTGCCCAAGGTCATATAGCTAAAGTGCTCATGCATGGTGCCCAGAGAGCCTGCCCATTCGTCCCCTTCAGGCATGAGATTCCTGGGGCGGACACCCATCGCTGTGTCCCACCCGGGGTCCCGCGGGCGCAGCAGGGACTCCGCGCGTTAAACTGATTTTTTTTTTTTTTTTTTTTTTGCATCTCTCCCGCGGCCACGGTTCATTCTGCCCAGTGGCCACTGGAGGGCAGCAGTGCTTTTCCCTTCTCACGAAGTTTCCAGGCGCTGCTTAGATGGCGGTCCACACAGTCTGGTCCCCACGTCAACGTTGGGAGGTAGCGACCCAACTGATGACCACTCCCCTTGCCCAAGCCGGAGGCAGTGAACACACTTGAGGATCCCAAAGGAGATTGGCTGGACCAGTGAGACCCGCATCAGGGTCCCTCCCCGAGGCCCCTCATCCTCTATCTGAGAAAGTGATGCCAAGGCTTGCCTAGGCCACCTGCGGATCGGTACCAGCATGACTGCCCGGTTCTCTGCGACCTGCTCCAGCCCCTCTCCGGGTGACCCCGTCCCCTGAATCGCCCCAGGAGCTCCCGTCAGCCTGACCCTGGGATGCATGGTTTGGGGGTCGTGCAGCTGTACACGGTCACATCGGTGCCCTGAGGAGGCCCCTGTGGCTGTGACTGGGGCTCCAAGGCTGGGGGGGCCAGGCAGGGAGGAGACCGGGGTGGGGGGGCCGCCCGCTGGCCAGGCGCTGCTCTATGTTCTTCTGTCCACAGACAGGAGCAGGCAAACAACATTGCTTCTCCCTTCAGTTGTTGGCGCTGTTAATGAGGGTGGATTGACTTTGAGCATCTGCGTGCCGCTGCAACTTGACCTTTGAGGATCCTCCATCGCTTTAGAAAGGTGCCCAGAAGGGTCACCTTGATGCCTGCTTCCCAAATCCCCGCATAAATATTTGCTCGGCCAGCCCAGAGCCTCGCTTACGTGTGTCAGTCTGTTTATACTTAATTACATTCGGCAGAGCCCGCCCCGCGGCAGCCCAGCCCCAGCCCACCTCCGGGGCTCCAGCTTTCCCGTTGCTGGTCAGCACGTCCAGGCAAAGCTTCTGGCCTTTTCCAAGCAGCGTCTGCTCTCCCAGACTCATTTCGGCGGGCGACGCCTGGGTCCCTGCCCTGCTCTCCGGCCTCACCTCCAGCTTAGTAAAGGCAGACGTGGCCTTTCACGGAAGGGTCACCGATTTTGAATGTTGCTCTGTTTCCAGCCGTTCCCCATTCGATCACTCATTCACATAACTCTCGGCGCAACCCTATTCAGTGGGGATTATTATGAACCCCATTTGACAGCTGTGGAGACGAGGCCAAGAGATGCTTGTAAGGGAAAAAATTAAGGTGTGAACCCGGGAGTCTGGCTCAAGAGAGTATGTTCGCAACCTGGGTGCGGTACTCAGTCCTGTGCAAAGCCATCTGATAAGGTTCTAGGGGTGGGGTGAGGGGGTGGGTCCTGGCGACGCCCCTGGCTGCTCTCCCCCCTCCCCTACTCCCCTCCAGATCTCTGGTCTTTGGCCCTTGCAACGGACTGTCAGCTTCCTTCTTAGAGCCTCTACTCCAGGGGTCTTCCTGATCTCAGGGCCCCTTGCTGGCGAGGAAATTCTGTTTGCATCCAGGGTTCATGCACCGTGGGAAGAAGAAGGGTCTTCATCACTGCTTTTGGCTGTCTGTCTGCACCGCTTTGCTCCCGCCCGCGGGCGCGCCTTCCCCCTGCCTCCCCCCTGCCTCCCCAAAGCTGTCCCCTGCCCTTCTGCCCCCCTGTCCCTGTGTGATCCCCGAGCACAGTCCGTGGGTTCATCCTATTTGCTCTTCCCCGAGGGAGGAGTAAGGGAGGTCGAGCTGAAAGCAGCAGAGGAGGGCGTTGTTAAGTGTCCCCAGTCCCCCTTCTGTCCCCCCCACCCCCCAGCCCAGGAGTGGTCGTGTTTAACCATTTCACTTCCTAAACGGGAGCACAAAAGAACTGTATCGTATATGGCATCTGACAACGTGCCTGCATGGGGGTGACGACAATGACTCCGCGGCTTGTGAGCCCAGACGTGCAGATGGGGAGGGCTGGAGGGGCTGGCCCCCGGCCACCTGCATGTTCAGGGAAGTTCCTTCACCTTCTAAAGGCTCCCTTTGGTGTCTGTAGGAGTTTTGTTCTGAATACGCCTCAGGATGTTTGAAACACAAAAGGGAACCCGGGCCAGTGCGTCTACCTGGGCCTGTAGACCATGGAGCCTCAGAGGGCACAGAGGATGGGGGGACCCCCAGGGCTGAGGGGGGCCAGGGAGAGCCCTTCTTCGGGCGATCCCTCGGCTGTGCCCACGCTCCAAAGGGGACCCTCATTCCTGGGTTTCCGGGGGCTGCAAGGCCCATCAGCAGGAAGGGAGAGCGCATCACGGCTGGCGGCTCAGGAGGGGCCAGCGACAGCCAGGAGCACCGCGGCCCCGGCTGCTGTGACCCTGGCGGTGACTCCCCCCTTTTGGTTCCCCCTCGTGGCCCCCGTGCTTCCCGAGAATTTTTCCAGCATCAAAACCACTCATTGGAATTAATTTTCTTCACCGTAACCATCTGCCTTCGGGAGAACGGGTCCCTGCGTTTCACGGTAAGGATTCCTTCATTGTCCCCTCACCTTGGAGCAAAACGACAGCGTTTATTTCTTACAGAACACGCTGCAGGCGCGTGCGAACTTGTCGAATCATTTTGGGACCTTCGTGTGATGCCGAGCTAAGGAGAAGGAGGTTCGGGAGGGACAAAGAGCAGGTGGGAAGGTGACAGGGTGAAGTCTTCGAGACCCGGGGTACATAGGGCAGCGGGGGGGGGGGGAAGTGGTCAGAGGAACTGGCCTAGGAATGTGGGTTTATGCGTGGAGGGCTGACTCCCTCCGGTGGGAACATCCTCACGGCAGGGGGGTCGAGGATGCCCAATGAGGGGAACACACAGAAGAGAAACTGTGTGGAACAGAAGGCGCCAATGGCCAGAGGGACATTTGGAGGGATGACAGACCAGCAACGATGTCAGGAACGTTGTTTCCGGGCCGAGACCCTTCTTCCTGGGGGTCAGACAGGAGGGCCAGGCGGAGGCGCTGTAGGAATGTCAGATAACGTCCTCCTGTCTTCTTCCCATACCTGGACCCGCGTGCAGGCCCTGCGGGGTGTGACACCTGCCCCCCAACCCCCACCGGCTGGCCAGCGCTGAGGCTGGGGGAGGGGTACTCAGCTTTTGCAGATTCTGCACCTAAGCAGCTCCACGGCCCCAGCCAGTCTCTTCTCTGAGCCTCTGCCTGGCCGGGCACCGTGCAAGCCTAAAAAAGTCCCCCCTACCAAAGAACACCGGGCTCAGCGTCTGGAACGCTCGGTTATGAGTTCCAGTCTTGCCACTTCTTGGCTGGGTTACCTTCGGCATATGGCCGAACCTCTCTGAGCATCCTTTTGTCCGCAAAGCGCCCTCTGGCTCTGTGTTAAATCAGAAAGTTCAGCTCTTCTCTTTGCGTGTAGAAACGGTGCTGTAACGTTAGAAAGCGGGGAAAAGGTAACAACTGAACGATCGTGACATCATTTACTGGAGGGTGATTTCAGTCATTCTGATGATTAAGGTGGTTATTTTAGCCTTGGTTGTTTTTTTTTAATTTTTAATGTTTATTTTTGAGAGAGAGAGAGAGAGAGTGTGAGCGGGGGAGGAGCAGAGAGAGAGGGAGACACAGAATCTGAAGCAGCTCCAGGCTCCGAGCTGTCAGCACAGAGCCCGATGCGGGGCTCGAACCCACAAACTGCAAGATCATGACCTGAGCCAAAGTCGGACACTTAACCGGCTGAGCCACCCGGTTTTAAATCCTGGAGTATTTGAAACGCACTGGAAACAGACAGAGAATGATCAGCACTGTGGACCCACCACCCAGCTCCAGTAAATGTTAACATTTTGTCAGGCACTCAAGTTTTTAAAATACCAAATGTTACCGGGGCGCCTGCGTGGCTCAGTTGGTTGAGCGTCCGACTTCGGCTGGTGATCTCGCGGTTTGTGAGTTCCAGCCCCGCATCAGGCTCGCTGCTGACAGCGCAGAGCCCGCTTCAGACCCTCTGCCCCCCCACCCTTCCCCTGCTTGTGCTCTTTCAAAAATATATAAACAAACAAACAACAAATCAAATGTTACTGATGAAGTTGAAATCCTATTTCCCTCCCAGGGTTTTTCCTCTTCCTTATTCTCCGGAAGCAACCATTTTCACGGATGTGATGGATTTCCAGTCCGTCTTCCTATGCTTCTGAGAAGTGGTGAGAATCTCAAATATATACAAACATCCTAAGGGACATTTGCCTTCATTCCCTGTTTTCTTTTTTTTCTTTTAAATGTTTTTATTTTTTAGAGACAGAGAGACAGCGTGAGCAGGGGAGGGGCAGAGAGAGAGGGAGACACAGAATCCGAAGACAGGCTCTAGGCTCCGAGCTGTCAGCACAGAGCCCGACGCGGGGCTCGAACCCACGAACCGTGAGATCATGACCTGAGCCGAAGTCGGACGCTCAACCGACTGAGCCCCCCGGGCGCCCCTTCATTCCCTGTTTTCTTATTCGACAGTAGTTTTTGCAATCAACGCATGTCGAGTACTGGGCATCTGATCCATCACTCTTCCTGGAGTGTAATGTTTCATAAAAGGTCAGAACTTATTCATCTCTTTCCGAGAAGACTGTCGAGATGTTTCTTTTTCTTTTTTCCATCATAGCCTATAACGAGGCAGTAGGAACATCCTCGCTTCATCTCCTTGTGAGAGCTCGCCTGACATACTCGCCCAGAAATGGAATGGCTTTACCAATTATTATGAAATTGCTCTCTAAAACCATTGTATCAGCGTGCAGGTCCCCAAGCAGGGCAGGAAGAGTTCCTGCGACTTCTTATCCACGCCAGCGGCTGGTATTATGAGATTTCATCTTTTTCCTGTTTGGTGGGTATAACATAGGAACACACCGTAGTTTTAACGTGTCTCTCTGAGGGGTAGACACGCTCCGCACCCTTGCATGTAGTGAAACAGCCCTTGTGATGTTCTCTTCCTGATCACGCAGTCCGAGTTCTGTCCGTTTCTCTCTTGCTTTGCTATCGATACGCAGGCAGTGGGAGAGGAATGGTTTGTCAGTGAACACATCACGCTTCCCGTCTTCGGGGGGTTTATTTTAGCTTTGTTTCTTGGGTCTGGTAAAGCCTTACGCCGCGGTCATTCATGGTTTTCGTTATCGGAGGCACTCTTTGGGTCTTGTTTCAGAAATCTTTCCTTATCCTCACGACACAAAGACGTTCTGCCAAGTGGTCTCAGTGTTTGAGAATATTGCTTTATTTTTTAAGTCTGTCAACCCTCTCAGATTTATTTTTGAGGATGATATAAGGAAGAGATCAAATTTCCATTTTTTCTAAGTGGACAGCCAGTCATTCTGGAACCTTTGATCATGATGTCTGTTACTTTTCCACTGATTTGTTGTGGGTTCTCAGCAGTTTATCACATTTCCCTGAATTTGTTTTTTGGGTTCTCTGTTCCGTTCCGGGTTATTTATTTATTTTTGTTTCTATGCCAGTATCCCAGTACATTAATTTCTGTGACTTCCTAACAAGTCTTGGTATCTTCCAGAGAAATGCCCCTGGCCCTCCATTCTTCTTTTCCAAAATGTATTGGCCTTTTATATTTTTCTATAAATTTTAGGTTCATCATATCGAGAGCCATCCTGTTGGGATGTTCACTGGATGTAACCAACTTATGTTAATTTAAGATTCATAGCTTATCTCTATTTATATAAGGTATTCTTTTATGTTCTTGGATCAAGTTGTATAATTTTCTCTACGATATTATAAACTCTTTTCTTTTTAAATTTTTTACAGTCCAGAGGTCTTATTTTTTTAATGTTTTTAAACATGTATTTATTTATTTTGAGAGAGACAGAGACAGTACAAATGGGGGAGGAGCAGGGGGAGAGGGAGAGAGAGAATCCCAAGCAGGTTCCACACTGTCGGGACAGAGCCCGAGGTGGGGCTCGAACCCACAAAGCCGTGAGATCATGACCTGAGTCAAAACAAAGAGGAGGATGCTTAACCGACTGAGCCACCCAGGTGCCCCTTATTTTTTTTTTTTTTTTAAATCTATCATGCCATGAACTCCCAGGGAAGGGGTTCCAGCAGCCCACGCTACTTTCTACGGCTCTCTCGAATCATGCCTCTCTGGGTGGGATAGGCTGGCCTCCAGGTGAACCGAGTTCCTTTGTCTTTGGCGTCCTTCTTTTTCTGATCATTGTCCTTCACATGCTTCAGGAAGCAGTCTGGGCTCCTAGAGGCTTAATGTGCTCTATATGCACATTAATAGTCTTGCCAAGAATCTTGCCCTTAAGTTGTCTGAGTGGCACGTGGGTGACACTCAGGCTCTTCCAGTGTTGATGTGGCATTTGTAGGCCATTCTGGGTTGGACAGCGTCCATTCGCTGCATGTGCACAGTATCACCTTCCTTGGAGATTCGCGTGAATGGGGCCAAAGGCAGGGCTCCACGTTTCCTAAAAGGCCCAGAGACTCTGCAGAGTGCCTCTCGGCTTCCCATGTGTGGGTCATTTGGGGGAATTTGTAAACATGGTTTCTTGTATTTACAGCTTATGATTTTGCTGCTATTGTAAATGGGGTTGATCTTTTTTTAAATGTTTATTTTTGAGAGAGAGAGAGAAAGAACGTGAGCAGGGGAGGGTCAGAGAAAGAGGGAGACACAGAGTCCCAAGACAGGCTCCAGGCTCTGAGCTGTCAGCACAGAGCCCGATGCGGGGCTCGAACCCACCAACGGTGAGCTCATGACCTGAGCTGAAGTTGGACGCTTAATCAACTGAGCCACCCAGGCGCCTAAATGGGGTTGATTCTTAAATTGTACTTTCCAATTATTTTTAGATGTTTTATGTGAATGCTATTTATTTTTATTCTTTATTCATAATTGACAAAGTTATGTGTGTGCGTGTGTGTGTGTGTGTGTGTGTGCGTGTGTGTGTGTTTCTGCAGAGGGACAAAATATTGCACCACTGGGAACCCACCACCTAGTTGAAGGAAAAACACGCTATTCTTTTCAAAGTCCTCTCTATCGTCCTTGTCCTTCCTTCCTCCACTCCTCAGGGGGATTAGCTCCTGTCCTGAATTGTGTTTTAAACATTCTCTTGAAATCCTTTAAAGCTTTATCCCCTATGCTGCTATCCCACAAAATATCCTTTACGCTTTGCCTGTTTTCGTTCTTCGCGTAAATGGAATCATCCCATGCGTCCTCTTCTGTTCCTCAACGTCATGCACCTGGAATCAGCCACGTACTTACACGCCATTGTAATATATTAATTGTCATTACCATTATGGGGCCCCAACCACTGTCACTGATGGACTTCCACATTGCTTCCAGTCATTGGCTATTGTAAATATCCTGTCATGAACATCTTTAAGCATATTTGTTGGGGTACACGTGCAAGAGTAACTCTAGGATATATTCTAGGGTTGGAATGGCTGGGTCATAGGTCATATGCGTCTTCAAATGTACGAGGTGACGCCAGAGCATTTTTCCAGGTGTTCCCCGCCCCTCCCCGTGAGCAGTGTGTCAGGTGCTTTGTGTCCTCTTCAAGGCTGGACATTGTCAGATTTTAAAATTTTAGGCATGTTTGTGGGTTTAAACGGTAGTTAATTGAAGCTTTGCTTCTAAATCTATAAATGGAGACAAATTATCCTCATTCACCCATTCACCCATGTTGGCATAAGGCCTGAAACGAACCAAGGAAAAAACAGACACGGGAATATTTTGTAAGTTGCAAAGTTCTCCATGTGCTTAAGACGTTATGAACAACAGTGAATTGAGAGCATCTTGGAGCATCAATAGACAACGTCAGAGCACCATTCCAGACCCTTCCCCTCCAGGCTGAGTGATTCCCAAACTCAGAATGTCCGTAGCACGGGAGCCAGAGGAAACTCACTGCGCAGTGAGAGATGCGGTGGTCTGAGCCCATCTTCTGAAGCAGCAGCTTCCTATTTCATAGCATCTTGAGCTGGGTTGATGCTGGAGCCCTGGGGTCAAGACAAAGGGAATGAAAAAGCAGTAACAGCAGAGTGGGTCCCCCTGTCTGTGTGGCAGCCAGAAAATTCTTGAAAAATAAGTAGAGCTGCATTTTAGGAACCTGACTGCGAACGTTTGAGAAATGTATATCCAACATCCCTTCGCTATGAAGGGATGACTGCGGACTTGACCGTTTTCTGCATGATTGTGCTCTATTTTTCTATTTTTTTCCTTCTCCTCCAGCATTTAATCAATTTCAGGGCAGCCCCTTCCTCTTTCCTGTGATCTGTACACCGGACCTGACAATCGACAGACCTGAACGTTCTGCAAATGCAGGAGATAATTTCACATTGTTAGCACTTTTGCAAATCAGGGAGGCTTAAACTACGAGGATTTTCACCTAATAATTCTGTTGGTTTAAATCGCCCCTGGGTGTGAAGGCGCAGGGCTGGTGTCAGCAGGCCAAGTGCTCTAGGACAGCTGAAACCCATGATTAAGCTTTTAGGTGTTCTCGGGAAGAAGAGATAAGGGTTTCGTTCAGGTTTCTCTGCTCCTGGCTGAGGTCCAGACAGTCATGTTTTATGAAGAGCTCAGTCAGAGCACCGTGAGAACAAACATCCGTGCGATACGTATGGGTCTGTGTGTGTCTGTGTGTGCGTGAGAGTTACCAAGATTAACATTTTTTTAAATGTTTATTTATTTATGACAAAGACAGAGCATGAGCAAGGGACGGGCAGAGAGAGGGAGACACAGAATCAGAAGCAGGCTCCAGGCTCCGAGCTGTCAGCATAGAGATCGATGCGGGGCTCGAACGCACGAACCGTGAGATCATGACCTGAGCCGAAGTCAGACGCTTGACCGGCTGAGCCCCCCAGATGTCCCGAGAGTTACCGAGATTTTGACGTTGACCAAACCAATAAGAATCGGCAATGCCGGAAAACAGGAACGAGGTGTCTGAGGGCTATAAGCAGAGGAGCGTGTGCAAATAGTTGTGTATTTCATGAAGACAGAATGGACCCCGGCCACTTGGAATCACAGGATCTCAGCCTCCCTTGGCCCTCCCAGGAAGCAGCATCCAGTATCCATGAACATCCAAACTATAGTTATGGAACATCGACGAAGCGTTAGACACGGTGCTAGATGCAGGGGACAAAACGTGACCCAGAATGGCATGGTCCCTGCCTTCCTGGAGCTTATACCCTAGTGGGGGAGACCCAGCAGGGACGTAGGCAAACCAGTGACCCCGAGATGGAGTCCCGCGGTGCCCCAGGGTGCTCTACGGAGACTAATGGCAGAGGGGGTGGGGGGTAAGCAGGGCGTTGGGGACCCAGGTGAGAGGTTCAACTTTCCTTTGGAGTGGGAAGTGTTAAAAAGAAAACCACAGGCCCAAAATAGCATTACTTGGGCCAGGCCAAGTCACTACACCGGAGCTTAATGCCTAACCTAATTGCCTATCACCCTCCCCCGGAAATATGGGTCTTTACATGTCAGTCAGGAATTTTCTGTGAAGCACAGCGAGGTAACCCCTCACACAGGCCTTCTCCATCCCCCAAAGAAAGAGGAGGTAAGCTGCATGTAAAACTCCTGTCTTTCCCCCTAAGGGGGGTGGGGGTGGGTGGTGACCTTGCCTGAAACAATCCTTTCTCCTCTTTTCCTTATAATGGCCTTGTCCCACCCTCCTTCCTATAAAGAACTTCCGCTTTGTACAGTTCCTCAGGGCTCCCATCGACTTGCTACCTGGGGTGCTGTCTGGTTCATGGACTGTTGAATAATGACGCCGATGAGTCCATCACAATGACTCCCTTGGAGGCGCCTGGGTGGCTCCGTTGGTTAAGCTTCCGGCTTCAGCTCAGCCCTCCTTGGGTTCGAGCCCCGCCTCAGGCTCTGTGCGGACAGCTCAGAGCCTGGCAGCTGCTTCGGATTCTGTGTGTGTGTGTGTGTGTGTGTGTCTCTCTCTGTCTCTGTCTCAAAAATAAATTAACATTAAAATTTTTTTTGATTAAAAAGAACAAAATTACTCTGTTGAATTTTGTTTTTCAACAGAATCCATAGGATACTTTTCAACAGGGGAAGGACACAATCTAATTGATATTTAAGGCAGATTTTTCTGGCCACTGTGTGGCAATAGGATAGGAGGGGCAAGACTGAAACCTGGGAGCCCGGTGAGGAGGCAAGTGAAGTCAGTGCTCCAAGTAGGGGCTCTGATGACCTTGGCCCAGGGCATCGGCAACAATTAAGGAGACGAGAGCGCAAGTTCACAGGACATAGTCAGGCTTCTCCAGTATATAGAGGGTTTTTTTCTTTTAATGTTTATTTATTTTTGAGAGAGAGAGAGAGAGAGCAAGCAGGGGAAGGGCAGAGAGAGAGAAGAGGGAGACACAGAATCCGAAGCAGGCTTCAGGCTCCAAGCTGTGAGCACAGAGCCCAATGCAAGGCTCGAACCCACAAACCACAGGATCGTGACCTGAGTTGGATCTTAACGGACTGAGCCACCCAAAAGCCCCTATAAAGAGTTTTATTATCAGGAATTGGCTCACAAGGTGACTGGAACTGAGGGTCTCCTGGTCTGTTGTCTACAAGCTAGAAACCCGGGGAAGCTGATGGTGTAGTTATAGACTGAGTCCAAAGGACTGAGAACGGGAGAGTCAATGGCCTATGCCCTGGTCCAAGGGCAGGGCAAGGCCGATGTCCCGGTGTGCAGTCAGGCAGAGAGAACAGAATTTATGTCAGAATTCGGTTGAATTGTGAGACACCTAGCTGATGTCAGAGAATTGCTTGTTGGTGTGAACCTTCCCACGCAACACACACACATTGGAATTGGGTGTGGAAGCGTGCCCGCTCGCGGTTTTGGCGGAAACAAATGGTGTAGGACGGGACCATGTTATTGAGACAAGAAAGGCCAATGAACAAGAACAGAACGAGAGCTGACAAGCTAATTCTGGGACACTCGGGAGATTTCAGATAGCAGAGTAGTTGGGAAATTAGTCTGAGCCTCAAGGGGACGTCTGAGCAGAGGGTTTGGGTGCCGTAAATACGGTAACAAAGAGACAGGAGCAGGTGAGATCCTGGGAGGAAGTGCAGAGAGGGGTGATGGTCCAGGACAAAATACCGGGGCTCACAGCTTCAGAGGTGGGATGCAGGAGGAGGGTCATCAAAGGGGAAGGAGACAGTCAACTAGAGGAAGGTGTAAAGCCAGGACAGTGTGCGGTGCAACAGTCCAGACAGACTCAGAGATCAATTAAGGTGAGACAGAACCGATCACCTCACACCTGTCAGAATGGCTGAAATCAACAACACAGGAAACCACAGGTGTTGACGAGGATGCGGAGAAAGGGGAACCCTGGTGCACTGTTGGTGGGAATGCCAACTGGTACAGCCACTCCGGAGAATGGTGTGGAGGCTTCTCAAAAAGTTGAAAAGAGAATTACCCTACGATCCAGGAACTACTGGCTACTGACCCAAAGAATACAAAAATACTAATTCAAAGGGACGCATGCACCCCAATGTTTATAGCAGCGCTATCGACAATAGCCAAACTATGGAACCAGCTCATGTGTCCAACAACTGATGAATGGATAAAGAGGATGTGGTATATAAATACAACGGAGTATTACTCAGCCATAAAAGAGAATGAAATCTTGCCGTTTGCAATGACGTGGATGGAGCTAGGGAGTATTACGCTAAGCAAAATAAGTCAGAGAAAGACAAATATATGATTTCACTCATACATGGAATTTAAGAAACAAAACAAAACAAGCATGGTGAGAAAGAGAGAGAGATGCAAACCAAGAAACAGACTCTTAACCATAGAGAAAAAAACTGATGGTCACCAGAGGGGAGGTGGCTGGGGGGATGGTTGAAATAGGTGATGGGGACTAGGGAGGGCACTTGTCATGATGAACTCTGGGTGATGTACGGAGGGGTTGAATCACTATATTGTATGCCTGAAACTAATATCACACTGTATGTTTACCAACTGGATTTTTACATTTATTTATTGAGAGAGAGGGAGAGAGAGAGAGAGAGAGCTAGCAGGGGTGGTGCAGAGAGAAGCAGAATCAGAAGCAGGCTCCAGGCTCTGAGCTGTCAGCACAGAGCCCAACGCGGGGCTTGAACTCACGGAACACGAGAGCATGACCTGAGCTGAAGTCAGACGCTTAACCGACTGAGCCACCCAGGCGCCCCATGGATGCTTTTATGAGAGCAGTTCTGTGGGTGTGGTGAGAAGTCAGACCGCAACGTTCAAGGAATGAACTGGAGGTGAGGAAACGGGATTTGATCCCAAGGGTGGCAGGGAGCCGCAGAAGAACCGTCAGGAGGTGTGTTACGTGCTTAGATTTGCTTCTTCAGGTAGTGCAAGGGCAACTGCGGGGGACGTTAAATAATCGGTGAACACGCAGAATCAGAAGGTACGTCGACTGGAAATGAGAAGCGCTCCACGGTTGGCATGTGAACCAAACCCCATAAGACGTGATGGTCGTCGAGATCAGGATGGAGGCAAGAATACTACTAATAACGGCTACGCGCCTGAGTATTTGCTAAATGTCAGGATCGCGCTCAGCAACGCGCACGACTTACTTTACTGAGTGCTCAGCACTGTTTTCTGGGGCAGGTGCTCCTACTGTTTTCCAGCTGAGGCTGGGAAAGTGAGGGCAAATTGAAAGACCCCAAGTCATTTGCTCAAGGCCACACAGGTAGATGGGAGAGGAGGCCAGAGAGACCACGGAGGGGGTGGGACAGCTGATGAAGGCTCCCGTGACCCTTGTCAGGACTTTGGCTTTTATTCCGAGTGAAACGGGGAGCCAGTGTCCTGAGCAGAAGAAGGATATAAGGCCACTTCCATTTTAGTAAAAAAAAAAAAAGTTTTTTTAATTAATTTATTTGTGAGAGACAGAGAGAGACAGAGCACAAGTGAGGGAGGAGCAGAGAGAGAGGGAGACACAGCATTGGAAGCAGGCTCCAGGATCTGAGCTGTCAGCACAGAGCCCGACTCGGGGCTCGCACTCACAAACCGTGAGATCATGACCTGAATCGAAGTTGGACGCCCAACCGACTGAGCCACCCAGGCGCCCCAAGGCCACTTCCATTTTCATGAACCGGTCTGGCCGATGGGCCGAGAAGAAGCTGGGTGAGGCGAGGGTAGAAACAGCTATTGCACTAGGACAAAAATGGGAGTGACTTTGGGCTGGGTTGCTAGTAGTGGAAGTGGTCAGATTCTGGCTCTGTTTGGAAGTCCAAGAGCGCGGGATTTCTGATGCCTGGGATGTAGATTATGTGAGAACGAGAAGGGGGAAACTTCACCCCAGGCTTCTTGGTTCCCGCGTAAAGATGGTGTCTACAGCCATGACCCCAGGATGGTCACCAAGACAGTGAGTGCTGACACAGGAGAGGGATGGGTGGGGTCTGAGTCTGGATCTCACCACTGCAGAATAAAGAGGAGAAGAGAGGGAGCCCCAAAGGAGACAGAAGTGGGGGCCAGTGAGGTGGGAGAGAAGCCGGGGGCGGGGTCCCAGCCTCCTAAGTAAGGAAAGCGTAACAAGGAGGAGGAAGTGGTCAACCGGCTCAAGTCTGATGCCGATTGTGATGAATATAAAAGCATAAAATAATTGCACACAAGAGATGTCGTGCAGAAAAGAGTTGCTCCTTCTAACCAGGAGTTCAGCGTAGAAGTTACCCTTGAGTGGATGGAAGGCTTCTATAGGTTTGCAAGACAGCTTGGCATCTGAAAAGATTTGCAGCGTTTGGGAAACACTGAGATGCAAAGCCTAAGGAAATGGCTGTGTGTGGGGGTGGGTTGGGGAAGAGCAGTGGGTGAGGCCAGAGATCAGGGCCGGAAGAAGCCCAGGACCAGGGGTGCCTTATGGGGGAGCCACTGGTGGGCATCCAGAGTAATGGAAGTAGTTTTGTAGTTTATAAACCCCACTCCGGCTCGTGGTGGATGGACTCGGAGGCGGGGAGGGGGAAGTCAGAACACCACTGGTGTGGTCCGGGAGGGACGCTCGGAGAAGGTTCATGAGAAATTGTGATTTCTCCTTGGGAGAGGGAGCACTCAGACTTTTGCACTGCAAAGTGCTCTGATGAACAAAAGTGCATCATTTTTTACGTTTCTAAAATTGTTTGTAAGTTGTTAAGCAGCTACTGTATTTGCTTTCTTTTTTAAGTTTATGTTTGAGAGAGAGAGTAAGAGCAAGTGGGGGAGGGGCAGAGAGAGGGAGAGAGAATCCCAAGCAGGCTCCACACTGTCAGCACAGAGCCGGATGCGGGGCTCAAACTCACGAACCACGAGATCATGACCCCAGCCAAAGTCAGATGCGTAACCGACTGAGCCATGCAGGTGCCCCTGTATTTGCTTCTGATGCTATTAGAGCTAATTAGAAGTAAGTAGAAACCCTATTAGGGGCCAGATAACATAAGTGTTTTGAAAGCGTGACTTTGCATCATCCCCTAAACAAGCCTATGAAGGTTTTATTAATGTCATTCCCATTTCACAGATGGGAAAACTGAGGCACAAAGAGGCTAAATAAACTGCCTATGGATACACAGCCTACACAGGAGTGGGTCTGCTTTGTTTCCCCAGGCGAGTGAAGTCCGCTGAAGAAACAGAACACAGGCTCTGCCAACCGAGATGTTGAGGCTGTAAAGCAACCAGAAGCATTTATTTGGGGTTTTGGGGATTGCAATCCAGGAGACAGAGTGAACAGACACTGAAAGTGCGCCGCTGCCGTGAGGGGGTAGCGCAGGCTTATGAAGGGAATATCCGCACGGTGACATAAGTTGTTTTGAAAGAATTATAATTGGTGCCGGCAGACTTTGAACTGACCGTCTGACACACGCTTCACTATTTGGTAGCAGGCATCCAAAGGAGAAGGATGTGTTCCAGGAGGTGGTGGAAGTTGCGATTGACCAAAGTCAAAAGTTCGTGGTGTTCCGAGAATTGAAGCAGGAGAGGTGCGTACGCCCTGCTTCCTCAATATCCTCCCGACTCCCTCCCGACTCTATTTTGAGTGACTCTCTGAGCCACGCTTCCTCCATTCTGAATCTTCTTTCACAGCTGTGACCATTAACAAGTCCATGAGGGAAAAATGCCTTCTGATGGGGAAGTCTCAGGGGACAGGACCAGTGACGGCCAGGCTCTGACCTGAGACCCAGAGAGCCCATAATGGGTGAGACCCTTCGGAGGTCTGAGTCCTAAGCAAAGGCTGCATGCCGTGTTCTTAGAAGGTTCTGAACTGATGCTGAGGTGGTAAAGAGGAAATGGAGAAGTCAAGAGATACGGAGAAGATAGGGTTGACCGGTTGGCTATGGAGAAAGAAGGAGAAAGATGGTTCCTTGGCATCTGGCTTGGAGACAGGCTGGCACACAGCGGGAGGAGCAGCGTCCTTGATTTGCTATTTTTGAAATCCAAAGCCAAAGGCTCCCTTCTGGAATTGATAACTCCCAACCACTGGGTTCCAGTCTCTCCGCCTTGAAAGGAATTCTCCTTAAGTGACCCGGATTATACAACTGGTGTGGGATAGACACCCTGCTGAGGTGTCTTACGTCTTGTCTTCCCCAACCACACGTCGGCGTTGGGGCCATCTGGCTCCACCGAGGTCCTCTTGCTTTTGGCTGTGCTACGTCTTTCTTTTTGCGTAACAAGCTCCCAGTCATATTTCAAGAGCCTGTTCACTTTCTGGATCCTACAGAAACCTTTCTGCCCCATCTCAGGCAGAATTATTTACTCCTTTCTCTGCTGTCTTCCTAGGTTGTGCAAATGTCTCCTCTGCTCATCAAAGAAGAAGAATCCTTTACTTTTCATCTCAATATTTGCTGAGTTTATAATAAGCACTCGGTCAATATTGAAGACATGAACAAACAAGTGAATGTCTGAAATGCGTAAATTAGTCCTTGTCTTCAATGGCTTATTTTGCTACCTAGAAATAGCAGAGGGTTAGTAAAGCCATGAAATGAAGGCTTCTAGCACTTGGCTCTTGGTCTGGAATCCCTCTGTTACCCCTTGCAAGCTGTCAGGGGAAATCCCATCACCCCTGAACCTGAGCGTGTTTCCTGCACTGTAAAAACAGGTGGGTAGCACCCACCCAGAGGTAACATCACCGTGAAGGTTCAGCTGGTAAGCGTGTGCTGTGCGCACCGCGCCTCCATATTTGGTGTCTCTGAGGACCTGGTAGATGGTGGCGGTGGTGACAGGGAGTTAGTTGCATGATTTTCTTCTGTGAGGGGGTAATCTCTTAAAAGAATGGTTATTGTGGGTTGAAACCTATCTCTCAAAAAGATAGGTTGAAGCCCTAACCCCTCAAATGTGTGACTGTGACCTTATTTGGAAATAGGGTCTCACGGATATTATCAAATTAAGGTGAGGTTATCTTCCATAGAGGTGGGCCCTAATCCAATAATTGGTGTCCTTGTAAGACAAGTGGATTTTGTTTCTTTCGTTTTGTTTCTTCAGCTTTTATTGAGGTGTAACCGACAAATAGCACTGTATGTATTTAAAATATATAATGTGGAGGGGCGCCTGGGTGGCTCAGTCAGTTGAGCATCTGACTCTCGATTTTGGCTCAGGTCATGATCTCAGGGTTGTAGGATCGAGTCCCGCTCAGCCTGAGTCTCTCTCCCTCTGCTCCTCCTCCCTGCTCTCTCTCACTCTCTTTCAAATAAATAAATAAATAGAGTGAAAAATCCCTGCATTGTTCAAGCCTTGTTGCTAGTCCTCTGCGCCATTACTCAGACTTCTTGTCTAAATAAAAATAAAGTAAAAATAAAATAAAATGTATAGTATGGTGATTTGATATCTGTTTTACTTCGTAAAATATTTACCACAATCCAGTTAATTAACACATCCATCATCTGACAGAATTACTTTGTGTGTGGGGGGGAGGGGAGAACACTTACGTCCTACTCTTCGCGAAGTTCAAGTATGCGATATTGTATTATTAACTAGGGTCACTACGCGTTAGATTCCCCAGCGCATATTCATCTTATAACTGAAGCCTTGTATCAACATCTCCCCCATCTACCCCCTGGCCCCAGGGCCTGGTAACTACCGTTCGATTCTGCCTATGAATTCAAGCTTCCCCTTGCCCCCCAAAGTTCACATATAAGTGAGATCACACAGTATTTATCTTTTCTATCTGGTTAACTTCTCTTAGCATAATGCCCTCAAGGTCTATCCATGTTGCTGCAAAGGGAAAGATTTCTTTCTTTCTCATGGCTGGATAATAGTTCGTGTGTGTGTGTGTGTGTGCGCGCATACACATATACGTTGTATACATACATACATACACACACCACATTTTTAACGCATTCATCCGTGGCTGGACACTTAGGTTGTTTCCCTATCTTGGCTATGGTGAATATGCTGTAATGAACATGGAGGCGCTATATATCCTGGATTGCTGGGTCATCTGCTAGGTCTATTTTTAATTTTTTGAGGAACCTCCATATTGTTTTCCGTAACCGCTGCACCAATTTACACTCCCACCAACAATGTACAAGGTTCCGTTTTCTCTACATCCTCACCAATACCTCCCTGTTGTCTTTTTGACAAAAGGCATCTTAAGAGGTATGAGGTGATGTCCCGTTGTGATTTGAGTTGAATTTCCCTGAGGACTAGTGATGCTGAGCATATTTTCAAGTACCTTTTGGCCATCTTACGTCTCCTTTGGAAAAGTGTCTATTCAGGCTCTTTGTCCTTTTTTAAAACTGGATTACCTGTTTGTGCTTTTTTTTTTTTTGCATTTGAGTTACAGAAGCTCCTTATTTACTTTGAATATTAACCCCTTATCAGATACGTGGTTTGCAAATATCTTTTCCCATCCCATAATTGCCTTTCATTTTGTTGATGGTTTCCAGGGCTGTGCAGAAGCGTTTTAGTCTCATGTAATCTCACGTGTTTATTTTTCTTGCTTGTGCAGAGATCAAGGACCCAATGACCTGGTGCTCATGGTAAGTACCAGACACTGACTACTGTGGGTATGGCACAAGGCGTGGTCTGCCCCCAAATATAAACGGAGGGCATCTCCCCATGCTTTAAGGACATTCATGCTGGTGGAGTGAAACTGACCCAGAAACACTACGCTTGATGGAAAGAGGGAGAAAGATGCATCTTTCTAAGAGCAGCAACTTTTGGAAAGTACGTGAAATAAACCACCTCATGTCCACCGGGGACAAATACTGCAGGACACGTGTTTCTCCCGGTGAAGAGAATCTCTATTTGATTTTCATCACCTTTCAAAGAAAAAGTGGTTCCCATCAGCACTCTGTGATTATGAACCTTGCAGATACACTTTATTTGGCAGTGAAATTTCTTTAAAAATGAAAGTCGACGGTGGGAGAGGGTATGAAACAGAAGGTGGGCTACATGTAAGCAGATACCTATCAAGGAGGAAAAATGTTACCAGCACTATGTTAAAGCAGTAATACAAACGTACTATTTTGCTTGCTCTCAATCCAATGCTCACGCAAGAGAAGCTGGTTTGCCCTTTCCTTCTCAGGAATCGAGTACACATCCTTGCGTATCTAACCATCCTGGCAAGACAGAACCAGGTGGAAATGAAAGTAAGACTTCTAATTGTCTTCAAGGGAGGTCCTGGGAGAGGAGCACATGCCCTGCTTTCTGGCAGGTGGAGAGACGTGACAGTTTGTGATACTAGAGTGACAGGGAGACCTGGTGGGGTGCATGGCTTTAGCCCACCGAGTCTGGGCCGCTGACATAACTGTGGTCCCCTTGGGCTCTCTCTCTCTGGATTGTCCTATCTCTGACGGTCTGGCAGGACCGTGGTCACTGGGACTGGGTATTCCAAGGCATTGCAGTCATCGGAGAGGAACACCAAATCCTGAAAAAGATGTGCAATGAGCAAGAATGTTACTGAATGTGGCCCCAGAGCTCATGCACAACAGTAGGACCCCTGGTTAATCTTCAAAGTTTGTTCAGTTGTTTCCTTTTGCATCAACACTTCCCATCCCTTATTCTCCCGAGGAGAACTGGCCACATCTTCACGTTCCCGAAGAACGTGATATAATACTGCATCAGAAATATAAATAATACTGTATTATAATTGCATCTTCTTCCTGTCCCCCCCTCCCCACCCCCCGACCACGGGGAGAGGGGAATGAGGACGGAAATGGGCGTGGGAAGGAAATCCATGGCAAATCTTTGATGCATGAACAAATAAAATAAACCGAATAACTAATTATTTATCCTGAGAACTTACTCCGGGTCCAGGCCTGGTGTTAGGAATTCTATGCGTGACGACTCCGCTAGCGTCTTAGGATCAATGGAGTTCCTACAGCGCCCCGCACCCATGGTCAGGGAGTAATTATTACTATTATCCTTCCAATGGTGGCGTGAGGTGGGCATAATTGTGTCTCTGGTTCACAAATGAGGAACGCGTGGCCTAGAGTGGGGACGAGTCGCTCCCATCTGGGAAGCTAGAGGACAGACCCGAGCTCAGGTCTGTCTGATTCGGAAGCCTGGGCCCCTGGGGGTCACATGACTCTGCTTCCTATGGCTTTAGTAGTAGGGCTGGTTTTCTGCATTTTTCTGCCTCCTCCCCTCCTATCAGAAGCCTCCGATCACAGAGCATCTGAAGCCCCTCTTCTGGAAAGTCTCTTCTGACCCCAGTGCTCGGAACTCCCCAAACTCATAGCCCTCTCTCCCCACCCCTACCCCATTTGGCTCCTGGTTTGTCTTATGCGGTTAGCATGTGGCCCTGGATGTTGTCCCCGCACCAGTGTGAGCTCATGGAGGGGACGGCCTTGTCCTGAGTGCCCATCACTTACCAAGAGTGACGATGGTTGAGGAAGGGCTTTCTGAACTGGAAGCACCGCATAAACGTTTCTCCTCCTCCTCATCTCCCGAGCACCCCTGTCCCCCGCCCTCCCCTTCTAAAAGCCCTGGGCTCAGTGTTGTGGCTCATCACAAGCAGGAAAGGGATTTTCGATAGCATCACTTACTCTCCTGCAGAAGGAGTTCATGATGGTGTACAGCTTCCGCACTTTGTCCTTCAAGGCATCCACCTGGGCCACTTTCCAGCACTGGGGCGATGCCACAAAGTCCCGCAGCTTGTCCAGCACGCAGTAGTTCTGGGAGAGGACAGCAGGGGTGGGGTGGCGGGGAAGGCAGCAACCGGAGGGACGGGAGTTGGGGGCTCCGGCGCCCTTCTGCCCAGGGTCTCTCCCCACCCCCATGCCTTCCCTGGGCAGGAAGACCCTCTTACGTGTATATCCAGGTACAGTCGCGGCAGGTACCTCACACACGCCTCCTGTAGGAAGGGATGCGGGTGACCATGACACCCATGGGACTCTCCCGTCCGCTGGTCACAGAAGGCTCCCGGCCACCCTCCAACAGCCAGACAACCCGCACACACCTTCCGTGATCTGATTTTAGACACACCCACACGCACACCCACACGCACACACGCGCACCTGCGTGCGCACACACACACACGCATGGGTTTGAATACTTACGTGTGGTCAGAAAGCTGAAACACTATCCACCAGAATATTACAGCACTAGTTACCGCTACGGGGTAGAATGGCAAGCAATGTTTCTTTTCTTCTTTGTCTGCTGTGCATTTCCAACTGTTCTAGAAAGCACGGCAGTCCCCCCCCCCCTTATATGTGGGGGATATATTCCAAGACCCCGGTGGGTGCACAAAACCGTAAATAGTACGGTATTTAGATCGTATTTTTTCCGATACATAAGTATGAGCCCAGAAAAGGTTTAATTTATAGATCAGGCTCAGTAAGAGATTAACAATTACTACCGATGAAAGAACAATGACAACCAGACACTATCACAGAAGTTATGTGAACGCAACCTCTCTCTCGAAGTACCTTATTGTACTACACTCACCCTTCTTGCCATGATGTGAGATGATAAAATGCCCACTTGATTAGAAGAACGAAGTAGGCCAAGGTTAGGCTACTATTGGCCCTGTGACCACAGGTCAGAAGGGGGATCATCTGCTTTGGGACCGCGGTTGACCGTGGTTGACCTCAGGTAACTAAAACCGCGGAAAGCAAATCCATGGATAAGGGAGGGGGGCTACTATAGATACCTTTTATAATTAGGAAAAAAACACACATTATTTAAGTTTTAAAATAAGAAGAATAAAAATAAAAGGTGTTAGGCTATCATAACCCCACATCTGAGAAACATTACATTTTGTTTGAAGTGTTCACACTGGATGAAGAGACACTTTATATTTTTTCAAAGCTTTTAATGATGTTTAATTTCTTTCTATACTGGACAAGCAGTCAGGGGGCCCGGGTTCTAGTTCTGGGCAGCCCTTCTGGAACCTCCCATGCCCATCGGGCCCTGGGTCTCCCCGTTAAAACATCAGTGAACAGCAGCGCTGACCTTCGGGGCGGCCCACCCCGCAGAGCACTCTGCAAGCCTGTCTCATTCACGCCTTTACCCTTTGGGCAGCGCCCAGGTGGGTGGTGGGCTCCCTACCAACCCTTCTGCAGCCAAACACACTGAGATTCAGGGGCCGAGCGCTTCCAGGGTCCTGCAGGGGGAGGGGCGGGCACCATTCTGGGGGGCCACTCCCTTAGCGCACGCTCACAATAACCAGGCTCCGGGAGGAGAATAAGGCTTAATTCCGTGTTCCTCCTTAACTCCAGAGCTCCAGGCTCCTTGGGGAGCTTTTAGTTTCTTTTACAACAGATCCTCTGATGGCTGCTGGCAACTTAAAAACAAAGACATGGCGGTGTCTCCGATTGATTGTCCTATTCAAAAAAATAAAAAATAAAAAGACGCAAACCATAGTTACCCTACTTAGTAGGATGGGAATGAAATGCAAACCTGTTGACCTGAAAAGAAAAAAGTGTGTGTGTGTGTGTGTGTGTGTGTGTGTGTGTGTGTGTGTGTTTTCCGGACCCAAAGGCACGTTTTGGAGGACTGGGTCTGAATGGAGCCTCCTGGTGGGCGGAGGGCCGGTGGGAGGGGACTCACCCAGGGCTCCAGGGCCTGCAGGCGCTGAAAGTCACCGGTGACCTCCCGGCTAAGGCTCAGCATCCTGGAGTAGCAGGTCGGGGGCGCGGGCTGCGCAGCCGGGGGTCCGGCCAGGAGCAGCAGCAGCACTGGGAGCAGCTGGGGCGTCATGGTGCAAGGGCAGCCTCACTGCATCCCTGTGGCCTGCGGGCGCCCCTTTAAGCGGCGGCTTGGGGGTGGTCCTCCACGCCTCCTCTGTTTCCTGTGGGCCCCAGCCAAGGCCACTGAGCACGCCCACCTGGCCCTGGACACTGGATCCTTTCAGACCTGAAGCCCCCCCCCACCTCCTCTCCTCACTGCCTGGTGAGGAGCGGCTGCCTGGGGCGTGGGGGGGCACCTGGAAGGGATGGGGTGGGGGGGCCTTCCTCTCCCACACTTTCTCTTCTGGCAGGGGCTCTCCTGAAAAGGCAGGACGGCTTGATGAGGGGGTGGGGGGGCGACATGAAGAGGAGGATGGATGAGGTGGAGTTTCGCTCAGGGGTGGGGGCTGGGCAGTCAGTCTCTGCTGTTAGGATGGGGGCCCTGCGGTGAAACCAGAGCGGAACCTGGGGAGGGGGAGGGCTGGAAGTGATGGATGGAGCGCCCGCGGTGCAGGGTCCTGGGCTCCAAGTGTCCCGCCAGCCGCTGTCGGCCCAGAGGAAGCCTGGCCAGCCACTCACCCTTGGAGCCCCTGCGCCTCTGCATCTGGAAGGTGGGCTCATGCGAGTGCCCGTGGTTGGGGGGACGTGTGGGCGCCCCAAGCTGGGGAGCGCTTCAAGTCCCTGGCTCAGGCCCCAGCACAGGGCAGACCCTCAGGAAGGGTCGTTTCTCCCAATGTGCAGCGGCTCCGAGGCCCTACAGGTGATGGTCCTGTACGGAGAACCAGGTAAGGATAAGCCCTCCCTCAGATGCTCAGTGCGCACCTGCTTACCCACTTCCGGTGACGCCCTCGGGACAGGTTTCTTGGCTGTTTCCTCCCTCTCACTATATGTGAAATGGGGATGACAGGGACACCGAGCTCAGAGGCCCACGGTAAGGAATAAAGGACCCTGAGCTCGCCTCACTGGCTGAGCAAATGTCACTGTCTCCACACACACAAGTGTCCTGGGGGTGGGGGTGGGGCCAACAGAAAACAATCCCATTTTCCAGGTAGGAAAATCGAGGCTCAGAGGATTCTAGCAACTTGCCCAAGGTCACAAAGCTGGAAGCAAATGGGTCCAGACAGGACTTTGTGCTCCGTCCTCCTGTGAGAAGCGAGACCCTTGTCGTCAGAGATGACTTGGGGCTCTGGGGCTGCCCAAGCAGGACTAAAGAACAGGCAAGGAGAGGAGCGGTCAGAGAGAGGAAGGTACTTACCTGACATGGAGGATCACGGCGCACCGCTTCTGGGACCGCTATCCCGGCTGTCGTCACAAATGCCGTGAGCCCCACGGAAAGGCCATCAAGTGAGTGGGGTCATTCCCATTTCCCAGACGAAGAAACAGAGGTCTCAGGGGACATGAAACTGGTTGAGGTCACAAGGCTCATGAGGAACAGATATCTGGGCCTGTGTCTGTCTGTCTCCACGGGCTCTCTGGCTGCAAGGGAGGGTGGAAAGGAGTGTGGGGTCCGGCCCCAGCCTCTCCCTGCTGCGTGTGCCCCGAAAAATCCCATCCTGACCCCGAACCCGCGCATCCCCCGTCCATAAACAGAGCAGCCTCACCCAGGTCCCCTCCAGGCCTGATGTTTTATTTATCTGGCTTTCTGGTGTTACAGCCCTGGGCTGGGACCGTGGCCAGGCCTTCCTGTTTTGCAGGTGAGACTGGATTCTCTCGACGCATTTATCGAGATGACCTGGGGACAGTCTCTTGGGCACCCTCCCGGGCAGGGCGGGACTGTGTGCGTTTGGAGCCAGGCAGGCAGCAAACAGAGGCGTGGTTTTTAGGGCGTGGGCCTCCTTGGCAGACCAGCGGGCCCAACCCCAGGATGCCAGGTCTGCTTTGAAATGCTCCAGGGCTTCTGGATGGCTCCATCGATCGAGCTTTGGATTCGGGACAGGGAAGAAAAACACGCCCAGGCACCAAAAACAAGTCCTTGGACCATTCAGGTTGAGAGGCTGGTGCCGGAAAACAGGAGTCGTCAGTGCGTTTGAAGTCCAGATAAACATGGCGCTGGGAGATCCGGCCTTGTCTCACTCAGGACACGGTGAGCGGTGGTTGATGGGGCTCCTCGGGCAAATCAGGCGGCTCCGGATGCTGAGCTACGCGGACCTCATCTGCCTCCTTTACTGATCTTCCTTCGTCCCGTCTGTCAGCCCCCAGCATCCCATGGAGGAAAGCTTTGCCGAGTTTTCATCCTGTCCCTGAGGGTCAGACGTAAGTGGGCGCAGGTGAATCCGCTCTACCCCGGCTGCCAGAGGGGCGCCGCCCTGGGTGTGAGTGGGCCTGGGGACCCCACGTGTGTGCTCTGTTCACCGAGTCCTTGGCCCCTCTCGGCTCTGCGGTCCCGACCCCGCCTCCGTCCATCGCTCCCTCGGCACCAGTCTGCTCAAGTCTGAAGGGTGAATGTTAAAACTACTGGTGAAAATGCCCCCACACATCAAAGTCTCTGTCTTCCTCCAAAGGCGTCTCCCACCCCCTCCCCTTTAGTGCCTTACACGGAGCAAGCGCCCCATCTTGGGACCCCGTTAGGCCAGGAGAGCGGAAGAGCCAGGGCTAACGAGCAGGTGACTCTCGGCAGATACTAGTCGTTTTCTTTGAATGGACTCTTCCTTGATCCATTGAACACACGATCTTTAGCGAGATCCCGGGGCCTGGGGAGGACGACGGGGATTGAACAGCGGGTGATGGAGAGGGACTTGCTGTCCTCGCAGAGGAGGGGAAAGAGGGCCGTTAAGTCACCGCGTGGTTGGGAGAGGGCAGCCCCCAGGTCTGGACTCCCCTTCGTCTGCCCCCCGGAATGTTGTGGGGAAGTGGGTGAGGCCGGGGTGGAGCAGGAGCAGGAGGGAGAACTTGGAAGAAGCTGTTCGCTGGCTTTGAAGACGGAGGAAGGGTCTACAGCCACGGAACCCAGGAAGCCTCTAGAAGCTGGGAAAGGCAAGGAAAAAGACTGCCCCCTAGACCTTCCAGAAAGGGACGCAGCCCTGCGGAGACCTTGATTTTAGCCTAGGGAGGCCCAGGAGGGGGGACGTCTGACCTCCCAATCCGTGAGAGACCTTTAGTGTTGTTTTAAGCCACTCCGTTTGTGGTGATTTGTTAGGGCCGGCGGAGGAAACTACTTCACCATCTCTCTGGAGTTCAGAAGAATAGCAGCGATTAAGGTTGGAGGAACTTAGAAATGACCTCCATCAACCTGCCTGCTGCTTGCGTTTCCTTCACCGCCTTCCTGTCAAGTGCGCCTCCAGAGTCTGCTTGCATCCCTCCCTGGATGGGGAGCTCACTGCCTGCTGGAGCCGCTCTCCAGGCTCTGGGCAGCTCTGGCTGATGCAAATTCTCCCCAAGGTGAAGGTGAGTTGTGATGACTCCCTAATGCTGCCATCCTTGGCTTAAAACTGCTTTACCTCCTCCCACTGAAGGTCGGTCCCCGTACCGACCCTAAGGCCGCCCCTGTTCCTTAGTCTGTCCCCGAGCGCTCATCCCTGCCCCCCCAGACAGAGTCCTCTCTCTTCCAGAGCAAACGTCTCCAATTTCTTGAACCCTCTCCCACGGAAGTGGCTTCTAGATCTTTTCCCACAATCAGGTCATAATTAACGTCTTTCTGCCTGGAGTAGAAATCCGCTCTTGCCAGCCTGTTCCAAGTTCGCCCCGGGTTCCCTGAGGCCTGGAAGACCGTCTGAGGTCTCCGGCCATCTGTGCCAGTCTCTTCCTGGTGATGATGGTGGTGGCGATGACCGTAACGAACTCTGGAAGAGTGCTGCCTTGCTCCCAGGCCAGGGCACATGTCAGCGCGTGTATTTTACCGTCATCGTTTGAGGGCACCGAGGCCCAGAGAAGCTGAGTGACTTGCTCTAAGTCACACAGTATTAGTAGGCACCATACCCAGGTGGCCTTTAACTTTCATATATGCCGTTCCCTCTTCTTGGAACACCGTTCCCTCACCTAGTGTCCCAGGTCTGCTACTTCTCACCCTTCCAGGCAGAGCTGAAATGCCACTTTATCCGGCAAGCCTGCCTTGACCCACGGAGGCTGGACTGGGTCCCCTCTGCCTGACAAACTCCCACAGGCCCGTCACTCTCCCCTGCTCTGCCACGGCATTGTCCACTCTGGCTGCTGTCTGTCTGCTTACCCATCACCTCCACCCCCCACCAGGCAGAGCAAGTGTCCACAGCATGGGGCCCAGGGCCAACACAGAGCACGTGTTCGGTAAACATCTTCCTCGAGTGGAGGTGACCACCCCCTGATTCACCCTGGTGTGTGTCAGTGGGTTTCATACTCTCTGGGACCCAGACTGAGTCCCTTCTTGAGAAGTTGGGTCAAAACAAGGCTGTCCCCTCCTTGTTTTGGGTCCTTCTTGGGTCAGTTATGACTGTAGGTTGCAAGTTACAGAAAACACAGCTTGAGGTGCCAAAGGCTGAATTTCTGGAAAGTGTACCTGGAAAGTGGAAAGGTAGTATGGAGCTCAGGAATGGCTTGATCTAGGAACTCAATGACATCCTGAAGAAATCATCTTTTCCTGTCTCCCTATTCCATGCTATGATGGTCTTTTCATGGGTCAGCTCTCTGAGGCAACAGTTATTCAGTCAAACACAAATCCAGGTGTTCCTGTGAAGGTATTTGTGGGTGTGATTAAAGTCCATAATCAGTCGACTTTAAAAAAATGTTTTTATTTTATTTTTGAGCGAGAGAGAGACAGAGCGTGAGTGGGGGAGGGGTAGAGAGAGACGGAGACACAGAATCCGAAACAGGCTCCAGGCTGTCAGCACAGAGCCCAACGCGGGACTCGAACTCCCAAACCATGAGATCATGGTCTGAGCCGAAGTCAGATGCTTAACCAACTGAGCCACCTGGGTGCCCCCATAATCAGTCGACTTTAAGGAAGGGAGATTGTCCGAGATATTCTGGGTGGGCCTGATTCAATCAGTTGGAAGATATTCAGAGTAGAATGGATGGAGAAGAACTTTCCTGAAGAGCAAATCCTGCCTGTGGAGCAGCCCCAGCCCAGCCTGTGAGGTCTGCTTTGCCTTTCCTGACGGCCTGCCCTACTCTTTCGGATTTTCTTGTCTGGCCTCCACAAGTGTGTCCGCCAGTCCCTTACTACGTCTTTGTTCTGCTTCTTTGTTAAACCTGCCCTGAGACATATACCGTCAGCTCCATCTGAAAGTCGAGTTGCTGCGTGGTCCCAAAGTGGCTGCCAATAGAATGTAGGACACATGATATATCATCCCTGTCCAGAGATGTAACGCCTGCCCCCTGCCTCCTAAAGAAAGGGTGTGCTGGTAGCAGACCCTGTCCTTGCTTGTCTTGTGACCGAGCACCTTCGTAGTCTGCGACTCCTTTTTTTAGCATTTCTAGATAAAGAGAATTTAATCTTCTCCTTCTCGCTGTCCAGACTAGCATATTCCAAGAAGTGACGCAGGTAACCAGGGAAATGCTCTTTGTTCCTGGCCCCAGGGATTATGGGAAATTCCTGAGCAGACTGGCTGTTTTCCTGACCCCGCGCTACTCGGCTCCAACACAGAACGACACCTTTCCCGAATGTTCCCTGTGTTCCTGTCCTGTGTCTGCTTGTGACGGCAGCCAAGGTTGAAATGGCCGTGGCCAGACCCAAACCTCCGTTGCCTCGTGCCCAATAGGAAGTGTCCAGGGACAAGTTCTTCAGAAAACAGAGTCTGAGATGCTAACGTCAGAGGCTAGTGTTGGAGGCCGTTTCTCTGGCAAAGGGGCCACCTCTGGGTCTCCGCGCTGCAGTGCCTGCGTTCTGAGGTCAGGAGCCAGGAGCTGGGGACGCTCGTGCTGCCCTGACCTGACAGTGACAGCCAGGAGGAATGTGAGGTGAGGGTAGGTTGAACGACTAGCCAAAACGTTACCCACCCCCACCCCAGTGTTCCTGTTGATGTCAGTGTGCCTTTGATTAAAAGCAACACATCTCCCCCCGTTGAGGTGATGGACTTTTGAGCGTGTTCCTGGCGCTCTTGGCAAACTCAAGAGGAAAGTTGGCCCACATGGTCCCGAGTGAAGGAATGAAGACAAACACCAAGGCAGGGCTTGGCTGTTGGGCAGTGATTATAAAAAGAATCCCATGTTTTAGAATACAAACCCCTCTGTAAGCCTGCAAAACATGGGATCAAATTTTAACAGGATACAGTGTACCGGACAAGTTCTCCCAAATATTTTCCTCGAACCTGTTTATGCAGAAAGGTCTCAGAAAGAGTCTTTCAAGGAGAGAGTCCCCGTTGGCTTAGCGGAAAGAGCACAGGCTTTGGAGTAATACAGACTTTCAATCTCACTTCTGTTACGATGTGAACAAATGTTATCATGTGTGCAAATCTTGTCATCCCTCGCCTGCCTCTGACGCGTGGGATTTATAACATTTACCGCCACCGCCGAGGTTTCGTGAAGATGAAATAAACATGAAGCAGCTGGGGTGGCTGTGGGGGCCGTGGTGCTCTTTTTCTTTATCTTTCTTTAGACCTTGTTCATTCTCTCCATCTTGGGCCAGCTCCTACTCCGCCGCTGTGGTGCTGGTGACGGGCTCGGGTGATGGGCACGGGACCCACGTCCTTGCTTGGGACTGATAGACGGGAACAGGGAGAGAGCCGCTCTCTCAACCCACCCAAGTTTCCACTGTGGCCGCCAGCAGTTCTGTCTCCTGCCCTGGGGCCGGGGTCTCCGCTAGAGGAGCAGGTGTGTCTAGAACGTGCACGAGCAGAGCCAGGAGGTGGGCGGAGGAAGAGTCTGGACGGAGCTACATCCCTGATTCTGGTTCCGGAGGGAGTCCTGCAATCCCTGGGTGGCCTCTGTGAGCTGCCTGGGGTCCTTTCTGGTTACAGATCCAGTATCGGGTTTTGGCTAGAGCTGGTTTCCGGAGGCTTCTTCTCTGTCTTGCAGATGAAAGCGTTCCGGCTAATACAGTCCCCGGCACAGTGCCCAGCACGGAGCCAATGCTCACAGCCATTGCTCTCTCTCCCATGACTCGCTACTGACGGCAGTCGTCGGTGCTGGTCACCCAATAGTCCAGGCTCCTCTCTCTTGGACCCATGCTGGGACTGAGTGTCCCACCCCCTTTCAAGTTACACATGGCCACGTGAGTTATTGTGTGCACTGACACACGACAGGACGTGATGGGCTTTACTTCTGGGCAGAAGCTTTAAGAGCCAGTCCAGGCTGTGCTAACTCGCTTCCTCTCTGCCGTGAGGCCACCCAAGTCACAGATGGATGGTGGGTCCTCTACCAGCCTCATCCCGAGGTGGAGAAGACCTCGGGTGGCAGCCCAGCCCACCGTGGCGTGGACTAGCACATGCCTGTTACCACACAAGGCCTGGCCCAGCCTGACCGTGGTTGGTGGACGGAATCCTATGATGACCCCTGATGGCCCCCAGGGAGCCCCTCCCGTGGAGCGTGGGCGGAGCCTGTGCGTTAGGACCAGGCATCCCTCCTGTGGTTAGGTTAGTTACAGGGCAAACAGGGCTTGTGGGTGTCCTGGAGGGGACTAACCAGCTGACTCTGAACTCATCAAAAGGAAGATGACCCAGGTGGGCCTGATCCCATCACACGAACCCTCTGAAGGCTGGGAGTTTCCTCTGGTTGGTGGCCCGAAGGGGAGCTCAGAGAGGCTCCAAGTGTGGGAAGAATCGGAGCTGACATTGCTGGTTTGAAGGCAGAGAAGGAACATGGCAGCCACTACGAGCAGATGGCAGCCCTGGTTGGCAAGTGGCCGACAAACGGGAGGCTCAGACCTACGGCCATAGGACTTGGGTTCGGGCGACAGCCCGAATGAGCCTGGGGACGGATTCTTCCTCAGAGCCCCCGGATGTGAGTCCCGGTGTGTGAGACCCCAGTGGGTTTCCCCCAGACATCTCTGTCCTCCCGAGCTGTGAGCTAGTAAATGTGGGTGTTGTTTTAAGCCTTCGCCTTTGTGGGGATTTATGCCCCAGCATTGGAAATGAATACACTGAATAATACATGATTATTTGAGGTAATTCACAGGGGATTATAATTTTTCACTGCAGAACACATGTGTAATATTTTCCCCTGCTGCTTTACGATGGTTTATTTGTCAATGTCTTTGCCAGACCCAGGCTTCCTGGTGGCAGGACCCGAGTGGTTCTGTCTCTATTCCCCAGGCAGGGCGCAGGCCTGGACAGGAGGCTCACAGAAGAGGTGAGGGTGGCACTTGGCAAAATCGCAAAGCTGATGCAACTCTTGCGTGGCTTCCACGTCCCACGCCTGCTCTGGGGACCCGTGAGCGAGTTACAGCACACGGCTACCGAGCTGGCGGAGTGCCCGGTGCTTGTGTTAGAGCGTCGTGCACGCTCACCACGGCGATCCCCGTAAGAACCCTGCGAGCTAGGTTCTGGAATCGTCCTATCCCCATGCTGCAGATGAGACACTGGCAGGCAAGAGGTTAAGTCAGTTGCTCGTGGTCACATGATTAACTAATGGTGTGGCTCACAGGCTGCTTCGAATCCGTGTTCCTAACCACCTCATTACACCACCGCCCAAGAGAAGGGCCTTGATAAATATTTGTTGAGGGACAGAGAAAAGGCAAGAAGGAAGAAGATCGTTTGCTGAGATGCCAGCGAGCTGTGTGGCATGGGGCAGCCCTCACCCTATCTTGGAACCTTCATTTCCTCGAGAAATGAGGGGTGACTTCATTTAAGGTGATGTTTGGGGTTTTTCTCCATTCCAAATGAGGTGATTCATTGCTTATAAGGGGCCAGTCATGGGGACACTGAGTCCTCTCTGCCCTGGGCTCTGAGGCTCCTATCCCCCACCTTGCAAGGTGCTTGACCCCCCGGCTGTCAGTGTCCTTAGCCCCCACACAGAGGCGGTCATGAGGATTCAGGCACTTACTCAAGTGTCCTCTCCCTTCCCAGACCCTGTCTCCGGAAATTTCCTTGCTGCTAGAAGATAGCAGCATGTTGCATGAGAGATTATGTTCAAAGGCCCGGATTTCCCCCCGTGGTTTTGTTGATAGGATGCTGAATGATTCACTTAACACATTTTTCCCCCAACAAATGAACAGAACTGACTTAGCTAGACAGGTGTCATAATACACATCTAGAGTTCTTTTAACTTTAGAACCTGGGACTCCCTAGCTGGTGACGGCTCTTGGTCTACAGAAATCTATAGCTCAGTTTCCATCTTTTTTTTTAATTAAAAACATTTTTTTTACAATCGTTTATTTTTGAGAGGCAGAGAAAGACAGAGCACAAGTGGGGAAGGGGCAGAGAGAGAGGGAGACACAGAATCGGAAACAGGCTCCAGGCTCTGAGCTGCCAGCACAGTGCCTGATGCGGGGCTCAAACCCACAAACTGTGAGATGGTGACCTGAGCCAAAGTCGGACGCTTAACTGACTGAGCCCCCCAGGTGCCCCAACTCAGTTTCCATCTTTAACGATTCCTTTTATAATGAAGCAGGACTAATTCCTTGTGCAATGTGGTGAGCATTTCTAGACCTAGGCTATATTCCCCTGTACCTGTGAAAATTTTTTTTTATTGTGGCAAATTTTACATAAAATAATTTTTTTACCCTTTTGACCATTTTTAAGTGAACGGGCCAGTGGTATTAGGCGCTTTCTCACTGCTGTGCGGCCGTCCACCTCCAGAACTTTTACATCTGCCCAGACTGAAAGCTCTGTGCCCCTTAAGCCCTGAGCCCCCCCTGTGGCCTTCCTCCCAGCTCCTGGGACCCACCATTCAACATTTCTCTTCGAGGCCCTGCTTGATTTAGAGGTTTGAACTCAAACCGGAGAGCCCACCACTGGGCTCACTAGAACAGGGGGGCCCAGCGCATTTCTGGTCACAGAGGGAGCTCCACGCACGGTGTGGCATTCGCTCTCCAACTACCTGACTTGACCTCTCTGTTTCCTTGCCGGTAGACAGCTCTGGTGGCCTCCAAGGCTAAGAGAGGATTAAATGGTCAATGATGCCAAGCCCTTAGCCCAGTGTAGAGTAAGCAGTGTGGGTTGGCTCCTGTTGTTATTTATGTGATTTTCAGCTCCAGGAGCATAGTGCACACCCAACACACGGGTACAGCCTGGCCTCCTCTCCACCCCAGGAACCAGCCAAGGACGTGGGCCTAGGGGAGGACTGGGAATATACGGGGATGAATGATTACACGATGCCCTTTGTTGCCCTCTCCCCACCCCCAACGTGGAAGGCCTGTTGGAGCCCCATGTGCGCCCATCGCCAGCAGATGCCTGTGTTCCCGGCAGGGCCTTGGCCCCGACACCCCCTCTGCCTTCCAGTCCCGGGGCCCCCAGCTTCTGTGAAGTCAGGCTTCCTCCCTCGGGAAGCTCTCTGAGTGCTTTGGCCTCTCTCCTTTCAGGAAGCTTCCCAGAAACACAGCCCAGGCAGGAAGCGGGCAAGAGTAACTCAGCCCTGGGGCGGAAAGTGTTCCAGTCCCTTCGGAACCCTCTCCGAAACTGGCTCAGCCTCCTGGTGGCTGGCACGGCGAGCCCGCTGGTGAGCCACGTCAAGGGCAACCTCCTACTGCTTCTCTTTCTTTTGAATAGTTCCCTTTTTCCTTCTCGAGGAGGCCCTCGTTTCCGCGATCGGGCCTGGCTCAGGGCTCAGCGCAGGGAAAGCAAGGTTCGTGAGCATCTCTGGATGCCTCTCCCAGGGCTCTGTCCCTCCGCAGCCCGCCCGCGGGCTGGGCACCCGATCCCCGTCTACACTCAGAGCTCTGAGGCTTTGAAGTCACACTGCTGGCGGCCTGTAGGCTGCGGACAAAACCCCGGCCTTCCGAATCCCAGAGCCGATGCTCTTTATGGGATGCCTGACACAGTCTTCGTCTGCAGGCCGTGCTGACATGTCACCAGCTCTTGAGGGGCGCGGGGAGTTTTGTGAATTGAGCAAAAGTCACTGTTGGCGCAGGAGACGCAAGACCCTAAATGCGTTATAAAATTGTACCATTGAGAAAGTTTCGGAACAAAGGAGGAGAAAAGGCAAAAAAGGCAGAGTGAGGAGTATGTGTCCAGACAGGTCACCGAGATCTCACCCTGTTACAGAGATCTTCCTAATTCTATTTGCTCTAGCGGGGGTGTTAGATTCTTGTTGGGTTGCTTATTTATTTGTTTAGCAGAGAATTGTTCGGTAGCAACTATGCCCCTTACAACTACAGAATTCGTCTTTTTTAAAATGTTTATTTATGAGAGAAAGAGAGAGAGGGAAGGAGGGGCGGAGGGAGAGGGACAGAGAGAATCCCAAGCAGGCTCTGTGCTGTCAGTGCAGAGGCCAAGGCGGGGCTCGAACCCACAAACCACGAGATCACGACCTGACCCAAAATCAAGAGTTGGACACTTAACAGACTGAGCCACCCAGGTGGCTTTTGAGAAAGGAGCCAGAATTAGTCTTTTGAGAAAGGAGCCAGAAAATGTATGGAAATTATTAGTCTTATGGAGTATACTATAATAATATCCTCTTATTAAAAAAATTTTTTAATGTTTATTTTTTTGAGAGAGAGAGAAACAGAATGCGAGCAGGAGAGGGGCAGAGAGAGAGGGAGACACAGAATCCAAAGCAGGCTCCAGGCTCTGAGCGGTCAGCACAGAGCCTGACACAGGGCTTGAACTCACGAGCCCCAAGATCGTGACCTGAGCCAAAGTCGGATGCTTAACTGACTGATCCGCCCAGGCGCCCCTCAGTACTATTCTCTTATACGTGGGTATCAAATGTTTATAAAATGCGCATCTCAAATGTATCATCTGACACCTGGGCTTCCTATGCCTGGAAACCCTTCCCCGCCATCAGGCTCAGGCTTCGGGGCATCTGGACAGTCCTTTTCCTGACAAGGCATTTTCTGACATCAAATAGGACGAGCTGCCTGCTGTGTTCTCCCCTAGATTCGGGCACTCACCTGTCCTAACGCGAGTCACAGACCTTTGCTAGTTTACCATTCTGCACCTGCACACCTATGCTGCTCCCAGCTGGGTTCTGGGCACCCAACACAGGCATTCACCCCAGAAACGTTCTAGATGCTCCCTTCCCCCCAAACATCGGAAGAAGGAAGAGAAGAGCAGACTTTCCCGACGGCCTTTGGAAGCACCACACTCCTCCAGGGTTTCCTGACACCGCTTTCTCATTCTCGCTACCCGTGTCGCTCTGGCTTCATCTGATGCTTTGTGAAACTTGAGCATCACACTGAAAAACAATGTGTGTCTGGTGTTCTCCCGAGCTGCACATTTTCCTGCTTGAACCATCCTCCAAACACACGCGAAGTAAAGCTGTCCTCAGATGCCCACACTCATTCGGCTGGGTCTTAAGTTGGCCTCTCTGCCCTTGACCTAATGCCAGAGGGGACTCCTGGGTTCTTCTCCAGGTTCCATCATCAGACTCTGGTTCTAGATGCATTTTGCAGCCTCAATCACCGAAGTCTTACAGTGAGCTCGGTAGCAAGGGGCGTGGTGAACTTTTTCTCCTGCTTTCCCCTCACTGGCCCAGCAGCGGCTCCCTTCCACGGATGCTAAACACGCACTTTTGTGGTGAGATGTGAATTTGGTTACAGAATCCCAGGAGCACCTCCATGGCCGTCTCAAAATTCCTGCCTCCGTTTACAGATGCCCCTGGGGAGACATATCAGCGCACGTCTGAGCACTCGGGAGTGGGACCCCAACAGCCTCGGCTCCATCACTCGCCAGCTCTGGGATTTCAGAACCAAGCTCCTCGTGTCCTAAGCGGATTGCAAGCGCCACACATCTTTCCTTCTTGATTTGATGTTACAGGGGCTGGCAGGGCCTGCTTCGTGGTAGGTCACCATCCAAGTTCACCGGAGAAGTGGTGGGTGAGCCAGTTCCTGAGCCTCGCTGTTTCCAGGTTACAGATGGGAAAGCGATCTTTACGGGATGGTTAAAATAATCAAGTGAATGTTTTCAATGAGCTTCTTATAATGCTCGGCACACGATAATTGCTCAAGGAATGGGAAAATGGTGACTAATGTTCTCAGTTCCTTGTCAGGACCAGAGCAGTGAGAGCATGTCACGCAGACAGGGGGGAAGGGGACAATGCTCTGCGTGTCCATGGGGCATGACCGTGGGATGTCCTCAAGGCTGCAGACAGGTAGGGGGGGAAGTCTGCACTTTGTCAGGCAGGGTAGGGGAGTAGAGTGGGCGCATTTCCAGAAGGGAGACGGCTGAGCTGGGGCTTGGGGGGTTGATAGGGGTCCCTGTTGGCTTGCAACCCTCTTGGGAATTTCCCGTGTATGATCTGAAACTGGCCCCGCTCCACGGAGGGCAGGGAGAGATTGAAGAGAGAGGCAGGCCTCTCCAGGTTTTGTTTTAGGTGGCAGGGCTTCGTTTTTTAATGTTTATTTATTTGGAGAGAGAGAGAGAGAGCATGAGCAGGGGAGGGGCAGAGAGAGAGAGAGAGACAGAGACAGAGACAGAGACAGAGAATCCCAAGCAGGCTCCATGCTGTCAGCACAGAGCCTGACACAGGGCTCAAACCCACAAACCGTGAGATCATGACCTGAGCCAAAATCAAGAGTCTGACACTTAACTGACTGAGTCACCCAGGCACCCTGGTAGGCGGCAGTTTTAATAAGCAAGGCAGCTTCCATACGATGCTTGTCTTGGGCAGCAGCAAGACGAATGGACCCCTGTACCCATCTGTCAACTTGTAAGTTTATTTCACTAGGTTCAGTCACATATACTGTGCATGTGCTCTCAACACCGCATCACTCTGTCAAAGCTATGTCCTTGGAGCAGCCTCTGGGGGCAGAGCAGGGACGGCAAGAGGAACCCACATTCCTAGGACAGGGGAGGGGGTGACCAGCCTCTGGGGTCCCGGTCCAGCTCATGAGTCAACAGTGATCATTCTTCTCAGTGACCTTCCCCACGACCCCCCAGTCAGGGAAGAGGGGCTGGCCATTCCCAGTAGATATTTAGACTCATAGTCACTGAGCTAAAGACATTTGAAAATATTTGTATTCAAAGTGTAGAAAATTACCATGTATTTGCATGAGAAACACTAATTCAAGTAATTATAAATTAAAAAAAAATTAGTCTTCATGAATGTTTTCAAAGAGTTACTTTTCTCCTATAATACTCAAAAGTATCTATTAAACCTAAAAGGTAGAACGTCCATTAAATGGAAGAAATAAATTTTTATTTTATTTTTTAAATGTTTATTTATTTATTTTAAGAGACAGAGAGAGAGAGAGAGAGAGAAAGAGTGCGCATGAGCAGGGGAGGGGCAGAGGGAGAGAGGAAGAGAGAGAATCCCAAGCAGACTCCACACCATGAGCACAGAGCTCGACGCTGGGCTAGAACTCATGAACTGTGAGATCATGACCTGAGCTGAATCAACAGTTGGACGCTTACCCGAAAGAACCACGCAGGCGCCCCAAGAATAAAAATTTTAAATAAAGATTTTGTCCACCAAAATTGATTTGTTACTTTGAAAATGTTATGAAATCTCAGTATTTTTATAAAATAAAACGTGGCGATCCAAGTGCTCGTTGTCCATCTAGTTGCCGATATAAAGAATCTGTATCACCCTTCAAACAAATTATACCTACACTTACACTTACCCAGATATACGCGTAAGATGAATTTTAATAACGCAAAATGTTCCTGAACCATCCGGGAAGTTGTTGTTGCCAGGACCGGTCCGATTCACGAATGCTTCTGGGTCTACTTATTGGAACCAAAAGGGAGCAAGAAAAAGATACTTAGCACTGAGGGAAAGCACTGCTTTGTTATACAGGAATCATGCGTGCGTCCCCTCCAGAGCAGGGAGTCCGCACCTTAACTAATTTGTCTTTTCTTGAAACTAAATCCTTAGGCTGCTCAAATCCTCCTCACACTTCAAAGCAGTTGTCTGCCTCTTACAAATCTTGGAAACATTTGGGTGCAGCCACATTTTGTTTTTAGGAGACGATGCTGGAGATCCCAGAAGCGTCCCCGGGGTCCTGCTCCGTGTTTAGGACTGTGGCATGTGGTGCCAGATCCCGGGTGACTGAGGCCCCCACGGGTTCTAACACACTGATAGTGTGTCTATGATTTGCAGGCCCTCTGAAGACGGGCGGGGAAGGGGGCCCAGTGCAGGAGCCCCTCTTGTCTTGGCCAAAGGGGATACATTCTTTTCTACTAGATTCTGATCGAGAGTGGTCACTGCATCCTCAGATCAGTGTATTTCAGCTTAACTGGGTGATAAGGGTGATTTTGGTACTTAGCACTTACCGACCTATTTTGTTTTTCAAAAACAAACAAACAAAAAGACTGCTTTATTTTCTACCTTCTCCTGTAGAGTGTAAACTCTTAAGAAGAAGGAAGATTTTTTTCCTGTGTTCTTCCCTGCCTTGAACAGCCTGTAGAGTAAGACCTTGAAGAATATAAAGTGGATGACGGCATAAATACACAAAGTATCTCGATGGCCCACCATGTGCCAAGGTGCGACGGCTGCTTAGGAACCCACGCAGAGGCTGGCAAGCGCAGAACGTGAGGGACGGATTCTGAAAGAGACTCAGAACCGGCCTTGCCTGCCTTTCGTTCCTTTGCTCATTCATTCATTCACTCAGTCCGCGAGCCAGCTTCTCATTCCCTCTCCACTGACTGGAGGGACTTCTGTGTCCAACAGGTGACTCTGAGCTGCCCAGATAATGGGCAGGTGGCACTCCCAAGCAAGTGTAAGAGCTGCCACCAGAATCCAGATTGGTGCCAAAAGGGTCAAATAAATTATCCCCACTTTGGAAGAGCTGACATTTTGCTTGTCCTGCACACAAAAGAGCAATGGAGGTCAGGATCCTTCCATTGGAGGGGACACCGGCCCAGGTGCCCAGTAGAGGACCCCGGCTCAGCACACCTCTCTGAGGATGTCACCTCTCCGATCTGATGTTGGCCTTATAAGTTTCACTTTCTCCGATAAGGTCTGTTCTTTCACCCCCATCATGCAGCTTTGTGGAACTTGTCTAAAACCTGGGCGCGCAACCTTGATCTACTTGATATAATAGTCTGTCCATCATCAGAACCCCCCATCTTCTCCATTGTCTTGAAATTTAAGAAGAAAATGCTCTTCAAGAATTTAGGCTGATGGGGCAGGGAGCAAGTGGGTAAAGCTGCACATTCTAGATGGCATGATAAATTCTGTAATATGGGGGTGAGCACAGTTTGGGGGGAAGCAATGAATTTGAGATAAGGACTTACTCTGTCCGGGTCAATCTGAGAGGGCTTCACCATGGAGGTGATACCTGAGTGTTCGAATCTGAACTCCTTCTCTTTCTTGGTTCACCCCCTTATTTCCCTGTGAGGGTTTTCTGGGGTCACCTCCCCAATAAAACACTACATTCACAACCTCTTTTCAGGATTGTTTCTGGGGGAACTGGCCTAAGGCTTACTGTTTCTTAAACACCAAATTGATGTCATGGCCAACAGAGCTGTGCTCCAGACATCCAGTTTGGAGAACACCCGGGGGTGTGACCTCTTAAGCCCTTCCTGCCTGTAACACTCCTTCCTGTGCAAGGTAGGCGGGACCGGGCCATGCTAAGGGTCTGGGCTTTTAAGTGAAGTTCAAGTTCAGACTCCGCATCCTACCAGCTGCATGACCTTTCTCCAGTGGCTGGCCTAGAAGTACCACAACCCTGGTATAAAAATGTATTTTCCCACAGTTCTGGATGATGTGAGTCCAAAATTTAGATGTCAGCAGGGCTGGCTCCTTTTGGAGGTTTCCGAGGGTGAATCTGTTGGGTGTTTCTCCCCCAGCTTCTGGTGGCCATTGGCGATCTTTGACATTCGTTGGCTTGTAGATACATCAATCCAGTCTCTGCTTCTGTCTTCACATGGACTTCTCCCTGTGTATCTCTGTCTCTAAATTTCCCTCTTACAAGAATGGTCATCGGATTAGGCCTCAATCCAGTAAAACTTAATTTAATTAATTACAACTGCAAAGACCCTATTCCCAAGTAAGTTTATGTTGATGGGTTCCAGGTCCTAGCACTTGAACATATCTTTTGGAGGGCACAGTTCAACCTTTAACAGGCACGTTGCCTCACCTCTCTGGATTCACTTTCCTGTTTGGTAAGACAGGGATGAAAATAGGCTGTTAAGAGGATTGAATGCTAAAATATGTGTCAAATGCTCAGCCCAGATCCTGGCACACATTAAGCGCTTGGTAAATGGTGGTTGGGATCACTGATGAGTGAAGGTGTCAGCCAGAATGTCCAGAGCCCTGGGTCTACCAGATGGTCCCAGATCTTTCTAAGGCTTTGCAATAAAAGAGCTGTCATGTCAGGTGCTGTCACACAGACGTGTGGCTCACGTAGGTCAGCACTGTCACCAACGATGATGGAAAAGCTCAGGTGTGCCCTTCTTTGAGTTGGGAAATGGGGTCCAGAAAGGAACACCTGGGGCTCATTCTCAAATATTCCCAGAGGCTTAGCTGAGGTTCTCACGGAAAGAAAAAGGCATAGAACTGGGATCAAAGAGGTCAGGGTTTGAACTCCGTGCAGTCATTTACTGGGTTTGTGCACTTGAGCTAATAGCACCCCTGGGCCCAGGTTCCTTCCCCTCCCATACCCGTGAATGTCATCCATCTCATTATCCTCAGGCGGCCATCACCCTATACATCATTCTACTTACTCCCTTCAACCAACAGTGCCTTTTTAGATCAATGAAGAATAAGGAAAATAAAAGATTCTGTGGCTCTTTTTTAATCATTGATTCCTTCTTCAATCTTCTTCATTTCTTTATGTAGATCTGACTTTCTGACCTATAACATTTTCCTTCTTCAGGAAGATCTTCTTTTATTGTATTATTTTATTTTTTTAAAATTTTTAACATTTGTTCATTTTTGAGAGACAGAGTGTGAGTGGGGGAGGGGCAGAGAGAGAGGAAGACACAGAATGTGAAGCAGACTCTGGGCTCTGTGCTGACAGCACAGAGCCTGACGCAGGGCTCGAACCCACCAACGGTGAGATTATGACCTGAGCTGAAGTCGGATGCTCAACCGACTGAACCACCCAGGCGCCCCATGAAGATCTTCTTTTAACATATTTTACAGGGCAGGTCTACTGACGATGAATTCCCTCAGTTTTTGTTCGTCTGAGAAAGTCTACTTCCTTTGCTTTTGAGGGATAGTTTTGCTAGCTACAGAATTCTTGGTTGGAGGGGGTGGGAGGTGCAGAAGCACGAACAAATTGGAGGCCATTACTGCAGTCATCTACCTACTTAATCCCGAATGGCCCGTGCCTTGCTCATCACAGGATTCGGGGCTGTGCCTTGTGGCTGCCTTGCAACTGGACATATGTCATAGTGGTGGCTGCCCAGGACATTTTGAGTGGCTTTTTTGTTTTGGGGGAAGGAAACTTCCACTTTCTGAGTCCTGCTTACGTCTCCAGCAGAGAATCAGAACTCCATTTCCCAGCTCCCATTGCAGCCAGGATGGAGGCATGTGACCAGCCTCCACCAATCAGGACCAACCAAAGGAGATTGGCTTCAGAAGAAAGAAATTGGTGGCAGTAGTTTTACCTCCTGCTCAGCATCTCCAAGGCCAGAGCCTGGAAGCAATGGGATCGTGTTTGTAGCCTGTCCAGTGGCATGCTACAGTCATGGCTCCTGGTTGCATCATGCCCTGTTCAATTCTCTCGGCATCCCAGGGACTGTGTAGGCTAATGAATATCCTCTAATACTTTCCTTCTGTGCTTATGGGACCTTGGGTTCATTCTGTTCTTTGTGACAAAGAATCCTGATACTGTGCTTGTCTGCAAATGTAATTTTCTCACCTGTGACAAATACCCTTCCTGCCTATCTCAAAGTTTCGTGTAATTACAATAACACATGCTGAAGCCACCTAGAAACAGCTAGGTGTAAGAAGCCTAGGGACCGTGCGTGTTTTATTCCTCACCTAATGCCCAGCACTTAGCATAGCGCCTAGAATGTGTAGGTGCTCCATGAATATTGGCAGAAAAAAAATTGCCCTAATCATCACAACTCACGCTGGTAATCATCATCCTAAACACCCCGCTCCTTCTCCACACAGGAGGCCCCTGATGGTTCTGATTATGTGAATTGGGTCCAGGTGTCTCTGAAGTCAGACAATAAACTCCACAATTGTGGGCCAGACTAGAAGACGGTGATGCGTCTTGATGAGTAATCAGGTGGACCTTGAGCAGGGAGGATCAGGTTCTGCCAGCAACAATTCATTTAAGGACAGAAGGAACTGGAGCTTGCTGCTGGTATTTTGAGGCAAAAGCTTCCAAAATTCCAGCTGACCGTCACAGAAATACTGGTTTATGGTTATATATTAAATACCATGGCAAGGGTGGCATTTTCAATTGCACACTACAGACCCCTGGCAAGAATTTGAATGTATCATGTTGAAATGGGTGTTGAGATGGATACAGCAGAGTCACCCAGTGATGGGGGGCTGTCCTGTGCTTGTACGGTGTCTGCCAGCACCCCTGGTCTCTCTCCACTAGAAGTCAGTAGCACTGCTCCCCATCGTCCCCACTCAGCACCATCAACAATGTCTCTAGACAGTGACAAATATCCCCTGGTGGGAGATCACCCCTGTTGAGAGCAGTCAGGCTAGAGTAATATTTTTTTTTAATTTCACACAAATTTGTTTTGTAATTAAAAGGGAGGGCTATTCCCAAGTGTGCAAAAAACAGTAAGCCATTTTGTTTCCATATGTGATGTTTTTATACAAGACACACACTTGCTTAAGTATGCACATTTAGATCTGACGGATTGTGCTGATATATTTGTATCACCTTTATCTCACACATAATAGCCATGGCTATTTGCTTTTCATAGGTTATATCAGAGTATTTGCCTGCTGTTTAGAATCATGGGGCAAATGAAAGCGTTTGAGTGAGCTTCCAGATTATGTTCCAAATGTTATCAAAATAGTTTCACTAATATATTGATGAGTATTTCGGCCTGTTCCATTTTCTTGATAAGTCCATCAAAATGTCATCAAAACTTGAAATCTAAACGTCCTTTATTTTGAATCCATTTCTCATTGCTTATTCATAAATGGTCGTATCAGGAACAGGTGACGTCTTTTACTCAGCTTAGAGATACTCTTTTTTTTTTTTTTTTTTTACCACATCAGGAGCAAATCAAGACTCTGCTGGGTGTTTTGATTTGAAGTTCACAATAATGTTATAAGATAGGAAAAGTTATCCCCATTTTACAAGCGAGGAAGCTGAAAGGAAATGACTTGTTCAGGCTGAATGATGGAATCATGCATGAGCGGTCCAACAGTTATAGCTGGGTCTTCTCGCTCCCAGCTGGAATTCTGACCCTGTTAGAACCCCAGGCTCGCTGCTAATAGGTGAGCAGTGTGGACATAAGTAGCAGATCCCAACCCTGACACTTTGAGGATTCTGAGAATGAGCTCCAACAGGAGAACTTCCCTAAAGCGAAGCAAGAACTTCCGGTCATGTTAACGTGGGAGAAGATAAAGATGGTTCTTTTCTAGAAATCAGCTCTGCGGAGACTCTGAAGATTCAGAGCTGAAACACATCTCCACGTTTCAGCCTGTTTCAGCTTGTACCCAGTCACAGGACTGCTTTCATTTCGTGAGGGTTGGCATGGGGACTCTCTCCTTTTCCTACCTGCTGGTGCCTGACATCTAATCAGGATGTGTTTGTTGAGTGAATGAATGAATAACTGAAAGGCAGACAGATGGTGAGGGAGGAGAGCGTATGTGACATCTCTTTGATCTCTTTTAGAACCTCGCCTCCACATCCTTCATTTGGGAGATCATGGCTGAGACAATGTCAGTCACCGCTGTGTTCCTGAGTGATCCTCAGTTCTGAGAAACAACAGAATTCTAGTATTGGAAGAATTCTTAGACATGATCTCATCCACATTCTAGCTGGTTCGTGAATCATCCTATAGCATTTCTGACATGCCCGTTAAGCCCATTCCGCGGTTCATTTGCTTATTCATTCTTTCTGTTTGTGGGATGGGTGTTATGTGACTGTGTTGTTCCGGATGTAAGGGAGGATGATGATAATGGCAACGATGACCTTGGCATTCATCCCGTCTGTATTAGTTAAGTCAAGAGCTGAACCAAAAGAAACCCTTCCATTAGTTTAACTATGATAGTGTCCTGTCTCTTAACAGTCCAGAAGTAGGCAGGCCATCCAAGTCCGGTAGGGCATTCGGCTGCATGAGGTTACCAGGAACCCAGGCTCCTCCTGTTTGCTCTTACTTCCTAGGGCGTGGTCCTCTCCGGAAGCTGAAGCTGGCTCAGGCTACCATGTCTGCATCACAGCCTAGAAGAGGGGAAGGGAGGGTGCCATGGTTAGTCACATCACTTCTCACATCCTATTGGCTGGATCTGAGTCACATGGTCACTCCTACCCGCAAGGGATACTGGGAAATGTAGTTTCTTGCTTGGTAGCCATGTGCTTAGGTAAAACTGGCTACGTGGGCTGTAGTTTTAAGAAGGGACAAATGGGTACCAAAGATCAGGTCATAGTCTTGGCCAAACAGCCCGACTCCTTCATCCCTTCGGTTTACACATAAGGAAACTGAGGCCCGGGGAAAGGAAGTAGCTTATCTGAAGTCCCTCAATGAGGCAGGGGTGGTACAACTTTTAAGGCCTGTTCCCTGCCTTCAAGGCCACACACTTTCCACCTCAATATGTGGTGTCTTTTAGTAAATCATTATTATGACTCTTGCAACATGGGGCTCCTGCTTTCTTGATACAGATTATTGGATAGATCAGTGGTTCTCAGTCCTTTTCTTTGGTCCGAAGTGGTGGGGTCAAGGAGCCTTTGGAGTAGCTACGGAAGACTTTAACTCCCCATAAAAATATTCAAATGTGCGCGGCACACACACAAGTTCAAGTGCAGCTGCAGAGTGTTCATGCCGACTCCCTTAAGCCTCTAAGAATCCCTATAAACTCACGTGGGAACACAGAGAAACACACTCCAAAGACACTTCTTCTGGCAGCTACAGAGCCTTCCTTCTGATTCAGCCTGGCTCACATTACAGCTAGAACTCTCTGCAAACGCTTAATTTCAGGTCACCATGGAGCTACTATGCAAATTGTTTTAATGTTAAGGAGGAGGAGCTCAGACTTGCTGGTCTACCAAGTTCCAAACTATGAAAATGCCTGCAGGGAAGTTTCACAATGCCAAGAAATTCAGACATACCACATGAGCAGCAATTTACAGACCCTTATTTTGTGTAAGCGCACACATTCACACGCAAAGGCTCTTAACCATAGAGAGGTTACTCTTGAAATTACTAGTCTTTTTTTTTTAATCATTAGGGATAATTTGCTCTCCGAGTGAGATGGTTTCTAACAACAATTGGATGTGCAAAAACGATTCCTTATCTTGGTGTGCCACAAAACAGCCTTTATCATTTTTCCCCCTTGTAATGTACAATGCTGCCAAACAGAACATATTGAAACGGAGTGCAAGCAGACGGTATTTACTCTAAGTGAACCAGAATCAAGTTTTAAATAAAATAGGCTTAACAGAAATGATAACAAAATCTGATCTAGCAGACTCTAAAAAAAAATGGCTTGGCGCAGGAGACACACCGCCCTGGGGAATCGCATTAGCCTCTCCCGCATGCTCGTGTTACATAAAATTAAAGGTTACAGCCGCTGGATCCAAGTATGAATGCTTAATCATGTTCTCAATGAGAGGAATAGCAGCCTCCGGAATCTACTCATGAAAATTTAAGGCAGAAAACGAATCCCAAGTTCTTATTTCTGTGCTTATATTTGGGATTTGAGAAGTAACATAGACTCGTGGGCTCAAGCCCCTTGTCAGGTTCATAGGAGCGTCCGGAGGACCGTACCCGTCATGATCTTTTCACAGCTGACCTTCTGCGAGAGCCAGAGAGGCTCGGCACAGAGAAGCAGATGGCTTTTATTTCATTTATTTATTTTTGCACAGAGTCAGAAGACCATACGAAGCCTTATCGGTCCGTGAGCCAGGCCAGAGGACAATACCCAGAGTTGGCTTCCTCCGGAACACAGCTGAAACCGAGTTCAGCCATCCTCCCTTGAGGGGACTGGACAGCGGTCAACATTGTATGGGAGAGGGAAGAGAAATGTGCTCTCTCCAGAATAATTCAGCCAGACTGTGCCCGTCCTACGTGCCCCATTCCTTCAGCGATGGAAGAGTCCTGACTTGGGTTTCTGAAATCATCCACCCTCAGCTGCCTGTGAAGAGCTGCAGGCCCAAGGCCAAGAATGCCTGCGGCCGCCAGAGGCTTAAACCCCCCCCCCCCGAAGCCTCCAGAGGGACCCCATCCTGCTGACAACTTCATTTTGCATTTCTGGCCTCCAGAAGAGTGAAAGAGTACATTTCTGCTGATTGAAGCCAGCCAGCGAGATTGTGGAACCTTGTCCCGGCAGCCGGGGACCGAATGCAATAGCTGTGGCATAGCGGACAAGCCACCTGATCCTTCCGGTCCCCCCTTATTTTTCTGTCTGTGAAGTGGGGACGACAGTAGCGCCTCCCGATATTACACACTAATACAACTGTGAAACACGCCTTGCAAAGTCAGGTGTGAGTTAGTGTTCACAAGATTTTTTTCAAGATGAAACTATTTTTTTTTTTACTGCTTATTAAAATAGCGTGATTATAAAATACTTCTTTATAATAGCAATTATACAGGAATATGAAAGCACTTGAAAAAGAAAATAAAGGGGCGCCTGGGTGGCTCAGTTGGTTAAGCATCCGAGTCCTGATCTCGGCTCCGGCCATGATCTCGTGGTTGGTGGGTTTGAGCCCTGCGTTGTGCTCTATGCTGACAGCATGGAGCCTGCTTGGGATTCTCTCTCTCCCTCTTTCTCTGCCCCTCCCCCCCTAAATAAATACATAAATAAACTTTAAAAAAAGGAAAAGAAAAATAATCTGCACTTTACAACTCCAGAAATAGCCACTATTCCATAGGTCCTTTCTCTCGGTTTTGATGTTACATCTGATTTATGGATTTAAACCCTTCGGGGCACTGCTTCTCAACCGCTGGGCCTTGGCACAGCCTCTCTGTCCTTTAGTTAGAAGGATGATGACAACGCCCACCTGCCAGGTTTGCGGTGAGGGCGGAAAGGGGACAATCCACAAAAGAACTTGAAATAACAGGGCCTGGCACCTTCTCCGTAAGTGGAGGAACAGGGAAGGGCTGGCCTGGAGGACAGAGGTTCCTTAAAGTGGAGGCTCGGAGCGTGCCATGCAGAGAGTGCTGGATGCACATGCTCAGTTGTTGCGATCCCTGCCGTTCTGCACGCTGAGGCTGTGTTCCAGCGACGTGCACTGCTCTCAATCTCTGCGGGGTGCCCTTCTCTCTCTGCCGCAGGGACTCTGCAGACGCTGCCGCTGCCGCCTCTCTTCTCTCCCCACGGTGGTTCCTCGGTGCACTTTCGGACTCAGCTCGTGCACCATCTCGTCTGGGGTGTCCTCTTTGACCCGGAGTGTGCCTCAGGGGCCTCCCCTGTGCCCTCGCAGCCTAGGTGTCTATAACCTCTGCACTCCCTCCCATCAAAGTGTGACCCACTTGGGACGCCTGGGGGGCTCAGTCGGTTAAGCGTCCGACTTCGGCTTAGGTCATGATCTCACGGTCTGTGGGTTCGAGCCCCGCGTCGGGTTCTGTGCTGACGGCTCAGAGCCTGGAGCCTGTCTTCCGATTCTGTGTCTCCCTCACTCTCTGCCCCTCCCCCACTCATGCTGTGTCTCTGTCTCAAAAATAAATAAACTATATAAAAAAATTAAAAAAAAATGTGACCCACTCTGCCCTTGTCCTTGTCCCACACTAGACTTCTAAGCTTCGGCTCCAAGAAAGCAGACCCTGTCTGACTCATAGCCCAGGGCCTGGCCCACAAGAGGTATTCAGAAAGTGCTCACTGGACAAAGGTGGAAGGGGAACGAATGACGTCCTGACTCCTCTCTGGGGACCTTCTGCCTTCGCTGACTCTCAGGGCTGGAAACAGCGCCTGCTAGGTTCCCACAGTCCTCGGGGCTTCCTTCTACCACAACACAAACCTTTGCACGTGTGACCATTAGTATATGTACTAGTCAGCTCGCTCTGTGATAATGCTGTGGAACAAACATCCCTCACACCCAACTCTCAGTGGCTCACAGAAACATATTTTTCTTACTCAACAGCCTTGTGCTCTGCATCAGGATACATGTGCGGTTCAGGTCTATTCCTTGGGTCTCTCATTCTGGGAACAGAGGGTCCCAGGACCAGCTTTTCTCATGATGGATAGCAGCACGAGAGAGCTGAAATATGGGCCATCTCTCAAGGCCTTCACTTTCTCAGGACTGGCATGTTGTGACTTCCTCCCGTATACCATTGGCCAAAGCAAGTCCTGTGGCAAACCCCACACGAGCAGTGTGGGAGAGGTAGGAAACACCCCCTCAGCCCAGTGAGCCATGGAAAGAACAGGAAGAGAAGGAAGAATTGTGAGCAGTCTGTATTTACAAAATAGCTCATTATTGGAGATAATAACACCACCTCTGCTGTGCTTATTATGTTTCAGGCACCAACATCAATTCATTTATTCGCCATAATAACCCTAGAAGGGAGAGGTGCTCTTATTACCTGCATTTAAAATTTTTAAAATTTAAAATTTAATTTTTTAAAAATTAAAATTAAATTAAATTTAAATTAAAAAATATTCTATTTTTGAGAGAGAGAGAGAGAGAGAGAGAGAGAGCGCGCGGGGGAGGGGCAGAGAGAGAGGGAGACACAGAACCCGAAGCAGGCTCCAGGCTCCCAGCTGTCAGCACAGAGCCTGATGCAGGACTCGAACTCACAAGCCGTGAGATCATGATCATGACCTGAGCCGAAGTCGGATACTCAACCGACTGAGCCACCCGGGCGCCTCTATTACCCCCATTTTACAGATGAACAAACTGAAGCAGGGCAAGGTTAAGTAATTTACCCAAGTTAACTCCCTAGAGAATAGCAGAGTGGGCTAAACCCTGAAGGGAGGAGGGCCCAGAATCGGGGCCTGTGAGCATTTCCTGTCCTTGCCTCTTGAGGTAGACAGAGGCTGTCTCTCTTTATTCTGCGTTCAGTCTGGTGCCTCGTGTAGACGTGCCAGCCCCGTGCTTGTTGGCAGAATCAAGGGCAAGAAATGTTTATTGGTCACTTATTACATGCCAGCTAGTTACCTGCTTGTATAGTTTCTGACCTAGTCCTCACAGCAGTACTGGGGAGTTAATAGCAGTCTCCCCAATTCACAGATAAGGACTCCAAGGCGAAAATGAGGCTTGTCCAACCCCAAGGCCAATCTTAAACCTGGCTGGGTCGTGCTCGATGGGGCTGTCTCCATCTTTCCAGCTTTTGGCTCTTGTCTCTGGGGAGTTTTGCGCTGTATTAGACAGGGAGACAGCCCCCGACCCCCAGAACGCCTGCAAGAGAGAGAGTGCGCGAAAGATGGGGGTGGTGGGGAGAGAAGGGGGGGCACTCAGAAAGAACCCATGCTTCCTTCCAAAGCGCAGACAGTGGCTCAAGGCGCCCAGCAGATGGCAGGATGTGGCCATAGATCCCCCCAAGTCAGGCGGGCTGGGCGGGCTGTGTGGGCTCGATTTTGCTTCGCGTGGGTAACCAGCGCGCCCCTTAGGGAGGGTCTCCGGGGGCCTGCGCTCTCCCTACGAGTCTCGGGGTGCACCCAGCACTCAGCAACCTGGTCCGAGGCTGTCTCCTTCCCCGGTCTGGGCTCCCCAGCTCCCGCCGCCAGGGACCCACGCACCCCAACGCGAACCCGCCCGTTCATCAGACAGACTCCGAGGCCCCAGAGTCCTGGGGAATCCCGAGGTGCAAGCCCAGGCACTCCTGGGCGGAATGGTTTGGGGGCACACCACGCCCCTGTGGGGGCCCCAGTTTCCCCATGTAGAATGAACGGGGCCCTAAAAAGTCTAGACTTTACTTTCATTCATCAAATATTTAGAAAAACACGAAGAGGAGAGGAGTCGTTGGAGAATTGGTAGACACACCACTGCCCGGGTACCAGCCCGAAGGGCAAAATAGAGCCCAGTGGGGCGTCCTGGTTTCCCTTTGCAGCCAGGACTGACCGAGCGCTCCTTTCCTCCGAACCTCAGTCTACCTGACTCTACAATGGGCAACAGCGATTTTTTTTTCTCACCGTTGGGTCGTCGAGAGGTGACGTGGAACGGTTTACAAGGCGCTCGGGCTGGGCCCCGCACACAGTAGGTGCTCACAAATCACTCACTGCGCGTAGGAGCGCCCCTACCCCCGGATCGCGCTTCCCCGCCCTGCACTCGGCTCCGCATCCCCCGCCCCCGGGGCTGCGCTCACCCGCCGAGCCCGCCGCGCCCCCTCCTCTGGGCGGCCCCCGGGGACTGCGCTCACCCCCCGCCCGCTCTCGTCTCCCCCCTCCTCCCCCCTCCTCCCCCCTCCTCCCCCCTCCGCCCGCCGCGCCGCCTCGCGTCCCCCAGCCGCGTGCAGCCGGCTAGGAGCACGGCGAGGGGAGCTCCGGGTTTCCGGGCGGGGGCGGAGGGGGCGCCCGCAGGGGAGGGGGCGCGGCGGGCGCGGTCCCGCCCCTGCGCGGCGCTCGGCCCCCGCTCCACCCTCCTGCGGCGGGCGCGCGGCTGCAGCCTGGGCTGGGCGCTCGCAGCGCGTCCCGCGTCCGGCTCCCCGCGCCCGGCTCCGCGCTCCCCGCTCGGCGCCCCGCGCTCCCCGCGGCCGGGCATGTAGCAGCGGCCGGCGCCGCGGCGGAACATGGGCGGGAACCACTCCCACAAGCTCCCGGTGTTCGACGAGAATGAGGAAGGTAAGAGGCGAGGGGCGCAGCCCTCCGTCCCCCTTCGCGGCGCGGGGCGTCTGCGGGGGCTCGTCCTGGGGGGCCGCTGCCTCCCCCCCGCACCCCCGCTCCCCTCCCCGGGCCCCGCGCGCCCAGGCGGACGGGGTGCGCAGCCCGGCTCGGGGGAGCCGGAGGAGGGGGCTGCCTGCGACGCGGGTCCTGGGGCTGCTGGGCTCCAGCTCTCCAAGCCCAGGTCTCGTTCAGAGCCTGAGGCTGAAGGAGGCGGCCTGTGAGTGTGTGCGCGTGTGCGTGTGCGTGTGTGTGTGTCCACGACGCGCTTGGGCTCTGCGCCGGCAGGTTCCACGCTGCTCCCCTTAACTTTTCTTGGTTAAACTCCGTGGTTCCCAGCAGGGCGTCCCGCTCCCGGCAGCCTCCCTGGCGGAGGGGGTGGTAGAAGGTTGGCCAGCCTCATCCCAACTCCGGGGCTGGGATCACGGAGCTCGGTGTTTGCGCCGGCAGAACGCCGTTTCCAGTGCTGTGTGGCCGTGCGCAAGTTGCTTAACCTCTCTGAAACCTTTGGTTCCTCACCTGTGAGATGAGAGTGATGTTACCACCTGCCACCGTAGGATACGGGGTTGTTTGAAGCTCAACCACTGGGCATGCGTGTGAAAAGTGCCTTATAAATACAATCAGCACAGTAGGGTTGGTCGTCTGTTAACTCCCTCTGCCTTTCCGAGCCTGGGATGGTTTCTCCAGTCTTCACTGTGCCCCAAATTAGAGTTAGGGTGTACTGAGCACACACCATGTGCCAGGCACTGTTCTAGGCCTTTCTATGTGTTCTCTCCGTCTTCACGGCAACCATACGAGGTAGGTCCTTTGGTTTGGCAAAAGGCACTGTGGTCCGGTCACAGTTCCCGAGGAGCGGAGCTGGCTTGGGGGTCGGATACTCTGCCCTGGAGACGGTTCATCTCATCACCACGCAGGCATAGGCTTGGGGGCCCAGATCATGGTTTCTAGAAGGGCCAGGGCTGTGGGTGGTAGTCACAGGCTGGTCCAGATAGCTCCTCTCAAAGGATACATGAGGACAGTTAACGTGGGTTAAGTGCGTCAGGCCTATATGGTCCTTTTCTAAAGGAGTTCCTAGTCGAGGCACAGAATAATCCATGACCATCCATGATGATAAGGGCAGTGAGGGGGGCCGGTGTAGGCACTGGGGCACCCAAGGACACCTGAGGCCTTCCTGGTCCTTTAGTCTGGGGTACAGGCAGGTGGGCAGCCAGGCATGGACAGAGGAGAGGTAGGCAGGGAGGTGGCGCAGGCTCTTGGGTGTCCCAGGGAGAGTCTGGACACCACGTAGCTGAACCTACCCCCAGCCAAGTTCACACTGACCCTGAACTTCTCCATGGAAGTCAAAGTGATCTTGACACTGTAGGTGTGCTCTGCTGTGGGACAGCCCGCTTGGGGTGGCTGTGGGACAGGCCCGTCCCCTTTTCAGGGCACTTTTGTCCTTCGAGATTATATTCAGGACAAATGATGGCTTCTTAGGCTGCTCGCATCTGAGAAGATACATATTCAGTGACAGGTGGAGAGCACGACTGGCGTCAAAACCCTTCTCTTTGCAACAAGTCAACGCTCTCCCATCTATTTTGGTGAAGGGATCTGTGTTAGTCTGCCCAGGCTGCCGGCACGAAATACCACTGAGGCTCAAACAACAGAATTTGTTGGTGCTGGTCGCTTCAATAACAGAAATTTGTTTTCTCACGGTTCTAGAGGCCGGAAGTCCAAGATCACGGGGGCTGTCAGGGTTGGTTTCCGGTGAGAGCTCTTCTTGGCTTGTAAATAGATCACTACCTTCTCCCTGTGGCCTCCATGGCCTTTCCTCCGTGTGCTTGAGGAGCTAGAGAGAGAGGGAGAGATCTCTGGTGTCTCTTCTTCTTCTTACAAGAATGCCAGTCCTATCAGATCAGGACTCCACCTTTATGACCTCACTGAACCTCAGTTATCTCCTTAAAGGTCCTGTTTCCAAGTGTAGTCACAATTGGAGGTTAGAACTTGAACATGAAGTTTGGAAAGGACGACAAATGAGCCCCTACTGGGAGCCTTTCATGAAGGCCATGGACTTTCTCCATAGAAGAAAGCACGAACTTAGTGTATCTTGCTCCAGTTATAGGGGTTCATGGTTCTAGCCTGGATCAAAGCTCATTCTGTGGGTAAGGTTGTACTTTAGGGTTCTTAGCATCTTTCTTTCTTCCTTCCTCACTCTCTTTCTTTCTTTCTTTTTCTTTCTTTCCCTCCCTTACATTAACATCTGTCTCTGTCTTTTATCCCAGAAAATGTGCTTTAAAAATATCGATTGGCAAAATAGTTCTATCTGGTGTAACCTACCTTTTGATTTTCCTGCTGCCTTCGGTCCTCATTCCAAAAGCAGATTGGGCCCAAGGTCAACTGCCTGTTTCAGGGCTTGGTGAAGTACAAGGTCAGCACTCTCCTCATTCTGCCAGCTTCTAGCCCAGTGAAACATTAACTTGTTTGCTTTTGCCAACGTATGTCTCAATTATTTCGCTGCGCAAATAAAGCACTGGTATTTGCCACCCATTGACTCAATTATCCTGGAGGCATTTACTGATCATCTTTTCTGCACCCAGCCCTGCGCTGGGCACCGGGAACATGGAGAAAATGAAGGAAAAATCCTAATGCTCAGGGAGCTCCTGGAGCACATCATAAAATAGCCAGGACAGTGCAGCGAGCAGAGAACTATGGTATTCTAGAAGAGAATCTTTAACTCTGGGGCAGGGAGGAGAGGCCAAGACTTCCTCCTATTGAGTCTTGTGAAAACGGTAGGTGTTACCAGTAAGGGTGGGTTGGCAGAGCAGGGAAGGGCGTGTTAGAAGGCGGGAACAGAATGTGCTAAGGCACATGGTGAAGAGTAACCGTGGCTCACTGGGGAGGCTGTGGGGGGTGGCTAGTACTCCTGCGGTGTGGAGCGTGAGGCTGGGAGGCACAGGAGATGAACCCCAAGTGCTGGACCGGCCTTAAAGGGCCAAGTGGCCCTACATGGGTTTGGACTTGATCGTTTAGGCATCTGAGTCACTGAGGAATTTTCAGCAGGGGCGTGAGTGACACGGTCCAGTGAACGAGCACGCTCTCCCAAACCAGAGTTGTTGGGTGGTTGAAGGCGCAAACGCTTACCCAGGCAGAGCAAGTCTGGTTTGTAAGGAATTTAATGCCAAACCCTAGCAGAAAGTTTGCCCTTGCCTAATTGTCTCATGGCCATCCACGATCTGACGGCAAGAGTTTAACTGGCATCCCGGTAATATTAACACCTGTACCTTACTAATGCCCTGCAGGAACTACTTTTCATAACTGAGAATCATCCCAGCTCGGCCAGGGAGGTCTCAGGATCTGCATTTCACTAGAGAGGGAAGTGAGGACCTCAGGAAAATCCCCTGGCCTGTGTGTGGATGAGCTGGGACTCACCCCCAGGTGTCTTCACTGAGTCAGGCACCTAACCTGGTTCCCTGTGCCGCCTGGCGGCCTAGGGGGAGTTTAACTCCCCCCACCCCCCCACAGAACGAGTCCAGTGCTGAGATCAGGCTTTCCCAGGGGGATCTTTGTACAGATGTTTACAGGAAGATAGCAGCAATACGTTCTGACAGCACTTGCTCGTTTACAATAATCATCTCCCATATCATCTTCAAAAAGCATTTGTTGGGCAGTCACATCGCAATACAAGTTCTGGGAATGGAAACAAAGTCTTCTCCAGATACAAGGATTTCTGCTTTTTCTCCTAGCATGGTGTTTAAAGACGCTTAAATTGCAACGGTGTCCTCGAATCAATATTGTAATGGGCTGTAATGTTCCATCGAATGGAACTATTGTAGTTTACTTAAATATTTTCTTACTGTTAGACATTTAGGCTCCTTTCATTTTTTCCAAGTAACTAAGTTGCTTGAACATTTTGCACATTTTTTTCCTTCTTTTAAATGAATTCCCTGAAGCATAAGGGGAGAGATTATGGGATCCAAGGGACTGAATATTTTTTGGGACTCCGGAAACCTCCATTATGTCTCCAAAGGGTGTTTGTCAATGTTCTATAAATTTATGGCCAGCATTCACTGTTGGGGGTATCGATTTAGCAACCTCATAGCCAGCTCTGGGCATTCTCATGTTAGAACGTCATAAATTAGAAGGTCATTTAAAAATAAGTGTTATTTCTATATTATTATTGGGCCAGGTAATTTCCCAGAGAGCTTAGAACATGAAAGCATCTTGGTCCAGCTCAACATACACCAAAAGTTGCTTTCCTCTGGAAGTGTTCAGACACCTAAGGCCATTGCCTAATCACCCCCTAAAGTTACAGTCATGCTTTAGCTGAAGACACTCTTTTGAACCTGCGGTGTCTCTGTCATTTGTGATTCACAAAGCGGCCGATGTCCGCGCTGCAGGGTTCACTCCTGACTTTGCCTCCACTTTTTTAGTACTTTACGCCAACTCATTCATGTTACAACTTGGTTTCCATACTTGTAACGACGGTGGCTTGGGCATGCGGGAGAAGCCAGAAATATTCCGAGAAAGCTCAGAATTGCATGCAATAAACTTGGCTCTTATAATTAGTCTCTACAGAGGTGGTGGCTAGACAGATGCCGTGCAAGGGATGTGGGCATAGGCTCCGTGTTCATACCTGTATCAGGCGTGTGCATATTTAATGCAGGAGTCTAGGATGTAAACCTTAGACTTTAAGGTTTTAAGGTCCAGACCTCAGTTGAAAATGTGTTTTGATTTGTCTTCTACATGGGGGATTAAGAAAATAGCCGTGAATCGGTGAGAGATGGTTTAGTAGAAATGAACGTTAGGGATCCATCTCTACCTTTCAACACTCAGAAAATAGGTATGAATTTTATAAGTTTAAAACATGTGTCAGTCATCTCTATAAAGTCAGACATCTGTATGCAAACTACTGTATTTCATTGCTTCAAGGCACTCATTTTTCCACGTTTTAAGTCTCTGAAATTAGGGATGCAGTTTGGTCAACGTGGTGTTCGTGATGCAGCTTTCTTACGTGCGTGTGGTCATAGTTGTCCACACTAGTATCATATGTAATAGGCTAAAAGAGCTTTTTCAAGGGACTAGAAAGATTCACGTCACAGATGAACTGGCAGCATTTCCTTCTTAGTGGCGCATGAAACCATGTGTGCATTTAATGTGGAGGGCGCGTGAGATTGGGCGGAATGTGGCAGGGTCGGCGAGCCTCCTTCCGTTGTGAATGACAGAGAACCAACACGAGGTCCTCCGAAGGGAATTGATTGGCTCTGGTCACTTCTCACCACCGCCGTCACTACCTTCTGGTCCAAGCCATGGACCCGACTATTACAAGAGCCTCCCTAACTGGTCCCCTTGCTTTTTGCTCTTACCCCCTGAGCATCAGCTCAGTGCAGCACCAAGTGATCCTGTAAAAGTGGGCGTGGGGGCGCGTCGGACCCTGCTCAGCCTCCTCTCGTTCTGCCGCGGCGGAAGTTCTTATCGGTGCCCATCAGGCCTGGCCTCTCTGACCCCTTCTCCGTCCTTTCTCCGGCCCACCTGCCTCCCTGCTGCCCCTTGGACGCGCAGGTGCCCTCCGATCTCTATTCTGCTTTCACACAAAAGTCACCTTCCCTGTGCGGCCGTCACTGACCACCCTGCTTAGGATGGCGCTCCCAACCCACCCTCCTGGCCTTGCCTCGCCACACGGCAATTTGTCATCATCTGTCATATGTTTTCTTTTACTTATTTCCTTAGGTGCAGTCTGTCTTCCTCCCTGTGGTCGCAAGCCCCCTGAAGGCAGGGACATGGTGGGATTTATTCACTGCTGGGTGCCCCATGCCTAAAAAGAGCCCCTGGGACACAGCAGGTGCCCAATACATTTTTGAAGGACGGATGAATGAAGGTTTGCATATCACGGCAGAACCAGGTTCTCAACCGACGGCATCAGGGTCCTGCCCCCTTGGAGCCTCTGCTCTCTTCTGTGTGGCTTCGGGCCGCTCTGTCATCATTGGGCCCGTGCAACCTCTAGGCTCAGAGCCTCGCAGCAAAGGGAGCAGCTCTTTTGATAGCTGTTGCAGAACAAAATCCCAGGGCTCATTCTGACCTGTACTGGTTAAGTCCTGAGCATTCTTGAACCGATCACTGTGACCGGGGAGAATGAGGCCCCGCGTGGCCAGGCTGGGCTGCCTCTCCACCCTCATATCTCAGAGCTGGAGCTGGTAGCCCTCGGGGCATGTGGTGTTAAGAAAGTAGGTGAAGGATTTCCCCAAGCATTGCCGGGCTATCAACAGCGGCAGAAAAGCAGCTGGTCGCGAGGCAGGCGGGCGAAATGGACGGGAGCATCTACACCAGCCCTGTTATTATCCTGTTCTTTGGAACAAGGTGTGGGACACTTTGGCTTATCTCATTTAGTTGTCTGTGGGATTACATGTCATCTTCTGCGCTAGACCGAGGCCTTCTGCAGAGCGGCAAGCACTGCTTCTCCACCTCTGTGTCTGCAAGGCTGAGAACAGGGCCGGGGAAGGCATATAGCAGTTATTTGTTGAATGAAAGATGAAAGGCATCACTTATCCGGGTCAGTTTCTTGCATTCCTCTGGGTTCAGACGCTGTCGAGAGACAAATGCAGAAAGTTCACACTTAATCACCGGTAACGGTGGTTTGGAGAACATGCTTTGGCTTTGAGTCCAGAATAGCCTGTCTCTTGCTGTCCCTCAGTTTTGCTCTTGGGACTTGCTTGGGCAGACTCGGGTCTGCAGAGTGGACTCTCTACTCAAGCCAGCAGCTTGGTGGCTCCTGGTCACGAGGCACAGAGAACCCCTGCGAAATTTCCCCAAGCGGCACCTTGTAGTGATTAATGGATATCGGACTCTCGAATCTCACCATGCGGGATACCGCTTCTCTTCCCACTGAGAGAGAAGCCAAAGCTGGTTCCCATTGCTTCCTGGGCAAGACAAAATGCCTCCTTTATGGGCCAGCAGAAGGGCAGAGAGAGGGGAGATGGCTCTCCCACGACGTGAGCTGGAGTGAAGAGGGTGTGCACATGGAGACAGGATTGACGGTGAGTCCTGAAGGAAGGGTTTAAATGCCTCGAGAGAAACAGGATCCGTATTTTAGGAGGATCAAGCTGCATAAGCTAGCACTGAGCTGGGGCATTTTCCCGAGAGTACTGGGAGGAACAAAATATCCTTAGCGGTACCCAGTTGCCTAAAATCTGGACTGGGAGCAATCGCAGTTGGAAACGGAGACAATGTTCTGGAAGGAGCAGCGAGGCGAGAGGATCGCGACACCCCAGAGGAGGATTCTCGTGCAGAAAGCGATGGGGCCTCCCTCTCTCCCGTGCGGTAAATCTTGGGAGTTCCTCGAGACTGAGCCCTTGGGCCTCTTCCTTAGCCCCCTGTCCTGTCTCCTTGCGGATCTTGCCACCCCCTCCGTGCCCTGTCTCAGCCACCCCGTGTCATTCCGGGTACAGTCAGGAGACCAAAGGCACGTGGGGTTTCACAAAGGGAAAAGGTAGTCCAAAGCACGGTCACCTAGTAAAAAGGCTGCGAGAAGGAGTCGGAGAGGACTCTGGGAGTCCAGAAGCAGCAAGTTCAGCAGAACGGCTGCTCCCTGCAGGGCTGAGGGTGAGGGACCGAGGAAGGAACTGGAATCCTAGAAGAGGACCCCACCCCCACCCCCCACCTTTGTCTGGACAGGCTGTGTTTCAGGCCTTTGGAGAGGGCTTGGGGGCCAGAAGAACAGGCAGCCTACTGGGGGTAGAGGAACCTTCTGGAGGATGCATCTCATCCATGAGGGCCATGGAGGGGAGGGCCGCCAGGCCCCCTGCACACTAGTCTGCCCATCGCTTGGTGGACAGAGGCTGGAAGAAGGAAGGAAGCCCCTCCCCCTGTTCTGGTCTGGCAGTGCCTCTCTTGCGCCCTCTGTTGGCAGCACCTAGTCTGACGCCGCACAAAGCCGTGGATCTGGAGCGGAGAGAAAGTACATGAATGACTGGTATGTATTTCTTTTTGTTTTTTTAACGGTAATTCAGGAATTTATTGCCTTCGGTCATATTTCTCCTCCGGGCTCCATATCTGTGTTTCTATGTAATCCCGCTTGGAGGTCTCGAAAGAATTAATACCGTAGATTCAAATAACCTCAGTCAAACTCATGGGCTAACGGAGTGTCCCAGCTTGCTGTGTATAGTGCATAATATTATCTATCCGGTCGCAGAGGCCAACCCTTCTCGGGTTTTCCTGGTGAGGCACCTGGCTGTGTTGAGTTTACCTCCCGGACACCTCCCACATCTGCCCGATCTTTCCAGCCTCACCACCACCACCTCCCACTCAGACGTCGCCCCTCGTCGGCCCCCGTGCCGCCTCCTAATCTTCCTCTTGCCTTTCAGCAAGTCTTCTAGCAGCCTCCATGACCCAGAGCCACGGCTGCAGGCCCCAGCTATGCTGGTCAGCCCTCTTTAGTGGCTCCACTGCTCTCAGGGGAAAGACTCAGCCCGCGATGTGTGGTCTCCAAGGCCCCCCTGGGGGCTGGAACCTGTGCCCCTCCCCCATCACATCATGCATCCCTCAGGGCAGGAGTTAAATCGCTCAGCACGCTTAAAGCTCTCAGCCCCAAACCTGGCCCGAGGTTACTTTACCCTGCAGGTCACCAGGCAGGTGGATACTTTTCCTGCGCTTGTAGTCGGTGCTGCTATTGTTTGCGCTCCTGGGGCCACAGGGCATCCTTTCGGTCTCTGGTAAGTTTCAAGCTGCTCCTGCCCCAGGGCCTTACCACCTGCTGTTCTCGCTGTTTGAAATGCTCCCCCCAGCCCACCCCGCTTGGCTTGGTTATCTCACGCTCAGTCCTTTCTCAAGGTCCCTTATCTGGTCCCCAGACCGGGTCACGACCACCCTCAAATTACCACTCGCTCCTTTGTGGCATTTGCCGCAGTCATAATTCCACCTTCATTCATGTGAATATTTCATTAGTATCTGTCTCCCCCGCGGGACCGGAGCACAGGACCCGTGGCTCTTGTAGTGTCTGGCCCGGGGTCCCACTGCTTTACAAAGGGTCTGTGTTCGTAGCTGCTGGTCCCTGAGCGGTTTTTAGAAAACACAAAAGGAGGTCGCCGGGTAACGTAGGAAAGGCAACAGGTCCCCTCCTGGCTTCTGAAGAAGCGCACTGTAAGTGAGGCACAGTTAGCTCCATTTCATCCCTGGGGGTGTGGTGAGAGGTTAACTCAGCGCCTTATGTGCTAACCCTGCGGGGCTTGGCCTCACTTCTTTCTGTGTGATTGGAAAGCTCCTTCCCTCACACCAGGCTTTCGCCAGCTCCATCATTTGCACCCCAGCTGCAAAATTAACCTTGTGCCACGGCCGTATCAAGCTGGACTGTCAGTGTGGAGCCCGACGTGGGGCTCGAACCCGCGAACCGTGACATCGTGACGTGAGCCGAAGCCGGGAGTCGGATGCCTAACTGGCTGAGTCACCGAGGCAGCCCCGCACTATTTTCTACCTTGACTGATTTTACTTTAACAGAACCCTTTCCCCAGGAACTTTATATTTCTAGCTCAAATTGCAAATGAATGAAGGCTTCTATAAATAGGAAGCGAGCTAGAGTAATGTAAGGTGGGTGTAGCACAGCGGTGCTCAGGGTAGCAACATAGGCGTAGCTTTCATAGATCCTTAGCTTGTGACTTGCTCAGTGGATTTTAAAAAATTTTGTTTTAATGTTTTTATTCATTTTTTAAATTTATTTTTGAGAGAGAGAGAGAGAGCAGGGGAGGGGCAGAGAGAGAGGGAGACACAGAATCCATAGACAGGCTCCAGGCTCTGAGCTGTCAGCACGGAGCCCGACGCGGGGCTCGAACCCACGAACCACGAGATCATGACCTGAGCCGAAGTCGGCCGCTCAACCGACAGAGCCCCCCAGGCGCCCCTCTGTGGATTTTTTAAATGGATTTCTGGTGGCCGGATTTTCTGGGGTGCTGGACGGCGGTTCTGTGGCTACGGGGCCTGCCCGGCCCAGGTGCTGGCAGGTTCGTGGGGAGCTTGTCAGGGCCCCAGGGACAAACGAGCACCGCAGTCAGGCTGTCACCCTGGAGCTGCAGCCAGCTGCCCTCTCAGTCAGCTCTCCTTCCCTCTAGAGCCAGGCCCCAGCTCCCAGCCCAGCGTAGAGAGGGGTGTGGGCCTCTGGGCTGGGTGTGTCGCTGGGATCCACCAGGCCCCCCGCCCGGCTTCATCGCTGAGTCTTCCAGCACGCACGCCCCTGACCTAGCAGAGTGGTTAAGAGCACAGGGGCGCCTGGGGGGCTCAGTCAGTTGAGCGTCCGACTTCAGCTCAGGGCATGATCTCGCGGTTCGTGGGTTCGAGCCCCGCGTCGGGCTCTGTGCTCACAGCTCAGAGCCTGGAGCTGCTTCGGATTCTGTGTCTCCCCCTCTCTCGGCCCCTCCCCCCTCACACTCTGTCTGTCTGTCTCTCTCTCAAAAAGAAACAAACATAAAACAAATTAAAAAAAAATAAAGTTTATTGAACAAGGTTGCCTTTTGTGACTGAGGAAGGTCACTACACAGAGGTTAAAGCGGAGATTGGGAGGGTTCACGGGTTGGGATCCTGATTTTTCTGTGTATTGTCTGTGTGACTGTGGGCTGCTGACTTCACCTCTCTAAGCCTCAGTTTCCTCCTCTCGAGAATGGGGATGCAACTTTATGGCTGCCACGGGAATGGCGTGAGGTGATGGCAGCCCCGGGCAGTGTCAGACAGGCCGAGTCTGCAGAGGGGAAGTCAGGTGAGAGCCGCTGTTTGCTGAGCCCGAAGGAGGAGGGGTTCTGACTTCCTCCCTGCTGGCTGTCAGTCCCCGCTGTCAGGAGGCTCCTTCTCATTTCCATTCTCCTAGGAAACAGCCCATTCCGACAGCCTCTGCCCTCAAAGCTTCCGAGTCCTCATTACACCTGTCAGGAAGGGCCAGGCCTGTCGTTGGCGGCCTGACTCTGGCAAGTCGTGTGGAACAGCAATGGCAGGGCCAGACCCCTCTTGCTGGCAGTCAGTGCCACTGCCATGGGGCAGGCTGCCTTTCAAGTCTTGTGTTGGCTAAATCCCTACGGGGGGATTGGGGGCTGGAGTGGGGTTTTAGGGAGATTAGACACAGGGCCGCCGTCTTTTAGAAAATGTTCATCCTCTCAGGCGTTTGAGGGGAAAGAAGAAAAGATTTCCGGATGCCTGGTGTTGTGGATTGAATTGAGTCCCACAGAACAAGTAAATTGAAGCCTAACTCCCAATACGTCAGAACGTGACCTTATTTGGAGACAGAGATGCAGTTGAGGTGAGGCCATTAGGGGCGCCTGGGTGGCTCAGAGCGTCTGACTCTTCTTGATTTGGGCTCAGGTCGTGATCTGATGGTTCGTGAGCTCGAGCCCCAGGCTGGGCTCTGCGCTCTCAGCTACGCGCAGAGCCTGCTTGGGTTTCCCCTCTCTCTTCCTCTCTCTCTCTGCCCCTCTTGCACACTCTCTTTCTCTCTCAAAATAAATCAACGTTAAAAACAAAAAAAAAGAGATGAGGTCATTAGCGTGGTCCCTAATCCAGTAGCAGTGGTGTTTTTATGAAAGGGGGAAGTTGGGGTGCACAGGCAGACATGCACACAAGGAGAAAGCCATGTGAACTGAAGGCAGAAGTTGGGATGTTGGGTAATGTGCCTATAAGCCGAGGAACGCGGGAGATTGCAGGCCGTCCCCGGAACTAGGAGAGAGGCAGGGAGGGGTCCGACGTTTACTCACGGCCCCCGGAAGAAATCAACCTTGCTGGTACCTCCATCGCGGACTTGAAGGCTCTGGAACTGCGAGGGGATGCATTTCTGTGGTTTTGAGCCCCCTAGTCTGTGGTGTTTTGTTATGGGGACCCTGGGAAATGAACACACCTAGTTTTACCATTACATAGTAACTTCAATGCGTCATTTCAGATGAGGCCCCAAACCAGGTCCAGGAAGTGTTTCCGGAAAGGCGATTCGGAGACCAGTCCGAGGGAGGGACAGGTAACTGTGGGAAGGAAGGAAACCACCGGAAAGACCGTGCTGGGGGAAGCCATTCGAGGGAGAGAGACAGCAGGTGCAGAGGCAAAGTGGGCAGAGAGAACTGGAAGGCATTCTGCACCCCAGGGTTAGTGGGGAGTGGTGTGAGGGGGCAGGGGGAGGTAGCCTTAGAGCTGGGGCTGGAGACTAAGGCCAGCGCCAGGTGTTAGAGAGCCTGGAATGTGTCTTAGCTCGGGCCACTACAACAAATACCCCACACTGGAACAGCAGACATTTGTTTCTTACACTTCTGGAGGTGGGGAGTCCAAGATCAAGGTGTCGATGAGAGTTTTCTTCCGGGTTGCAGACAGCCGTCTTCCCCATGTGTCTTCACTCGGTGGAGAGGGAGGGAGCTCCTGTCTCTCCCTTCTCCAAGGGCCCTGATCCCATCCCAGGGGCCCCATGTTCATTACCTCATCTAATCCTGATTACCTCCCAAAGGCTCCACCTACAAACGCCACCCCATTGAGGGTCAGGGTTCCCATATATGAATTTTTTGGGGGTACACAGGACATGCAGGTCCATAACATTGAGGACTCTGGCTTCCATTCTTAGTCAGCAGGGCTGACTACCTAATTCGTGGGACTCAGTGCAGAAGAAAAGTGTGGGGTCCCTTGTACAAGAACCACAAAATCACCATTAAAGGCATGAGAATCTGAAGCTTTTTCCTTTCTGTCACGGTCTGTCTTTCTCTTGGTTTGTTGTGATTTTTTAAAAAAAATTTTTAGTGTTTATATATTTTTGAGAGAGAGAGAGACGGTGTGCGAGGGAGGGGAGGGGCAGAGAGAGATGGAGACACGGAATCCAAAGCAGGCTCCAGGCTCCGAGCTGTCAGCCCAGAGCCCAAAGCCGGGCTCCATCTCGTGAACCACAGATCGTGACCTGAGCTGAAGTCGGAGGCTTAACCCATTGAGCCACCCAGGTGCCCCTGTCCTGCTGTTTTTAATTTTCTATTTAATAACTTTCTAGGCAGACAGTATTTAAAATGATAAACTATCACGGAAAGAATAGTGTGCAAGGCGGGTTTTAGAGGCAAACACAAGGGCACTTAACTCGTGGGTGGAACTGCCAGAATTACACCATTCACATTTCAAAGCACACGCGTGCATCCGTATTTCGGTCTTAGCAGAAGAGAGGAAACAACTGTGCAACTGGAGCTCAACACTTTTAATCTCACTCCCGGATGTGTGCGCGCGTGCTAGGGCTCCCAGCCTACAGTTTACCAGCGTGGAAGCAGAGAGCGCCAAAGGAACCTTGGTTGTCCCCTCTTTTCCTTTCCTCTTGGGTCTTCATTTCAGTGTCAGTGATTGGCTCACACATGGACGTAACGAGGGGAAGAGGGTATGAATGTGTTACGTAGTTGCTCATGCGCAGCAGAACATTTCTGCTTCCTTCTGCGTCTGAAGCAAGGTAGTGCTGGTTGGAACAGAATGCATGGTCTCTTAGGGCCGTGAGCGCCCCTCACGACTCAGGGGTAGACCACACACCTACCTGGGTCTTGCTGAACCTGCCCACATCGTGGTTCCATCTGACTTAGGTGCCTGTGGAGCATTACAGGTGCTTGGTGTGCGCCTGGTGGGGATGGGGGGCGCACACATTGGGTGCGTAACCTCTGCTCATGCACATGAACATGAGGGTCATAAATGCTTGCATAAGCGTAGTGAACTTTAGTCCCCGTATATTGATGTAGGTGTTAACACACAATACAAGGAAAGATGCTTTACCCATCTACTAGCCCCGTCACCCGTGGGAAGTGCCAGTGAGTTCCTACTTACAGGGGATGTCGCTGATCAAAGCCAACAACATCGTGGCACAGTAGAATTTTCTGCAGCGCACTAAAGTGGTCTGAGATGTTTATGAATTCCATTTAAAATGTAATTATTTTTAAGCACACTTTTTAAACAAAATCGGAAAGCCGCTGCATGTCATATTTAATAAGTTCCAACACAGTTTCTTAACTCTCCTCTCCAGAGTATAATTACTCCCATCAGTCTTCCCGGAGCATCAAAGAGAGCTTTAGCGGAACACACCTCTCATGCGTTAAACCAGAATTGTGCTTGCTTTGGATTTGCATTTGAAAGTGATTTGCATTGGCATTTATTTCTTCCCCCAAAAAACAAATGTTTCTGTTCTTTCCTAGGTATCATGGTCTTAAACTGAGATCATAAATCTTTCAGAGCTACTATTTGCCAATCCCTTTAATTTCTGTGGGTGGTGGGTGGGAGGAGAAAGAAAACTATGATTTAGGATTATTTTTCTTTCTCAGCCGGCAAATAAGATGCAAGGTGACAGCCCCCTCATTCTCTCCCCAGGCTCAGCCTATGTCTTGCAGACTTAAATTTTCAATTGGCAACCCAACCCAAAGGTTTTACGTGGTTATCAAGTAGGACCCTTACCCCGAGTGCTTCTTAGGTGAGCTCTTGCCCCCTTGCCCAATCCCCGAACCCGCTGACCTGTAGTCTTCTTCCTGTGCCCATATTCCCATCTTCCGTGCCCACCAAGGCTGCTGAGAAATCTAGAGCTGCGCCCACAAAGAGTCGTCTCTCTCATTTGTCTGAGGCTCCCATTCTCAGCTCTGTTTTTCTCAGTCTTTGGAATTTATTGAGATATACCTTGGTGAATTTGCCATATGTTCTTGAATATGTGTCCTATACTGCTTGCTGCCATGTTCTGTAAGTGTCACTTAGGGATGTTCAAATCTCTTAAATCTCTTTAATGAGTTGTTCTTTTATTTAAAAAAAATGATTACTGAGAGAGGAGTGTTAACATCTCTATGCATGATTGTGAATTTTTCTGTTCTCTATAGTTTTGTCATACATATGACTTTTTAAGTATGTTAATAGTTAGTTAGATGCGCATTGAGGATTATTTTGTTTTGATGAATTGATGCATTATCTCCTGAAGTATTGCTTGCTTTGAATTCTACATGACTGCAGTTAATATAGTCAGACCAACTTCCTGGTGCTCAGTGTGTGTGACATAAATCTTTTTCCATCCTTTCATTTTTAATTTTCTGTATCTTTAATTTTCTGTATCTGTATCAATTTAAACAGCTTATAGTTGAATCTTCCTTTTCCTTTCTCTGAAAAACTATGCCTTTTAGTTGGAGTATTTAGCTTACTTATGTTTAATACAATTTTGATAAGGTTGGGTATAATTTTATCACCTTGTTATTTATTTGTTCCCCGTTTTTTGCTCTTTTTTTTCCCCTTTTATGTTGCTCATCTACTATTAATTTAATATGGCACTTTGTTTGGACTCTTGGCTTTTTAGCTAACCCTTTGTATATTTTTTTAAGTAGTTGCTGTAAGGATTACAATATATATTCTTAACTTATCACAACCTAATTTGAATTAATATTATATAACTTCATATATAATGTTAGAATCTTAAAACAGTATGATTCCATTTTCCCATTTTGTCCTGTTTTATTATATGCTTTTATTTCTACATATGATATAAAATCTATGGTACAGGGTTATTATTTTTCTTTACATATCAATTGTCTTTAAGAAAAGAAAAATGTTTTGTGTTTGCCCTCATGTATACTGTTTCCAGTGTTCTTGGAACACTTACTACTTTGTGTAGATACAGAGTTTTATCTTATATCATTTCCTTTCTGCTTGAAAAATTACATATGCCCTTCTGGTAATTCAGGTCTGCTAATAACAAATCATTTTCACTTTTATTTAACTAAAATACCTCTATTTCACCTTCATTTTTGAAAGGTATTTTCATTAGACACAATTCTAGGTTGACATTTTTTTTAGCACTTTAAATTTATCATTCTGTTTTCTTCTTTATTCTTGTTTCTGATGAGAAGTCAGACATCATTCAAATCACCATTCTTCAGTATGTGATTTGTCTTTTTCTCTCTGGTTGCTTTGAGAATTTTTCTTTAGTTTTGACTTTTATAGTTTGCCTATGATGTGCCAAGATGTAATTTTCCTTGTATTTATTCTGCTTAGGGTTCACAGAGCCTCTTGCATTGTGCATTGATGTTTTAAATCAAATTTGGAAACTTTTTCCCAATATTTTTTCTATTTTTCTCATTTCTTTTTTCTAGTGCTCATATAACATGCATATCTTGCCACTTAATAGCATTCCACAGATTGTTCAGGACTGTGTTCATTTTTCTCCTATGTGTGTATTAAATATGTTTTCTCACTTTGTTTTGCTTTGGATATTTTTCTATTGGTCTGTCTTCAAGTTCACAGACTCTTACTTCTGCATTATCCAGTCTACTCTTCCAGTTAAATGAATTTTAAAAATTAAGATATTGTATTTTTGAGTTCTAGGATTTTCATTTGCTTTCCCAAATTTCCCATCTCTCTCCTGAAATTCCTCATGTGTTTGTTCACCACATTCATTTTTTTTCTTATAAATTCTTTAGCAATTCTGCCAATTTCAACATTTTATTTGTGTGTGTCCATTTCTATGGACATTGTTTTTTAGACCATGATATACATTCTCTTGTTTCTTTACCTACCTAGTAATTTTCTTTATATGCTAGGCATTATAGATGGTACATTGTAGAAGACGATACATGTAAAACACCAAACTTATCCCAGGCACAATAAATATGAGCTAGCATTATCATTTTAGAATGTTTTGTGAATACTACACCGTTTTAGTCAATGAACTTTTTATTTCAGATGCTGTATTTCTCATTTTTAGGATTTTCACTTGGTTACTTTCTTCCCATGAAACATGTGAGTTTTGTTACATCAGTACAATAAATTGACGATAGTTCATTTTGATCTTTAGAGTTTTGATTTTAGGCTGTGTTAGGATGGGTGTCTTTTGGTTTCATTTTTCAGTCTAGAGCATAGCATTTGTTTCTGGGACTTGGTACTTAACGCTTACTGGACCTCTCTTGAACTCCACACTTTGTGTCCTCAACTCTGGGAAGCTTCTGAAAATTTTGTTCATCTCTTTCAGTTTTCCACCTGTTGTTTTGCGGGGCTCCTTGGAGTCTCACTCATGCCCCTGTTGGGAGTCAGCCAAGGACTCCAAGCAGGATTTGTAGGTACATTTTGGGGCTTTGCAATGAATTGTGTCATCTTATTTCTTTAATATAAATTCCAGGTGTGATTACTGAAATAAAGAGCTTGAATGTCTTTAGAACTTTATAATTTCTAAGACGTTGGTATTCCAGAGCATTTGTCTTAAGTCTTATTGCCAGGAGCATAAGTATAGCAATTCTACCAGAATTTCTCTCCAAAAAAGTGTCAGCATTGTTAAATTTGTTTTCTTAATTTAGGAGATTTTATATGGGACTTGAGAGTTTCTTGAAAGTCCACGATACTGATTCCTGAGAAGAATGAACCTTTTTCTTTTATATCCTTATTTACTATTTATATGTTCTCTGTGAAAATTGCCTATTTTCATATGCAAACATATGAAACAAATATCATATGTTTGTTCATTTTTTTCTGTTGTATTTTTGATTAAAAATATCTCTAGGGGTGCCTGGGTGGCTCAGTCTGTTGAGCATCTGCCTCGGCTCAGGTCATGATCTCCCGGTTTGGGGGTTTGAGCCCTGGCTCTGTGCCTCAAGCTCAAAGCCTGGAGCCTGCTTCAGATTCTGTGTGACCCTCTCTCTCTGCCCCTCTCCCACTCACTACCCCCTCTCGAAAATAAATAAACATTAAAAAAACTATATATCTAAATAGGCTCTTACTTCATGTAAGCTATTAACTGTTTGTCCAATTTTATTTTCTCTTCCTTTTAGGATTAGATTCTCATGGATTGAATAGATTGAATGTTAACCCAATTCTGTTCTGGTGCATTATTTTAATTCTTTTCAGAGTTAATATGTGTTCATTATAGAAACATTAACAAATTTAGAAAACTTGAAAAAACTGTCAACAATCACTATTTTGATGCATTTCCTAGTGTTTTCTTTCTGAGCTCAGGGCCCCCTGTCCTCCCGCGTTAGCCTGAAAATGCCATTTTTCTTCCACTTTTCACTTAACAATGTTACATAAACATTTTTCTCATCTTTTAATAAATATTTATGACCTCATCTCTACCTGGCACGGTGCAAGAGTCCATGTAGCTACAAGTTTGCTTAATTTTATCAGTTTTGTGGTGTAACATATCAACCCGTCATTCAAATGCATACAGCAATAAGCATTCAGAATTCTTGCTCATATTTCTGAAACCAAGGCTGGAGATGCAGAAGCACTATGGGCCAAATCCTTATGGCAGTGGCAACTGTGCGAGAGGTCAAGTTCAACTGTACAGGCACTTCATATTTCTGCTTGTCTGACACCTGTTACCATCTGCTGGCTGAAGGAAGTCACATGACCAAGTGAACCCAAAGTCAAGGGGTGGGGGTACGCTCTGCTAACCACGAAGCCAGCCCATCCATGTGTATGTCTAATGTGACTATGGGGGAGTGAAAAATTGAGACCAATAATCCAATTTACAACAATAAGAGATAAATGTTTTCTCTTAACCATCATATATCATCCTATCATATGGATATACTGTAATTTTCTTACATCCTCTCTTATATTTCAGTCTTTAGCTTATTCCTATTTCTCTTTCTCGTAAATGAAGCCTAATTGGCCATCTTTTCCATAAGTTTTCTGCTTGCATTCAGCAGTATTTTCTTACAGTTTTAACCCTCCGGAGTGGAATTATTGGATCAAAGCATGGGGGCATTATTATAGTCTTCTGAGTCATACTTTGTTACTCTGTGTTGTATATATATATTAATATATATAATATAGACGTGAACGTGGAGGCTCAAAAGTCAAGCCTAGGCGAGAAGTTCAGAGGAGCCTGGGTAGTTTGGTGAAGGAGAGAATCTTTGTCTATAGGATGCTTGATATGTAAGGAAAACTCAACAGATGGTAACTGGAACTGGAAACATGTCTCTCGTGTTGTTAAGAGGAGGTCCAGAAGGATGTGGCCCACAATATAGTGATGTCATTGAGATCGTGGCTCCCGTCCTGCTCTCCTGCACTCCCAACTATTTGCTCTTTTTCACAGTCCCATCTCTCAAGGTCTCAGGACGGCGGCTGAAGTATTTCCCCACATGACATATCCCCAAATGACAGTGTCTAAAAGCAGAAGAGAGTGAAGGAGGAAGGCTTTTCCTCCTTTGGCCTTTTATTAAGCAGGACGACACATCCTAGAAGCTACCTGCATACTTCCCTTTGTGGCTCATTGGTCATAAGTAGGTCACATGTCCATACTGTGGACCAGTCACTGGCCCCAATGCCATATTGGTCCTGGATTAACAAGGATTCACTCCCCCAGGGCTGGCTAACGAAGCTGGAATTCCCTTCCAGGAGGGAGAGAGGATGGCTTTAGGGAAGACCAACTAGTGTGTCTGTCACAGTCTAAAAAAATATACTGTACCTGCCATGATGGGAAAAGTGGAGGCTAAACATTTAACTGAGTCAAAGTTTTCTGTTAGCTATGTAGTGGGACGTTCTGGGGGTCCAAATTCTGGGGTGGGGGATCCCCTTGGTCTGTATCTTTCCAAGCTCCAGATTCCATTTGTCGTCCTGGTGGCTTTTCTGTGCTCTGGGTTAAATATTCCCCGGGACACTTCCTGTCAGATTGAGGGGCAATACTGGGGATGTCGGGAGGCAACTTCCACCTCCCAGTTCCCAGTCAGGGACGCCAGGATTCGCTGCCTGGCCTCAGCCTCCCCTCCAGATCCCCCTGCCACCCACTTCTCCCAGGAGGTCAGGCTCTCTCTGCCTTTGAGATGAAGGAAGGGAGCACTGCAGCGGAGATGGTAATTACCATAGGTTTTAGTATAATTTTGTTTTATATCACAGTAACCTCTGAGATTAGAACCGCTATCCCTGTGGGGGCACCTGGGGAGGGGGAGCTCCACTTGTGAAGCATCCAACTCCTGATTTCAGCCCAGGTTATGATCTCACGGTTTGTGAGATCGAGCCCCATGTCTGGCTCTGCTCTGAAAGCACAGAACCTACTTGAGATTCTCTTTCTCTCTCTCTGCCCCTTGCCCACTTGCGCTTTCTCTCTCTTTCTCAGAACAAATAAACTTAAAAGAAAAAAAAACTATCTATGTTAAAAATGAAAGGTTTTTTCTCCGTGAAATGGAAATAATGACAAGACTGCAGTTAGAAGGAAAAAATAGTCTCATCACCCAGAGGCAACTGCTATGCCTTCGTAACTTTTTGCCGAAGTTTTTTTTAAACTGGCCTTTTAAATAATTTTTTACACTGTATGTATTACATTTTATACTGCCATTTTCTTTCAAAACTATGCTCTAAGCTCTTTATACAAACTTTTAATGGCTGCACAATATTTTATTGTGTGGCTGGGCACAATAATACATTTAACTATATCTCTACTGTTGGACATTTGGGCTCTTTCCAGTTTTTTATTTTTAGAAATAATAATGTATATGCTGGATACCTAAATCTTTGCACTTTTTTTTTTACAGTTTCCCTAGAGTAGATTACTTAAAGGAAAATTAGCAAGGTGAAATTCGTGAACATTGCTAAGAGTCTTAATTTTTATCCCCAAAGTATTTTTTCGGAAAGTTTAAGCCAGTGGTTGGTTTCTCACATCTTAGCCAGCAAAGAAAATTATAGTATTTTACATCTTTGCTAATTGAAAGGGCAAAAATTTCATCTCAGGGCTTTAAATGGGATTGTTATTACTCCGTGAGCTAGAATATGTTTACACGTGGTTGTTGGCTGTGTATCTAAAATTGACATTTTGATCTTCACCCCTAAACAGCTCCTGTCTACAGTTCAGGACTACCCCTCACTTCTAGATGCTTGGGCCAATATGTTTCTGTGATCCCTGGCATTTCTGTTTCTGTCCCAGACCTCAGCCCGCACCAGTCTGCAGCAGATCCTACTGTCCCATCCCTTCCACTCCCACCTGGCCCGGGCGGGTCATCTCTTCTCTGAATCGCTGTAGCAGCCTCTGATTGTGTGTCCGCAGCCAGGCCTCAGCACAGCAACCAGGGCCATCTCGTTAAACTGCATTTCGGATAACATTACCCCAGTGCACAGAGCCCTCTGTGGCTCCCCATTGCAGGCAGGGAAAAAGTCAGTGGTTCGAATCCTGCAAGACCCTTCATGACCAGACCCCCTGCCACCCCTCAGACATCACAGTCTGCTACTTTTCCATCATTGTCTTTTTGGCCCTTGAATATACCAAGGCCATGCCTACCTCAAGGTCTTTGGTCTTATTGTCTGCTTCTGCAACATTCACTTTCTTGCTATGTACACACTCCAGCACAGCCTCAGGACCTTCGTACTTGCTGCTCTGTCTGCCTGACCTGCCTTTTCCCCAGCTACCCGCATGAGCTGGCTTCCTTGCTTCCTTTAGGTCTTTTCTAAAATGTCATTTTCTGAATGAGCCTTTTCTGGCCTTCTTTTTTAAACATCCCATCCCTCCTGACATTGACCATACCCTTATCACTAACTGGTATATGGTTTACTTATTTATGTTAATTGTTGTTTGCACCACCACTAAAACTAATTTACTGTAAGGCGGGGATTTTTTTTTCTTTCCAACACACCCCTGTATCCCTAGCATCTAGTGGCTGGGAATTTACCAGCAGCTCTAAGTATTTGAATGAATGCCTGTGCATTTCCTCTCCAGTGCATTGTCTTCTCAGATCCTTTTGCATTTGTTGGGGTCCCCATTACAATTTTTTTTCTATCATAAAATGAATACATGTTCATGATAAAAAATGGGAAAAGTCTAAAAGTCACAGGGAAAAAAATTACTGCTGTGATCCTAACTTTGAGAGAAAACCAATATTAATTTTAACTGTATTTCCTGGGAAGATTTTTTTTCTGTACATAACTCCATTAAAAAAGTTTATTTATTTTTGAGAAAGAGAGAAACAGAGTGTGAGCAGGGGAGGGGCAGAGAGAGAGGGAGACACAGATCTGAAGCAGGCTCCAGTCAGCTCAGAGACTGACACAGGGTTCGAACCCACGAACCGTGAGATCATGACCTGAGCCGAAGTCGGATGCTTACACGACTGAGGCACCCAGCTACCCCTGCATAACTATTTTTCAAATGTGTTTGTTGCACAGTATAGTTTCACATTCAATTTTTTCCATTTCTGTTGTGACTGATGTGTGTTTTCCATGTAATGATAACAATTTTAACAACATTTTTAGAGATTCAAAATATTACATTAAGTGAACTATTTTATCTTCCTTAGTTTCTATCGTTGGCTCTTGGTGTGATTTCCATTTTATTTGCTATTATAAATAATGCTGCGATGAACATTCTGGTGCATATCGCTTTTCATGTCTTTCAGATCATTTTCTTGGACTAGATTTTCTGAAGTAGAAAGAGGTTATGAATGGTTTTAAGGCTCTAACATTTTGTCACTTTGAAGGCTTCCCTTGGGGAGTTCAGGGCATGACTAAAATTCAGCTTCAATTAATAGTTCCCTTTCAAAATATCTTTAGAAATCTGTATTCTGGGGCGCCTGGGTGGCTCAGTTGGTTAAGCATCTGACACTTGATTTCCTCTCAGGTCACGATCTCATGGCTTGTGAGATCGAGCCCTGCGTGGGGCTCTGCAGTGACAGTGCGGAGCCTGCTTGGGGTCCTCTTCCTCTCTCTCTGCTCCTCCCCTGCTCACTCGTGTGCTCTCTCTCAAAAACAAATAAACTTAAAAAAAAATCTGTATTCTCTTTGCTGCAAGTGCTTTTTTGAGAAAATGTTTATTTTTAGAGACAGAGTGTGTGAGCTGGGGGAGGGACAGAGAGAGAGGAGAGAGAATCCCAAGTGGACTCTGTGCTGTCGACGTGGGGCTCAATCCCACAATCCATGAGATCAAGACGTGACCTGAGCCAAAATCGAGAGCCGGACGCTTACCTGACTGAGCCACCCACGTGCCTCTTGTGCTTTTTGAGATGTTCGCATTTCTTTCTGTGGAGTTTTTCAAAGAGAGGCCACTTGGTGTTGTAGAAAGTAACAGACTCTGGACCTAGATGTGTTTTCAGCGTGGAATTTGTCACTTGTTACTGAAAGACTTTGGGCACGTTACTCAACTTTTACGTCTCATCGTCTGCCTTAGTCACTTGTGTCTTAATAATATCTGCTTTGTGGTAAGAGTTAGATGAGAGGGAGTGGATACACCATCTTGCCCAGAGAAGGGCAGATAGCACATTCTCAATAAGTAGACAAGGGTGCCACCACTTTAGTTTAGACAGGTAAGGACTAGACTTAGCCCACATCCAGAAATAATAATTAGAACAGTGTTTATTCAGCATCTATTTAAATAAGCATCTGCTTTGCTTCCTTGGATGTTGAGAGCTCCCATTCCGTTACCTGATTTGTTGAAGTTTTGTGTGTCTATTTCTCCAAAAGACTATTCTTTCCAGTAATAGACGCCCCACCAACCTCTGCTCCTAAATCCTTGTGGTTTTCATGTATTAGGGGTGTTTCATATATTAGGTGTAATTTTCTTTGCTGGATGTTTGGGTTCTTTAAATATTTTCACAAATCTCTCACTGGGCTGCATTTGCCCTTTCGTCATTTCACTGTGGCTGGAGACGTGTCTGCCACCTGTCACTTGTCAGCTGGCATTATTGTGTGTGTTTTACGGTGCACTTGCTGCCTGGATCAGCCCTTTGTATCGTTCTGAGATGCTTATCGAAGCATTATGTAAAGCAGTGAAAGATGGGTAACACCTTAAATAGTCAACATTCGTGGAAGGATTCTGTAAATTATGATGCTTGCATATAATAAAATAGTTAGAAGGCACGCAAAAAAGATATTTATGAAGATTTTTAATGGTATGGAAAAATAATTATAATAATGAAAATTATATTCATGGCAAGATTCCAAGGATGAAATGAAAATAAGACACTCAAAATGCTAGAAAGAGCAATGCTGACAAAAATTACACGTGAGTAGAAGAAATTAAGATTTTTATTTTCTATGTCTTTGCATGTTTTTATATTCTTTTTAAATTTTCTTGTGCTGAGAATGGATTATTTTCTTGAAAAAAATCACTTGTGCAAAAAAATGGGAGAAAACCAATCTTTTTAAGATGGACTTGGTTCTTCTACAATTTCATCAATTAAAATTATATTCTTAAACCCTGCCTCAGGGTAGAATCTTCTGGTTCTCTTTGTGCTTTGCTTTTGGTTAAGCTAGACTTTAATGCCTGCCCTGGAGGACACCACGTTCCATTCTTCAATCAATATTTCGTATTATAGCAAGGGTGTTGGGGCATGAATTATGACAACAAAAGTGTCGAGAAAAGCACAAACGGAGTCTTCATTTATTAAGTGTGCTTCAGCTCGGCAATTTTCTACCAGTTCTTCAAGATTCTCTGTGAACAATGGTTTCCCTGGTCCAATCAGAGAAATCCTTCAGTATGGTATTCTGACTTAGGGCACACATGGGAAACTACTTTGATTAAATGCCCTACTCTGGCAAATACTAGTTGGAATAATTTCCTTAAACTTCCTATGTCTTAGTGTCCTTGTCTATAAAACGGGAATAATATATATGGTGGTGTGATTCAAGTGAGATAATGAATAGAAGTATCCAGCACCGTTCCTGGCCTACAAGTTACCTGCTGTTATTATTTTTTTTAATATAATCCATTCTCCTATATGTGGAACATCATTAGGATAGTGTGTTATGGACTCTGAGGACTCCTGAGGAAAGGAACATATTTAAGCAGCATGTCCACAGAATATAAAACCAGTTGTCCTCTGTGGAACTGGTGTTATGGGGAACATACACGGGAAACATAGCGCAGGATAATTCTGAGGGAACAAACCATAAAATCCCAAAGGATCCTTAGCCATGTGCAAAACAAGCACCCACATGTCATTAGTGAAAGTGGCAGAGTAAGTTGGTGGGGATGCAAACTTGGTGCAGCCACTCTGGAAAACAGTGTGGAGGGTCCTTGAAACATTAAAAATGGAACTACCTTGTGATCCAGCGATTGCACTACTAGATATTTATCCAAAGGATACAGTAAATCTGATTTCAAGGGACACATGCACCCTGATGTTTGTAGCAGCACTATCAACAATAGCCAAAGTATGGAAAGAGCCCAAATATCCCTTGATTGATGAATGGGTAAAGAAGATGTGGTCTATGTATACAATGGAATACTACTCAGCAATCAAAAAGAATGAAATCTTGCTATTTGCAACAACGAAGATGGAGCTAGAGTGTATTATGCTAAGGGAAATAAGTTGGCCAGAGAAAGACAGATATCATGACTTCACTCATATGTGGAATTTAAGAAACAAAACAGGTGAACATAGGGGAAGGAAAGGAAATATAAGATAAAAACAGAGAGTGATGCAAACCATCAGAGACTTTTTTTTTATAGTTTTGTCAAGTTGGTTTCCATATAACACCCAGTGCTCTTCCCCACAAGTGCCCTCCTCCATATCCATCACATCCCTTCCCTTTTCCCCCTCCCCCTTCAGCCCTCAGTTTATTTTCAGTATTCAAGAGAGACTCTTAATGATAGAGAACAACTCGGGTTTGCTGGAGGGGAGGGGAGGGGGATGGGCTAAATGGGGGATGGGCATTAAGGAGGGCACTGTTGGGATAAGCACTGGGTGTCATATGGAAATGATGAATCACTAAACTCTAGTCCCGAAACCAGTACTACACTGTTTATGTTAACTAGTGTGAATTTAAATTTGAAAAAGTGGCCAAGTAAGGAATTCTGAAATTCTGAAAAAACTAAAACTGGTAAAAAGTGTCAGGATCAACTTTTTGGAAGTCTTGGAATTAAACAGAAATTTGTAGAACCCATGGGGCATTTATTCAAGAAAAACAGTTGAATCTCAGTAAGAACAGCAAGCTTTGAGGTGTTTGAACTTACCATAGCCCCGTGTACCATTTCCTACCTCAGCACTGGTCTTGAAAATATCAGCCCATATTCCTAGTGCTAGAGGGAGCAGTCCAGACCTCATTCACAAAGACTTGTTATTTAGTCTGCTTTCTCCCTGGAAGAAGACTGGCTGGGATGCCTGATCTTTATTTTACTTGACTTGGAACTTGCCCATTGCTACCTGGGATTTGATCAGAATCATTTATAGGCAAATGTTTTAGTCATTGCTGCATGAGGCAATGGATAACGGAGTGAGTAACAGATTAACCGAAAATCTTGGGTGGAAATGCTGGAGAATGAAATGCTTTGGGGAATACGGGCTTTGGAAAGCTCCTGCATATTCCTGGGAAGCTGGAAGTCCATGTGAACTTCCAGATCTGTGCACACACTCAAGAAAGACCTGGAAAGGTCCTAAAATCTCTTACCTTGGGCTGACCTTGAGAATCTGTACCAGCAGGAAGTGTGAAGGTTGAGAGCATTGCCAACTACATGGCAAGGTCTGCTTCAACATACACACGGAGCCCCTCTGTGAGTTTTTTTTCAGTCCAAGAGTGTAAGGAAATATTTTCCAATCACTAGCTGACCACTAACCTAATGGGACAGAGATTTCATGTGTACATGAGGAAAGATACAGACTTTACCGAATTCTTTCAGAAACATCATGAAACAAACAACTATAACAAACAGTAACAAAAACAAACCTTGAGAAGGTGAAAAGAGTTGATTTCCACTGTTGCCACAACATAATATTCAGTGTCCAGTTTTCAACAAAAAGTAGCAAGGATTGTGAAGAAATATGAAGGGATAGCCACACACGGGAAGATAAACAAAGCAATCAATGGGAACTTTTCCAAGAAGTCAAGAGATTGGAATTTCTAGGTAAAGACTTTAAATCAAGCATTTAAAATATGTTCAGAGAGCTAAAGAAAACCACACGTAAAGAACTAAAGGGAAGTATGAAAATCATCACCAAACCAAAGTTTGTTTCACCAAAGAGCATATCAATAAAGAGATGGGAATTATAAAAATGAACCAGATACAAATTATGGAGTTGTATAATAACTATAAGAATTCACTAAAGGGGTTCAACATTGACTTTGAGTAGGTGGAAAAAAGAAACCATGAATCTGAAGATAGGTCAGTTAAGAGTATCCTGTCAGAGGAATCGGAAGAGAAAAAAATGAAGAAAAATGAAGAAAGCCTCAGAGACCTGTGGGATATTATCAGGTGTGTCAGCATACTCACATAATGGGAGCCCCAGAAGGAGAAAAGGGAGAGGAAATGGCAGAAAGAATATTTGAAGATCTGGGGTACCTGGGTGACTCAGCTGGGTGAGCTCATGACTTGAGCTCAGGTCATGAACTTGTGGTTCATGAGTTCGAGCTTTGCATCGGGCTCTGTGCTGAGGGTGTGGAGCCTGCTTGGGATTCTCTCTCTCCCAGTCTCTCTGCCCCTCCTTGGCTTGTTCTCTCTATTTCTCAAAACAAAACAAAACAAAACAAAACAAAACAGCAACAAAAATAAAACCAAACAAAGTGAAATGAAAAGATGCTAGACAATAACTCCAATCTACATGAAGAAATAAAGAACACCAGCAAAGGTAACTATAAAGTGAAATAAAAAGGACAGTATAAGTATATTTTGTTTGTATTTCTTTTTATTCCATCCATAACAAAATACAACTACATAAAACCATTATTATAAATCTTTGTTGGTAGACATACAGTGTATAAAAAATAATTTGTGGTAATAACAGCATAAAAGCATAAAGGGGCATGTGTTTGAGCAAAGGTTTTGTATATTTGAAATTAAATTGGTATTAATATATCTAGACTGTTGTAAATTAAGATTTTAATTATAATACCTAGGGAAACCACTAAGAAAATTGCTTAAAAATATATAGGAAGCAATGTTATCTTGACAATAGTCAGACCTCCAGGATCCTGTAAGTCTTCTTTAACATGTGAAAATTCCTTTAGAAACTTCCCTTATCTCTATCTTCCTAACTTAAAAGTATATAATCAATCACTCCTCACAGTTGCAGTGCAGCTCTTTCCACCCACCCATGGGTCCTGTCCCCATGCTTTACTCAAAACACATTTTGCACCAAATATGTATAAGGAATGATAAAAAAGTAACTATGGTACACTAGGAAAATCTCTTTAACAAAACGAACACAGTAATGGAGGAATTGAAGAACAAAAAAAGATATAAGAGATAGAAAACAAATATTAAAATGGCAGAAGTAAGTCATATCTTGTCATAGTTATATTAAATAGAAATGGATCAAACTCTCCAGTTAAAAGGAAGACATTGACAGAATGGATAAAAGATATGATCCAACTATCTGCTGCCTCCTGCTTTAGATTCGAAGATGTATATAGATTGAAAGTAAAAGGGTCAGTCCATCAAGTAGATTTAAGAATTGTAAACATTTATGCATCTAACAGCAGAGACCCAAGATACGTGAAGCAAAAACTGGCATACTTGAAGGGAGAAAGAGGCAGTTGAGCAATAATAGTGGAGACTCGGTCCTCCCTTTTCAATACTGGGTAGAGCAACTAGACAGAATCAGAAAGTGAACTGAAGACTTGAACAGACCGCAAAACAACCACACCTTAGACACACATATAGAACACTCCACCCAACAATAGCAGAATACATATTTTTGTCAATAGAATAAAATTAAAAGTCAACAAAAAGGGGAATTTGGAGAATTCACAAATACGGAGAAATCAAAAAAAGATACTCTTAAATAATGAACATTGGAAAACAGTTTGATTTGAATGAAAATGAAAGCACAACATACTAAAACTTATGGGATGCAGTGAAAACAGTGCTTGTATGGAATTTTATAGCTCTCATACTTAATATTAAAAAAAAGAAAGATCTCAAGTCAGCAGCCTAAACTTCCTGTTTAAGAAAATAGACAAAGATGATCAAACTGAACCCAAAGCAAACAGAATGGAAATAAATGAAATAGAGAATAGAAAAAGAATAGAGAAAATCAACAAAACCAAAAATTTGTTCTTTGAAAAGGTCAATAAAGTTGTAAAGACGTAGTCAGAATGACCAAGAGAAAAAGAAGACTCAAATTGCTAAAATCAGGAACAAAAGAGGTTGACATTACTATTGACCTTATAGAAATAAAAAGGATTATGGGACAATGCTATGAACAATTGTATGCCATCAAATTAGAAAATCTTGGTGAAATGGATACATTCCTGGAAACACGCAAACTATAAAACTAAATTAAGAACAAATAGAAAATCCAGATAGACTTATAAAAAGCCAACAGCATTTGGTAGTAATCAAAAATCAAAATCCTTGAACAAAGAAAAATTCAGGACCAGATAGCTTCACTGGTGAATTCTACCAAACCTTTAAAGAAGAATTTCACAATCCTTCTCAAACTCTTTGAAAAATGTAAGAGGAAGGAATACTTCCCACTCATTCTTTGGGTCAATATATCCTAATATGAAAGCTAGACAAAGACATCACCAGAAAAGCAAAATACAGACTAATAACTCTTAATGAATATAGATGCAGAAATCCTCAACAAAATACTAAAACCTGAACCCATATAAAAAGGATTATGCACCACAATCAAGTGAAATTTGCCAAAAGAATACAAGTTTGTTTCAACATAAGAAAATCAATTAAGTAATATGCCATATTAATAGAATAAACAAAAAATGTCACACAGTCATCTCAATAGACCCAGAAATATCATTTGCCAAAACCCATACATGCTCACTATTAAAAAACATTCAGCTCGCTAAGAGCAGAAAGGAACTTCCTCCACCTGGCAAGAGGTGTTTATAAAAAATCCAAAGCTAACATTGTACTTAATGGTGAAAGATCAGACGTTTTCCTCCTGAGATTAGGAACAGAAAGGATATCTGCTCTTATCACTTTATATTAAGATTTTATTTTTAAGCAATCTCTACGTCCAGTGTGGGGCTGAAACTCACAACCCCATCGTCAGAGTCACGAGATCTATGCTCTTACCACTTCTATTGAGGATTTTCTGGAGGTTCTGGCCAGGGCATTTGGGCAAGCAAAAATAATAAATAAGTAAATAAGTAAATAAATAAATAAATAAATAAATATTAAAGAAGTAAGCAAGTAAATAAATGGAATCTAGATTGCAAAGGAAGACATAAACTTATCTCTGTTTGTAGATAGCATAATCTTATATATAGAAACCTTCAAAGAATCCACAAAAAAGATCTTAGCATAGTTGTATAGTATAACATGATGCATATTAAAAGGTCATTTGTTCTTCCATACACTAGCGATGAACATTCTGAAAATGCATTTTAAAAAACAATTCCATTGAGGGGCACCCGGGTGCCTCAGTCAGTTGAGCGTCCAATTTCGGCTCAGGTCATGATCTCTCAGGGTTGGTGAGTTGAGCCCCACGTCCGGCTCTGTGCTGATAGCTTCAGATTCTGTGTCTCCCTCTCCCTCTGCCCCTCCCCTGCTCACGCTCTATCTCTCTGTCAAAAGTAAATAAACATTAAAAAAAGTTCCATTTACAAGTGCATCAAAAATATAAAAACACTTAGGAATAAGTTTAATCAAAGAAGTATAAGACTTGCATACTGCACACTACAAAACGTTGAAAAAATTGAAGTATATCTAAATAAATAGACATTCTATGTTTATGGATTGGTATACAATATTGTTAAGATGGCAGTAGTTCCCAAATCAATCTATAGGTTAAAGGCATCCCCCATACAAAAATCCAACTGCCTCTTTGGCAGAAATGGAGAAACCGATCCTAAAATACATGTGGTGAAACGTGAAAGTTTGACTTCTTTGCCAGTTTCACTTTTTCGCAGAGGACATGATACTCTACATGGAAAACTTGAAAGACTGCACCAAAAAAACTGCTAGAACTGATCCATGAATTCAGCAAAGTTGCAGGATATAAAATCAATGTACGGAACTCAGTTGCATTTCTATACATCAATAATGAAGCAACAGAAGAGAAGTCAAGAAATTGATCCCATTTACAATTGCACCAAGAACCGTAAAGTACCCATGAATAAACCTAACCAAAGATGTAAAAGATCTGTAGGCTGAAAACTATAGAAAATGTATGAAGGAAATTGAAGAAGACAAAGAAATGGAAAAACATTCCATGCTCATAGATTGGAAGAACAAATATTGTTAAAATATCAATACTACCCAAAGCAATCTACACATTAACTGCAATCCCAATCAAAATTGCACTGGCATCCTTCTCAGAGCTAGAACAAACAATCCTAAAATTTGTACGGAACTACAAAAGACCCCAAATAGCCAAAGTGATGTTGAAAAAAATGCCAAAGCTGGAGGTGTCACAATCCCAGACTTTAGCCTGTACTACAAAGCTGTCATCATCAAGACAGTGTGGTATTGGCGCAAAAATAGACACATAGACCAATGGAATAGAATTGAGAACTCCGATTTCGACTCACACATGTATAGCTAACTAATCTTTGACAAAGCAGGAAAGAGTATCCAGTGGAAAAAAGAGTCTTTTTAGCAAATGGTGCTGGGAGAACTGGACAGCAACATGCAGAAGAATGAAACGAGACCACTGTCTTACACCAGACACAAAAATAAACTCAAAATGGATGAAGGACCTGAATGTGAGACAGGAAACCATCAAAACCTTAGAGAAGAAAGCAGGCAACAACCTCCTTGACCTCAGCCGCAGCAACTTCTTACTCGACACATCTCTGAAGGCAATGGAAAAAAAAAAACAACAACTATTGGGACCTCATCAAGATAAAAAGCTTCTGCACAGCAAAGGAAACAATCAACAAAACTAGAAGGCAAACAATGGAATGGGAGAAGATATTTGCAAACGACATATCAGATAAAGGGATAGTATCCAAAATCTATAAAGAACTTATCGAATGCAAATAATCCAGTGAAGAAATGGGCAGAAGACATGAATAGACACTTTTCCAAAGAAGACATCCAGATGGCAAACCCACACATGAAAAGATGCTCGACATCACTCATCATCAGAAAAACACAAATCAAAACCACAATGAGACACCACCTCACACCTGTCAGAATGGCTAAAATAAACAACTCTGGAAACAACAGATGTTGGTGAGGATGTAGATAAAGGGAAAACCCTTTTGCACTGCTAGTGGGAATGCAAACTAGTGCAGCCACTCTGGAAAACAGTATGGAGGTTCTTCAAAAGATTAAAAATACAGTTACTCTCCGACCCAGCACTTGCACTACTAGGTATCTATCCAAAGGATGCAAAAATGCTGATTCGAAGGGGCACATGCACCCCAATGTTTACAGCAGCACTATCGACAATAGCCAAAGTATGGAAAGAGCCCAAATGTCCATCAACTGATGAATGGATCAAGAAGATGTGGTAGATGTATACAGTGGAATACTACTCAGCAATCAAAAAGACCAAAACCTCGCCATTTGCAACAATGTGGATGGAACTGGAGAGTATTATGCTAAGCAAAATAAGTTGGTCAGAGAAAGATAAATATCATATGATTTCACTCGTATGTGGAATTTAAGAAACAAAAGAGATGACCGTAGGGGAAGAGAAGGAAAAATAAGATAAAAACAGAGGGAGGCAAACCACAAGAGACTCTTAAATGCAGAGAACAAACTGAGGGTTGCTGGAGGGGAGGTGGGTGGGGGGTGGGTTAAATGGGTGATGGGTATTAAGGAGGGCACTTGTTGGGATGAGCACTGGGTGTTACATGTGAGTGATGAATCACTGGGTTCTACTCCTGAAATCAATACTATACTGTATGTCAACGAACTTGAATTTAAATAAATACATTTTTAAAAATAAAAAATTAGCTATTTATTATTACTTTTTAAAAATTTGAGAGTAGCTGACATATAACCTTATATTAGTTTCCCGATGTGCGGCATAGTGATTTGACAAATTTATACAGTATGCTGTATTCACCTCAAGTGGAGTAGCTACTGTCACCTTCCAATGCTATTTCAATATCATTGACTATATTCCTTATGTTGTGCTTTTTATTCCTGTGATTTACTCATTCCATAACTGGAAGCCTGTTTCTCCCACTCCCTTTCACCCATCTTGCCATCCCCTCCCACATTAAATTTTTTTAATGGAAAATAAAAACTGTCGGCAAAGTGGGGAGAACTGGAGCCCTCGTAAATTGTTGGCGTGATGCAAAATCGTGCAGGTGCTATCCCAAACAGTTTGACCGTTCCTCAAAAACTTAAACTTACAATACGACCCGACAATTCTACTCCTAGGTATATACCAAAGAGAAATGAAAACACATGTTCGCACAGAAATGTGTACACGCGTGTTCATGATAGCATTATCCTTAATAGGCAAAAAGTGGAAACATCCAAATGCTTTTCAGCTGCTGAATGGATAAACAAAATGTGGTCTATGCATATGAGGAAATGTTATTCCAGCCATTAAGAGAATGAAGCACTGACCCACAACGTGGACAAACTGAAAACATTGTGCTCAGTGAAACAAATCAGTCACAAAAGACCACCTCGTGTGTGATTCCATTTATTTAAATGGTCCAGAATAAGCAAATCCATAGAGGCAGAAAGTACTGAGTGTTCATCTAAGGAATGGGGAAAAGGTTGTGGTGGGGGTGGGTAGCAGGAGTGACTGCTGACAGGTACGGGGTTTCTTTTTGGGGTCTTGAGATTCTCTGGATGTAGAGGTGTGATTGTACAACATTGTGAGTGTACTCAAATCCGTGAACTATACTAGCCTTAAAATGGTGAGTGTATGTTGTGTGAACTAGATCTCAATAGAACTATTGTAAAAAATAAAGGAGTGTGATAGTTAATTTTATGTGTCAACTTGACTGGTCACGGGGTGCCTGGATGTCTGGTGAAACATTTAAACATTTATTTCAGGATGTGTCGGTGAGGGGGTTTCCAGAAGAGATTAATAGCAGTGGACTGAGTAAAGTGCATTGCCCTGCCCTATATGGGTGGTCAACATCCAATTCATTGAGGGTCTGAATAGAACAGGAAGGTGGAGGTAAGGAGGATTTGTCCCCTCTGCTTGACTGCTGGAGTGGACATCAGCCTTCTGGCCTCAGGGTTGCAGGTGCTCAGGCCTTCAGACACGGCCTGGAATCTAGGCCATCAGCTCTGCGGCTTTTGAGCCCTCCAACTATATGCCAGCCCTCCTGGGTCTCCCGGTTTCAGAGAGCAGATAGTAGGACTTCTTAAATTCCACAGTTGTGTGAGCTAAGGGCTTAGAATACATTTTGTATAGATACGGGTATAGATCCCATAGATTCTCTTTTTCTGGAGACCCTGATGAATGCAGCCAGAACAAAGAAAAAAAAACATCAGCAGAAACCATATAGTATTTATCTTCTGCTCCCAATTATTTCTGAATCAATAGTGCAATCTTAGGGCAAGTCTTGCAATGCATTCGTTCGTCCAGCCTGCATTTACTGCAGTCCCACTAGCTGCGAGCCTGTCTAGTGCAGAGAAGAATGAGGCTCAGGCTGCCCCTGGAGGAGCTCCCTTTTTGGCAGGTGAGACAGTCATGAGGTGGGTCGAATGGTATTGAGGGCGGTGCTCTTGTTGACAGAGACCAGCTTTGCTTGGGTGGGGAGGAGTTTGGGAATGAGCTGTAGGGGCATTTTCACCAGGAGAGGACGGTCCGAAGGCATATGAGTGTTGCGATTGGGGTCCCCGCAGCAGTGGCTGAGGGTCCACTGGGAAGAGATCATCCTGACCTCAGATGCCAGGCTGGGGTTCGAACCGTAACTTATGCTAAGTTGACGGGGATATGGCTTTAAGAACAGTAACAGATGTGGCGTCCTAAAAACATAATGGGGTTTGGTTGTTAAGATAGTATTATTCTAGGGTCCCCCGTACTTGGTTTGGGTGGATACTGGTGAGTAAAAGGGGCATCGTCCTTTTTGATTGCAGCATGATTTATGATTGGGACCATGTATCCTATGTTTCAGTAACCCGTTCTGGATAGAATGGCTAAGTAACTAGGGGACTCATTGTGATGAAACGCTATTAATCATTCAAAGCCACGTGTGTTGGCAGTTTTGACGGGCGATGATTTAAGTGACAAAGCAGGTTGCAGAGACGCACTGCAAAAGAAATTACGGCTGAGAATTCTTCCACTTGTTTCCTTTTGGTGGAAACATAAATAATGTTCCTTGTCTCTTCTCTGTCTTTCCTGTAATTTTTAAAGGCAGAAAGTCGTTCCTACATGCGCAGTCACATAGTTTAAAAAAATCGGTTAACTCACTGAGAATACTCGTAAGAGAGCTAGACCTTTGGGTCTATACTACAATACTCTTCTAGAATTTTCAGATAACTGGTTTGAAAGATAGAGAGTACTGTCTTTGCACTTTCAAATGTTTGTACTTTCCTGTAAAATAATAACAAAACACCCTCTCCTCTCTCAGCATGGTTAGCTGTTTGTGATGCTGAAGGAATCAGCAGGTGATCAGCCTTTCTGCAGACCCGCTGTTGAGAGTGACCACGTTATCCAAGAAAATTGATCTGCAGTTTCTTTCACGCCAGATGGCATTTTGACAACAAAGATTGAACATTCACACAGTCACACACACATCCCGCTCAATTAGACTCCCTCATCGCACCCCGGGTCTGTTGAAGGGGCTGCTTTAGTTTTAGATTTTCGCTTTGAATTTCAGGAGTGCCTTTTTTTTTTTGTTTTTTTGTGTTTTTTTTTTTAAATCAAGCCATAAGCGTGAGTGGTGTTTTATTGTGTTGTAGCTTTTGGAAACTTGGCATCTCCAGCACTGGCTAAAGCCGGTTGGGAGCAGCCTGAGGTTTATCTGACACTGGTGGGAAGAGGGAGGGCAGAGTACACGTGTGTCAGCCTGTGGTCAATACTCTGGCCCCCTTTGGAGACAGGCACTTCTGGGATGCTGCACCAAAGCCTGGGTGACTGCCAATGGGCAGGAAAATAGCAAATATTAACACTCATGGCAACTAAAATTACTTCCAGTCATTTGTAAAGGGGGACGGGCTATCATTTATTGAGCTCCTGCTAAGTGCCAGGCACATTGCGTGTGGAAGCTCACTCAACCATCACGGTGGCCCCACAAAGTGTTTTTATTCCCACTCTTTAGAAGGTGAAATTGAAGCTGAGAAAATAAGGAATTTACCCAGCTCGTAAGTGGCAGAGCTGAGATTTGAACCTCCATCGTTTCAAAACTAAAAACCCCGTTCTTTCTTCTTTTCCAGACTGTTGCTTTTTGTATATGCAATCTCATTTAATCAAACTGGCTTTCTTACCCATGCTACTTTTATTGTGGGATGGAAAAGGGAACATGGAAGCTATTATGTCACTAACTAGGGACGCCTGCCTGGCTTCTACCTTAAGTGGATGTGGTCACACTCATCAATGTGTGTTGAATGAATGAACGAATGAATGAATGATATACTTCAAACGCATAACCTTTAAAAATGGTACAAATGGGGGCGCCTGGGTGGCTCAGTCAGTTAAGCATCCGACTTCGGCTCAGGTCATGGTCTCACGGTTCATAGGTTCAAGCCCCGCATTGGGCTCTGTGCTAATGGCTCAGAGCCAGAGCCTGGAGCTTGCCTCAGATTCCGTGTCTCCCTCTCCACACCCCCCCACCCCGCACTCTGTCTCTGTCTCTCAAAAATAAACATTAAAAAAATAAAAATGGTACAAATGTTGCTTCTTGTTATACTCATGTACGTACGTATGTATGTATACATGCATACATATATTTAACTTTGTTGTGAGAACACTTAACATGAGAGCTATTTTTTAAACAAATATTTAAGCGTGTCATATATTACTGTTAACTATAGGTGCGATGTTGCATAAAGAACTCCAGAGCTTATTCATCTCCTATAAATGAATCAATTTTATGCCCCTTGCTTATAACTCCCCATTTCTCTCCTCTCCCAGCCCCTGGCAGCCACCATTCATTCTACTCTTTGAGTCTATGGATTTGACAATTTTAGATACCTTTTAAGTAAAATCAATCAGTATCTATCTTTTTATGACTGGCATGATTCACTTCCCATACTATCCTCAAGGTTTATCCAGACTGTCACATATTAGAGAATTTCCTTTTTTTTTTTTTAAAAGGTTAGTATCCAAAGTATATAAAGAACTCATAAAACTCAACGCTGCAAAAACAAATAATCCAGTTAAAAAATGGGCAGAAGATATGAATAGACGTTTTTCTGAAGAAGACATATAGATGGCCAACAGGCACATGAAAAGATGCTCAACATCACTCATCATCAGGGAGATGCAAATCAGAATCACAATGAGGGGCGCCTGGGTGGCTCAGTCAGTTGGGCATCTGACTTCAGGTCAGATCATGATCTCACAGCTCATGAGTTCGAGCCCCGCATCAGGCTCTGTGCTGACAGCTCAGAGCCTGGAGACTGCTTCAGATTCTGTGTCTTCCTCTCTCTCTGCCCCTTCCCTGCTCTCTCTCAAAAAATAAAGAAACATTAAAAAAAGTTTAAAAAATCACAATGAGCTACCACCTCATACCTCTCAGAATGGCTGAAGTCAACAACACAGTAAACAATAGATATTGGCAAGGATGTGGAGAAAGGGGAACTCATACAATGTAACTGTTGGTGGGAATGCAAACTGGTGCAGCCACTCTGGAAAACAGAATGGAGGTTCCTCAGAAAGTTAAAAATAGAACTACCCTATGATCCAGTAATTGCACTAGTAGGTTTTTACCCAAAGAATACAAAACTACCAATTTGAAGGGATGTAGGCACCCCAATGTTTATGGCAGCATTATCAACAGTAGCCAGATTATGGAAAGAGCCCAAGTGTCCGTTGACTAATGAATGGATGATAAGGAAGATGTGATATAGATATAGATATAGATGATATGGATATGGATTAGATATGAATATAGATATATGCACACACATTTACACACACGGACACATAGAATAGAATAATATTACTCACACATAAAAGAGTGAAATCTTGCCATTTGCAATGACGTGGATGGTTCTAGAGTGTATTGTGCTAAGCGAAATAAGTCAGTCAGAGAAAGACAAATATCATATGATTTCACTCGTATGTGGAACCTAAGAAACAACAAATGAACATAGAGGGGCAAAAAAAAGAGAGGCAAACCAAGAAACAGACTCTAAACCATAGAGAACAAACTGATGTCACCGGAAGGGAGGTGGGGAAGGCTGATGGGTGAAATAGGTGATGGGGATTAAGGAGTGTACTCATTGTGACCAGCCCCGGGGGTTGTATTGAAGTATTGAACCATTGTATTGTACACCTGAAACTAATACTACAATGTATGTTAACCAACTGGAATTTAAATAAAAATTTGCAGGAAAAAAGGCTGAATAGTATTCCACTGTATCTATAGACTACATTTTATTTGTTCATTCATCACTCGATGGACATTTATGTTGTTACTGCATCTTGGCTACTGTGAATAGTGCCGCAGTGAGCATGGGAGCGTTAATATCTCTTTGAGATTCTGCTTTCAATTCTTTTGGATAAATGCCCAGAAGTGTGATTGCTGGGTCATATGGTAATTCTAGTTTCAACTTTTTGAGGGAACTCCGTACTGTTTTCCATAGCAGCTGTGTCGTCCTGCATTCCTGCCAGCAGGTGCAATGGTTGAAATTTCTCCATATCATCACCGATACTTGTTTTTTGTTTTAGTGATCGTGGCCATACTGACAGTCGTGAGGTGGGATCTCATTGTAGTTTTGGTTTGCATTTGCCTCCTGTTTAGTGATGTTGAATATTTTTTCATATATCTTTTGGACATTTGTATGTCTTCTATGGAGAAATGTCTTTTCAAGTCCTTTGCCCATTTTAATATCGGGTTATAAGGGGAGCACCTGGGTGGCTTAGTTGGTTCAGCGTCTGACTTTGGCTCAGGTTGTGATCTAACGGCTCGTGAGCTCGAGCCCTGCGCAGGGCTCTGTGCTGACAGCTCAGATCCTGGAGCCTGTTTCAGATTCTGTCTCCTTTCTCTCTGCCCCTCCTTTGCTCGTGCTCTGTCTCTCTCTCTCTCTCTTAAAAATAAACATTTAAAAAATTTAAAAAAATAAATAAAATTGGGTTACTAGAGTTTTTTAAAAAACTATTGAGTTGTAGAAGTTCCTTACGTATTTTGGAGACGGGCCCCTTATCAAAAATATATAGCTTGTGATATTTTATCCCATTCTGTAGGTTGCCTTTACACTTTGTTGATTATTTGCATCGCTGTGCAGAAGCTTTTTATTTTTAATGTACTCCCAATTGTTTATTCTTATTTTTGTTGCCTGTGCTTTTGATGCCATATTCAAAAAATCATCTTAAAGATTGCTGTTATGAAGCTTTCCCCTATGTTTTCTTCTACAGTCTATGAGTTTTATGTTTATTATCTACAATCCCTTTTGAGTTGATTTTTGTGTATGGTGTAAGATAAAGGTCCAATCCCATTCTTTTCCATAGAGATATCCAGTTTTCCTAACATCATTTTTTTTGAAGAGACTATCCTTTTCCAATTGTGTATTCTTGCCCTTGTCAAACATCAGTGGATCATATGTGTGGAATTACTTCTGGATTCTCTATTCTGTCCTATGGTCTGTGTGTCTGTTTTTATGCCAGTAAATTCTAGCTTTGTTCTTGTTTCTCAAATTGATTTGGCGCTTTGTGGTTCCGTATGAATTTTAAAATTGCTTTTTTCTATTTCTGTAAAAAATACCAATAAGATTTTGACGGGAATTTTATTAAATCTGTAGATTGCTTTGGATAGTAAGGACATTTTGATAATAATGTCTAACCAATCCACGAAACAGGTGCCTTTCCATTTGTATCTTGTTTTCTTTCTTTCATTCAGTGTTTTGTAGTTTTCGGGATACAAGTCTTCCACCTTCTTAGTTAATTTTACCCTAACTATTTTATTCTTTTTGGTACTGTTGTAAATGGGATTATTTCCCAAATTTCCTTTTCAGAATGTTCATTATTAGTGTATAGAATCACAACCGATTCTTGTATATTGATTCTGTATCCTGTGATTGTACTGAATTTATTAGTTCTAAAGGTTATTTTTACTATATAACCATAAACTATAGTTTACAAAACTTACAACTGTAAGACTTTGATGTTTTTTATATTTAAGAGCATGTCATCTGAAAAAAGGGACAGTTTTATTTCTTTTTTTTTCAGTTTCAATGCTTTTTATTTCAATGCTTTTTATTTCTTTTTCTTGACTAATTGCTTTGTCTATACTCACCACTACTATGCTGAATACAAGTGGTGAGAGGGGGCATCTTTACCTTGGTCTTGATCTTAGAGGAAAAGCTTTCAGGTCCCCCCTCCCTTTTGTGTATGTATGTATGTATGTTTATTGAAGTATCGTTGTCACACAGTGTTTCATGTGCACAACATAGTAATTCAACAACTTTATGTATTATGCTACATTTACAGGTGTAGCTACCATCTGTCATCACACAATGCTATTATAATAACATTGACTCTACCTTTCCTCCCCGTGAGTTATTTATTCCATACCTGGAAACCTATACTTCTCACTCCCTTTCACTCCTTTTTGCCCATCACCCACCTCTGGCAACCATGAGTTTGTTCTCTGTATTTATGGGTGTGTTTCTGCTTTTGTTTGTTTTGTTTAATTTTAGATTCCACATATAAGTGAAATCATATGGTATTTGTCTTTCTCTGTCAGACTTATTTCACTTAGCATAATACCTACTGAATATTATGATGAGTATGATGTTAGCTGTAGGCTTATCATATATGACTTTTATTATATTGAGGTAGATTCCTTCTGTTCCTAGTTTGTTTAGAGTGTTTATTATGAAAGAGTGTTGAATATTGGCAGATGCTTTTTCTGCATCTATTGAGATATCATGTGATTTTTATCTTTCATTCTGTTGATCTGAAATAATCATGTTAATTGATTTGTTTATGTTAATCCATTCTTACATCTCAGAAATAAAACCATTTGGTCATGGTGTATGATCCCTTAACTGTGCTATTGGATTTACTGTGCTATAGTATTTTGTTGAGTATTTTTGCATCCATACTCATCAGGAATATTGGCCTGTAGTTGTCTTGTGGTGTCTTTGCCTGGCTACGGTATCAGGTAATGCATGACTCATAAAATGAGTTTGGAAGTGTTTCTTCCATTTCAGCTTTTTTGAAGATTTTCAGAAGGATTGGTATTAATCATTCTTTAAATGCTTGGTTGAATTGACCATTGAGGGGCACCTGGGTGGCTCAGTCAGTTAAGTGTCTGACTTCAGGTCATGGCTTGTGGGTTCAAACCCCATATCGGACTCTGTGCTGACAGCTCAGAGCCTGGAGCCTTCTTTGGATTCTGTGTCTCCCTCTCTCTCTGACCCCCACCGCTTGTGCTGTCTCTGTCTCTCTCAAAAATAAATAAAAACATTAAAAACAAGAATTGACTATTGAAATCATCTGTCCTGGGCTTTTCTTTGTTTGGAGGTTTCGATTATTGATTCAATCTCCATATTAGTTACAGATCTGTGTAGATTTTCTATTTTTTCATAACTTATTCTTGGCAGGTAATGTACTTCCAGAAATTTTTCCATTTCTTCTAAGTTATCCAGTTTGTTGCATTTAACTGTTCCTGCTAGTCTCTTATGATCTTTTTATTTCTGTGGCATGAGATGTTATGTCTCTTCTTTCATTTGGGTTTTTTTTAATGTTTTATTTTATTTTTGAGAGACAGAGTGTGAGTGGGGGAGAGGCAGAGAGAGAGGGAGACGCAGAGTCTGAAGCAGGCTCCAGGCTCCGAGCTGTCAGCACAGAGCCCGATGTGGGGCTCGAACCCACAAACTGTGAGATCATGACCTGAGCTGAAGTCGGACGCTTAACTGACTGAGCCTCCCAGGTGCCCCTCATTTGTGGTTTTTTAATCTGAGTCTTCTCTCTTTTGTCAAAATTAGTGTAGCTAAAAGTTTGCCAGTTTTATCTTTTCAAAAAACCAACGTTAGTTTCATTGGTTTTTTTCCCGTTTTTATTTTTGCTTAATTTCATTTATTTCTGCTATAATATTTGTTATTTCCTTCCTTCTCTTAAATTTGGTCTTTGTTTATTCTTCTTTATCTGGCAACTTGAGGTGTAAAATTAGGTTTTTATTTGAGAGCTTTCTTCCTTTTTAATGTAGGTGTTTATCACTATGAACCTCACTCTTAGTACTACTTTTGCTGCATCCCATAAGTTTTGATATATTATTTTTCATATTTATTTGTCTGAAGGTATTTTCTAATTTCCTTTTTGATTTCTTCTTTGACCCAATGATTGTTCACAAATGTATTGTTTAATATCCACATAGTTGTGAATTTTCCAGTTTTCCTTGTGCTACTGATTTCTAGTTTTCCATTTTTGTCAGAAAAAAATACTTAATATGCTTTCGATCTTCTTAAATTTGTGAGGACTTGTTTTATGACTTGACATATGATCTGTCCTGGAGGAGGGTCTCTGCGTGCTTGGAAAGAATCTGCGTCCTGCTGCTGTGGGGTGGAACATTCTATTTATGTCTGATAGGTCCATTTGTGTACAGTGTTACTCAAGTCTTCGATTTCCTTAATGTTCCTTTGTCTCAATTTTCTGTCCATAATTGAAAGTGGAGTGTTGAAGTCTCTGTCTATTTCTTTCTTCAGTTCTACCAATGTTTGTTTTCCATGTTTAGGTGCTCTGATGTTGGGTGCATATATATTTATAATTGTTGTATTTTCCTTGTGGACGGACTGTTTTATCATTATATAGTGTTTAATCTTTATCTTTTGTGACAGTCTTTGACTTAAAATTTATTTTTGTCTAAGTCCAGCCACTCTTTATTTCTTTTGATTATTATTTATATGGAATATATTTTCCTATCCCTTCACTTTTAACCTAAATGTGTCCTTAAGTGTACAGTGAGTTTCTTATAGGCAGCATATAATTGTGTTTTTTAAATTATTCTAAGTGAAATAAGTCAGAGAAAGATAAATACTATATGACTTCACTCATACGTGGGATTTAAGAACAAAACAGATGAACATATGGCGGGGAGGGGAGGGAAGAGGAGAGAGGGAAACAAACCACAAGAGATTCTTACCAAAAGAGAACAAACTCAGGGTTGATGGAGGGAGGTGGGTGGGGGATGGGCTGGATGGATGATGGGCATTAAGGAGGGCACTTGTGATGAGCACTGGGTGTTGTATGTAAGTGATGAATCACTGAATTCTACCCCTGAAACCAATATTCTACTGTATGTTAACTAAAATTTAAGTTAAAAATTTAAAAAAAATTATTCAGCTACTCTATGTCTTAGGAATAGTGAGTTTAATCTATTTTCACTTAAAGTATCTTTTGACAGGCAAGTATTTACTAATAACATTTTGTTGGCTTTCTGTCGGTCTTGCAATTCATTCATTTGTCTTTTCCTCTCTTGTTGTCTTCCTTTGTGTTTTGTTGATTTTTTTTTTTGCATCGATATGCTTTGATTCTCCTTATCTATTGTGTGACTTCTGTAGGTATTTGTGTGTGGTCTAGTTACTATGGTGACTAGATAATCTACTTTACAGTTATAACAGTGTTTGAAGCTAACAACTGAAGTTCAATTGCATACAAAAAATGCTACACTTTAATTTATCCCTCCCCATGCTTTATGGGGAGAGGGATAAATTATGCTTTATGTTATCGTGGTCACAACTTGTTTCTATTCATATTGTTTATGTTTTAAGGTATTTTTTTTTTGGTTATAGTTGCTTTTAATACTTTTGTCTTTTAACTATTGTACTAGAATTAAAAGTGATTTACTCTCCACTGTTACAGTAATACACCAATCTGTATATATGTCCATTATTTACCTTTATTGACAAGTTTCATATTTTCTCATGCCATGGTGTTCTCTTAAGTGTCCTTTTGTTTTATCTAGAAGGACTCCTGTTAGTATTTCTTGTAAAGTAGTTCTAGTGGTGATGAACTTCCTTAGTTTCTGTTTTTTGGGGGAAAGTATTTATCTTTCCTTAATTTTTGAAGGACAGTTTATAGTGTTTTTGGTTGGAATTTTTTTTTCTTTTGACACTTAGAAAGTATCACCCCATTCCCTTCTGATCTGCAACATTTCTGCCAAAAAGTCTGCTGACAACAAAGGGTTGTACATGACAAGTCACTGTTCTCTTACTTCTTTCAAAATGGTCTCTTTATCATTGACTTTCGACCGTTGGATTATAATGTGTTTCAGTGTAGATTTCTTTGGGTTCCTCTTATGTGTTATCTTTTGGGCTTCTTAGATCTGGATGTTCATTTCTTTCCTCCAGAGAGAAATCTTTGTGAGTTTCCAGCCATTATTTCTTTAAATAATCTTTCTGGCCCTTTCTTTCTTCCTTCTGGGATTCCTATGATGCATACATTATCATCTGGGGGTATCTTATAAGTCTGTAAAGTTTGGGGCACCTGGGTGGCTCAGCTGGTTAAGCATCTAACTTCAGCTCAGGTCATGATCTTGTGGTTTGTGAGTTCGAGCCCTGCATCAGGTTCTCTGCTGTCAGCACGTAGCCCACTTCAGGTCTTCTGTCTGCCTCTCTCCCTGTCCTTCCCCCACCTTGTGCATGCACGTTTTCTCTCTCAAATAAAAAAATAAAAATAAAAAAAGGACAAAAAATAACAAAAATAAGTCCCTAAAGCTTTATTAATAGATGTTTTTTTTTTTCCTTTTTGTTCCTCTGATTGAATTATTTCCAATGACCTGTCTTTGAATTCACCGATCCTTTCTTTGGCTTTATCTAATTAAAGTTGTACCCCTCTGGTGAATTTTTCAGTTAACTTACTGTGCCCTTCAGTTCCATGATTTCTGTTTGGTATTTAAAAAAATATTTTCTGTCTCTTTGTTAAAATTCCCACATTCTGCCTGTGCTGTTATCTTGACCTGGGTGAATATGTTAATGAAAATTATTCTGAATTCTCTGTCAGATAAGTTACATAATTCTGCCTCATTATGGTCAGATTCTGAAGGTTTATCTTGTTACTTTACGTGGAACATCTTTGCCTGATTCTTTATTTTCCTTGACTATCTGTTGGTGTCTATGCATTACTCTCCCAATATTTACCAATTGGTCTCATACAGGTGGAAACCTTCACCCATCAGCCTCGCCAGATAATCCAGGGGTTTCTACCCATTCTTTCCCTCCACAGGGAGAAGCTTATAGCTGGAGTTTTTTGTTCACTGGGTCTTTGCTGAGCCAGATGTTTACCAGTCCAAACCATTGACTGTGTTCTTAGGTAGCTACACTATCCCAGAACTGTCAGGGCTTCAAGACTGGAAGGTCAGATGCCTGTTCTTTGGGGATTCCTGGAGACATTGGTGTATTTAGTGCACACATCAATTGTTTCTCTCCCCAGGAGGAAGCATAGAGATGGGATGTTCTGTTTGCTCACTCTGTGCTGAGCAGAGGGGTAGCTCTGTGGTATCTACCAGCCCAAACCATTATCTTTATTTTTCCTCAGGTGGCTAGACTTGCCAGAGTGGTATTAACTTCAAGACTGGTAAGACAGAAGCCAGTTCTCCAGGGAGCACCCCTTGAAAAAGTTGGGGTCCTGGATATGTGAGTCAGCCCTCCCATGGATGAGACTGGGAGCTCGGTGGTCTCCTTGACCATATGGCACTGTGGGGCAGGGTAGGCATTCTGGTAAGAGGGTGTCTCAAATCTCCCTGCCGGCTTCAATGACTGGTTTTGCCTTTTCCTGGGGTACCGTCGCCTTTCAGTTAGTTTCTGGATTAATAAGAAAGGCAGTTTGCCATGAATTATTGCTGAATTGGTGTGTCTATAGGTGGAAGAAGGATCCAGGACATTCTATTCTGACTCCTTGATGACATCACTTGCTGAATTTGTAGACTTCAAATGATACCATCTGACTCCTCCCTTGCTCAAGGAGACACATTAGTTTCACCTAGAAGGGTGCTGTTTCAGTGGGAATTCTTCATATCCACAAAGGAAGAATCTCTGACTGCTCCCCAGTGGACTGCTGGGATCTTCCCAGGCACCCCCTCTTCCCGCCAATCCTGTTTTTGTCATGGATGCTCTAGGCTCCAGGCACTAAAGTGCAGCTGGGAATGGGAATCTGGGAGTTGGGACTATTTTCATGAAGGGATACATGAATTTTAGTATCTCACTTGGATGACTCTGATCAGATTCTTTTCAGAGGAATAGTTTTTATAGTTTCTAAAGGCCTTCAAGATCAGTATGCTAGTGGCACCCAGTCACTCATGCCTTGGTCATCTGGATATGCGATTTAGATGCTTCTCTAGTCACTAAGTGAGTAAGAAAATGATGCGTATCAGTTAGCTATTGCTGCATAACAAACCACCTCAAAACTCCGTGGCTTTTCACAATAAACTTTTATCATTGTTTAAGAATCTGCAAGTCAGCTGGACAGTTCTGCTGATTCGATGAGGCTCAGGTCATCTTGTGTCTGCATTCAGCTGGTGGGTCAGCTAAGCACTGGCTGGTCTAGGACGGCCTCAGCTGGAGTGAATAACCTATTTTACATGGTCTCTGTCATGTGTCCACTGGCTAGCCTGTGTTTGTTCATAGATCATGGCAGGGTCCCAGGAGAAAGAGCTTTATTGTGTAAGGTCTCTTGAGGCCTAGGCTTGTAAGGGCCACACCATTACTATCACCATATTGCATTGGCTAAATCAAATCTCCAAGCCTGCTCAGATGCAAGGAGTGGGGATATGGGCCCCATCACTTGAGGGGAAGAACCATAAAGTTGCAGTGCAAAGGATGTGCATGGCAATGGGTATCAATGGGTGTTAAAATCAGTGACTTAGAGCAGAGAGTTGTTTTCTTCACAGTAGTGTAGGAGAAGAATCAGGGCGTTAAGATCCCCAGGTATGATTCATGCAGAAGGATCCATGGAACTAGTACATCCCCAGGGCTAATACACGACTCCAGTATCTCTTGGTTGAGAGCCAGAAATATTGCCCTGGTTACAGAACCCACTGTCAGCAGCAGAGAGTGGGTTGAAATGCTATCCTAGGAGTTTATTATGAGTATGTGGTGTGTGTGTGTATGTGTGTGCCCAGCATTTGAAATAAATCTCATGGGTGTACCAATTACTTATCACACTAATTCTGTAGGGAGTGCTGCTAGCCCCATTTTGCAGGCAAGGAGGCTGAGACTCATCAGGGAAGAAACTCACCTGAGGTTACCATAGGTATGAGGTGGTGGGCCAGGATTCTAGTCCCCATTTCTGAAGCCACATGCCACACACTCCTCTTATTTTCCAGCTGCTCTCTCTGTTCCAAGTCTGTTTCTCATTCGTTCTGTTTTTTGTGCCCCCGTGACTCAACAGTGTTGGGGGGAAGGGCCAGTGCATCCTTGTCTTTATGTGATTCAGGGACCCAGGGGAAGAAGATGCTATCAGATCATATATTGAGCACCTACTGTGTGTGGAAAGTGGGGCGTATTAGGCATCTATTTCTGTCCTGGCAAATTACCATCACCACTGGCTTAAAGTAACATAAATTAATTTTCTAATAGTTCTGGTCATCAGATTGTCTGAAATGGGTCTCACTGGGCTAATAGTAAAGCGTCAGTAGGGCCGCTTCCTTCTGGAGGTTCCAGGGCAGACACTTGTTTCTTGCCTTTTCCAGCTTCCGTGAGTTGCCTGCCTTCCTGGGCTTGGGGCTCCATTCCTTTTTCAAAGCCAGCAGCGGCCGGTTGAGACCTCTCACAGCGCATCACTCTGACTTCTCTGCTTCCCTCTCTACATTTTAGGATCCTTGTGATTACCTCCAGCCCACCTGGATAATCCCAGAAAAACTAACCCTAACCACATGTCAGCCGATTACCAACCGCAATGCTGTCTGCTACATTAATTACTCTGCCTTGTAATGCGACCTTCATAAATTCCAGCAGTTAGGATGTGGGCATCTTTGGGGAGCCATTATTCTGCCCACCAGAGACAGATTGTGCTAAACTAGAGCCTCTACTGTCCAGAAGCCTGTAGTCTGGTGTGTGTGTGTGTGTGTGTGTGTGTGTTCACAGGTAAGTGAAGTAGAGGCAGGAGGTGAAAAGTGGTGGAGTAGTGTTGAGCCTAGGAGTTAGAGGCCGTGAGAAGAGGCAGACTGCCTCAGATTTGGGGGTTGCGAGAATGAAGAAAGGCAGCGTGGAGGAGGAGGTGGTCTGTGAACATGGTCTTGAAGGATGGATAAGCTTTCAAAGAGTAAAGTTGGTTGGGAGAACATCCCGGCCAAAGGGATCGGTGCAGAATCCCAGCTACTACCAACAGGACGAGTGTCGTGCTGGAGGTGTGTATGTCACGGTCCCCAGCTCAACGGCCCTCAGGGACAGCACTCACAGGAAAGAGGGGAGCCTCCTTCCTAGTGGTTGGCTTCTTTGTTTTCTGGAAGCATCCATCCCAGCCGGGGTGGGTAGCCATCACCCAGCTCCAGCAAATTGTTGCCCCTGCAGGAAACTATGTCAAGGGTGGCCAGATTATTGCTCTTCTGAAAAAGCTAGGAATCTGGATTTTTCTGTGACGTGTTTGGATTTGAAAATGTAATGTCTCATTCAGTTTTTTAACAACAAAAACACTGAATAGGCCAAATAGAAATCAGAGGGTCTCCGTGTGTGTCCTCTGAGGCGAGGCACAGAGAGGTTGAGTTGCTTGCTCAAGGCCACACAGTTGTGAAGTGACAAGGCCGGTAACGTCAGTGGTCCCTGGGTTCTTGATACCATGGTCCAAATAACATGACCAGAATAAGCATCCTCTGGAGAGACGGATGGGCAGCTGGTCTGGGCCACAGGAAGTGTTCAAACCAGAAGATGGTCACTGATCAGAGAGATCACATTGTTGGAACACGGGTGCAGGAGGATGAGATTTCCCTCAATCCTGAGATGTTGTCATTCGAGGAAGATTTGGGGCATGCCCCGTGGCTTCCCGGGAGGGTCTGCACCGTTCCACAGCATGGGGACTTGGTGCTCTGATTCGGGAGTTTATGTCCTCATGTTGTTTCTCTGAAAGGTGGGGGTGGTGGGGAGGAGGAGAAGGGAGGAAGGGAAGAAGGAAAGAAGGAGGAGAACGAAGACAGAAAAAACCCCCCAAAATTACCTCTTTTGTTTATGCCCAAAGAAAAGACATTTGGCTCACCAAAAGGGAATGGGTAATTAAGACCATTATTGATATGAAAGTTCATTGGAAGCGCCATTATTTTTTTCAAGAATGGAGCGACAGAAATGACTCCTTTGTCATCATCTCTGATAGAATACAAATTTTATCCCATCTTGTACCCCAATTACAGATCATAATGACTTAGCCTTCTGAAAGAGGTTTCTTTTTTTTTTTTTTTTTTCCATACAAAGCATTTCTTTCATTTACATTTCCACCCTCTGGAGCTGAATAAGAGTCTGTGCGACGGTCGAATTGCGACAGAAATTCCGGTCTGATGTGAACTGCTGTAGACATCCAGCTTCTTTAGCAAAAGCCCCACGTATTTGCAGTTTCGTCTTGCTGAGTGTTTTGTGGTGACTAAGCTCTACACCCTTACGCAGGTCAGGTCTGAGTCCGTTTCATTGGACCCATATTTGTTGATAAAGTAACCTCACATCCCAGCGTGCCCACAACTGCCCCGGTTTTCCAGTGTCCCCTCAGCGTAGTGTCCCTTTTTGTTATCATCAGTGTTCTGGTTCTAACACTAAAAAGTCATGGCCATGTTATTGCCGGAGTCCCTGCTATGTACCAGGCAGTATCTAACTAAGCCCAGAGGGGAAGGGTAGACAGGTCAGACGCATCCCTGCCCTTTCCCATAGAGTCACCTCATAGCTTTGTATAACGCTGGGCGAGTCACTTAAAGGCACCGTGCCTCAGTGCAGAGCCCGACGCGGGGCTCGAACCCCCGCATGAGATCATGACCTGGGCCGAAGTCGGGCGCTTAAGCAACCGAGCCCCCCAGGTGCCTCCAAAGGCGTTTTAAAAATGGATTCATTTGTTTAACACATAATTTACACGTTTTCTACCCAATCTAGGCTCTGAGCTGGGTTCTGGGGACTCACTGGTGAAGAAACAGTCCTTTGTCAACATGGCCTGGCAGCGCTGTGATGTAGATGAGACCCCCGTGCAGCGTGAGCTCAGAGGCAGGTCTCTGGTTTAGTCAGACAACCCGCAGAGGTTGGGAGAGACACCTGGGATGGATTCCCTCTCCCAGCCTTAGAAGGGACGCATTCTGGGACGCCTGGGTGGCTCAGTCGGTTGGGCATCCGACTCTTGGTCTCAGCGCAGGTCATGATGTCATGGTTTGTGGGTTCGAGCCCTGCATCGGGCTCTGTTCAGATGGTTTGGACCCGGCTTGAGATCCTCTCTCCCTCTCTCCCTCTCTCTCAAAATAAATAGACTTAAAGAGAAGGAACTCATTCTGCTAACACGTTGATCTCAGATTTGACAGAATAAAGTTCCGTTGTTTGAGCCCCACAGTCTGAAGTGCTTTGTTGCCCCAGGACACTGTCACACCCTCCCAGTGGGCCCAGTGTCCAGCCAGGCATTGCCAGGAGCATTTTCAGTGATGGGACATACGACTTGCCACTTGGCTAGCGATCCTGGGGAGCTGGTCCGCTCTCAGAGCTGGATTCCAGCCCGGGCACTTGACGTGACTCTAAATCAGTGTCCCAGTGTGACAAACACAGAAATTAGGCTCCAAACGTGTGTTCTGCAGGAGAAAGATGCAACGGCTTTCCAAAGGCAAGTGATACCATGGGAGCCGCTGCAGGAGGAAGAAACCAAATTGGCTTCAAGTGAACCACAGATTTGGAGTTCTCGGAAATACACCTGCTCTGTCAGAAGGCTTCGCCATTTGGGGTTTCTGTTCCCCGTCCTTTACCCTTTCCAACACCATTTGGGGTTGGCTGTGGTTCCACTGAAGGCTGACTGCTTTGATCAACTCACAGAAGGGGAGATGTTCAAGTGTGGTTCTCTCTAGACCTGGGAGGAAATTGTGACACCTAAGAGGTGACCAGATACAGCTGACCCCAGACATTCCCAAGGGGTCTGTCTAGAGTCCTTCATGAATTTGAGGATTCAAGAATAAGATCATTCTTGGGGCGCCTGGGTGGCTCAGTCAGTTGAGCGTCCGGCTTCAGCTCAGGTCATGATCTCGCGGTTCGTGGGTTCGAGCCCCGTGTCAGACTCTGTGCTGACAGCTAGCTCAGAGCCTGGAGCCTGTGTTCAGATTCTGTGTCTCCCTCTCTCTCTGACCGTCCCCTGCTCACACTGTCTCTCTCTCTCTCAGAAATAAATAAAACATTAAAAAAAGAATAAGATCACTCTTTTGCTACTGCTCTTTTTTTGTGAAATGTGTCAAACACAGACAGATATGGAAGCAGTATAATGTACACCAGTGTATCCTTCCCCAGTGTAAGAAATTAAACATGGTAGACACTTTTGAAGCCCCTTGTCTATCACACTGGACTCTTCTTCACCTGCCCAAGAGATGACCACAAACATTTCCGTGGGGATTTTTATTATTTTGCTTAAGGTTATGTAACCCAAAGCAATATATCCTATTTTTAAACTCTACCCAAATGAAATCAGATCATTCTGTGTCTTGCTTTTCTTACTTCCCATTATGCTTTATGTTTATTCATACGATGCGGTTCACTTATTTTAACTGCTCTACAAGAGTGCTCCCTGCGATTATGCCACCAGTTATTGACTCATCCCCTTGTTGATGGTAGATGCGAGCATTCTTGCTTGGGTTTCCTTGTGCGCATCTGTGGGAGTTTCTGTAGGCACGTTCCACAGGATACGCACTGAAGAATAGTAGAATTGCTGGGTCATAGGGTTTGCCATCTTGGGATTTTTAAGATACTAACAAATCATTCCCCCGAAGGGTGATAGCCACTCCCACCCGCGAGTTTTGATAGTTCGTGCTCGCCTACACCTAGTCGACACTTGGTATTATCAGACCTTAAATTTTTGTCGGTGTGGTGAATTTCTTAAGTGGCATGTTCTGACACTAGTGAGGTTGAATCTGTTTTGAGATACTTACTGTTTATGCGGATATCCAGAATGACTAAGTAAATTATTTATTCGTATCCTTTGACCCCAATAGGTTGAATTGTTGCATAGCATCAGTGACAGAGGGCATTCTTGTCTTATTCCGGACTTCCGTGGAAATGCTTCTAAAGTTTTCCCATTAAGAATGATGTTCATTGTAGATGTTTGATCTTAAGGATCGCCAGGTTAAGGAAGTTCACTATATCCTGAGTTTGCTAGGACTTTTATAAAGCATTATGAATGGGTGCTAATTTTAAGTTTTTAAAATAAGTTGGGGCGCCTGGGTGGCTCAGTTGGTTGAGCGTCCGACTTTGCCTCAGGTCACGATCTCACAGTTCGTGAGTTTGAGCCCCGCGTCGGGCTTTGTGCCGACAGCTCAGTGCCTGGAGTCTGCTTTGGATTCTGTGTCTCCCTTTCTCTCTGTCCTTCCCCCACTCGCTCTCTGTCTCTCAAAGATAACCATTAAAAAATTAAAAACAAACAACCTAAGTTTATTTATTTATTTATTTTTAATAATCTCTATACCCAATGTGGGGCTTGAACTCATGACCCTGAGATCAAGAATTACATGCTCTTCTGACTGAGCCAGCCAGGTGCCCCTAATTTCCACTTTTTAATTGAAATACGACACATATAAAAAGTGCACAGGGCATAAGTGTAAAGCTTGATACATCTTCAGAAAGTGAACACAGCTGTGTGATCAACAGCCAACTCAGAATAGAACATCAACAGTAACGCTTAGAGCCCCTTCATGCCTCTACCTTCTGCCTACCCCTCGAAGATGATCCTTAATGTGAATTATAAAGCTATAGCTTAGTTTCTCCTGTTGGCGAACCTTGTATACATAGAATCAAGAAAAAAGTTTTTACTTTGTGTCTGCCTTCATTTCCTCAACATCGTTGGTAATTTTCACTCAGGTTGCTTTATGTCGCTTTAGTTAGTTTGTTTTCGTTGTTGCTATGTTCCATTCTGTGACGCTTACGCATTAGGTATTTCTATCCTGACCTGATACCCATGTGATCATAGAATAGCACTTGCTGTTGGGGCGTGTGCCCTAGAGTGGAATTTCTAGTCATAGGACATGCCTTGCTCCACCCGCCAAAGCCGTTGCAATGCTGCCACTTCCCACCCATAGTATAAAGAAGGGAACCTTTGCTCCACATCCTGACCGACAGACTGACAGTCATCATTGCCTGTCAGTTTTGGTTCAGGCTGTTCTGGTACAGATGCAGTGAGATTTCATGGCAGATTGAATTTACATCTTCTTTCATTAGCGTTAGGATTTCTTCTGTCTTTTGAAAGGAGTATTTTCATCTAGGTGTCTTCTTTTGCAAAATACCTATTCAGGTCTCTTTGCCCATTTTTTTTTTTTTATTGAATTTGTCTCTTGTTGACCAATAGGTCATATAGTCCATATGCTCTGCATATAAGGCTCCCCCACAGAAGTTTGAGCTCTCCGATGGAAATAACTTCCCCTGTTTTACATTGTGCATTTTACCTCTTAATGGTATCTTTTGATGAATGGACACTCTTAAATTTAATCTCATTTATTAATCTTTTTTATGGCTGGTGCATAAGCAATGTTTGCTTACTGGAAGGTTATGAAGTTACCCCAAGTGGCATAGGCTATTGACCGTTGATATCCTTTGTCCATTTTCCTCAATAGGTTGAATTATTAAATAGCATCAAGGATAGAGGACATTTTTGTTTTGTTTCAGACCTTAGTGGGAATACATCTCAAGTTTTAATATTAAAACTTATGTTTGTTTAAAGTTTTAAAGAATGTTTATTTATTTTTGAGAGACGGAGAGAGAGTGGTGGGAGGTGGGGGGGCAGAGAGAGGGAGACAGAATCCGAAGACAGGCTCCAGGCTCTGAACTGTCAACACAGAGCCCAATGTGGGGCTTGAACTCATGAACCGCGAGATCATGACCTGAGCCGAAGTTGGATGCTTAACCGACTGAGCCACCCAGGCGCCCCTGTATATTGGCCAACTTGATACTCCTTTTATGAAATATCTGTTTAAATATTTTGCCAATAATTTTTCAAATCAGGTTCTCTTCTTTTTACTGATTTTTAGGTGTTCTTGGAGTGTTTTAAATAAGAATCATTTGTCACTTATATGCACTGCAAATATTTTTTCACACTCTTGGCTTTTTCATTCTCTTAATGGTATCTTGAGGTGACCAGAAATTGTTATTTTAATGTTGTCCTTTATAATATTTAGACATACTTTGATTTTATTTTAAACATCGTTGCTATTTCTAAGTCACCAAGAGTTTTTCCCTCTGTAACCTTTTGAAAGTTCTCATTTTTACTTTTCATTAATGATTGTCTGTCCATACAATGTTGACTTTGTATATGGAATGGGGGTAGGGGGAGGGGACAATACTTATTTCCAGCTTACCCAGTACCGTGTATTGACAAGACCATTGTTAGAGTTTGCCATCACTGTTACAGAAACCACAAAAACCTTAATGGCTTAAAACAACTACTGTTTAGTTTGCTTACAATTCTGCCCATCAGCAGTTTGGGCTGAGATTCATACCTGTGTGACCAAGTCCCAGGTTGGCCGTGGCCCCTTTCCGTGTGGTCTGTCATCTTACAAAAGAATAGCTTGGGCTGGTTTCCATGGTGGCTGGGCTCTAAGAGAGAAGAGAAAGGAATGTGAAAGCACTTTTTAATTTCTGCTTAGGTCACATTTGCCGTCATGACTTTGGCCAGAGACAGGCTACTGGTCAACCCCAGACTCTTGTGTGGGAAGGGACGCCCCGTGTTACGGCTGCAGGCTGGTGCAGTCACATCGGGTCTGCTCTGTTAAGCACCTACCAAAACCATTCTCACAGCCCTGCAATGTCACCTTTGTCTCAAATAGATCGACTGTATGTGTGTGAACCTGTTTTGTTTTTGGGCTCTACTCTTTAAGAAAAAAAAAAACACTTTTAATGTTTATTTGTTTTTGAGGGGCAGGGTAGGGAGGGGCAGAGAGGAGGACGCAGAATCTGAAGCAGGGCTCCAGGCTCCGAGCTGTCAGCTCAGAGCCCGATGCGGGGCTCCAGTCCAGGAATCTTGAGATCATGATGTGAGCCAAAGTCAGACACCTGACTGACTGAACCACCCAGGCACCCCTGGACTCTACTCTTTTTTATTCTGTCAGTCCATCTGCCAATAATACATTGCCCCAGTTCCCCTAAATTTCGAAGTTTAAATATGTCAGTTTAACTTCTCTGACTCAGTTATTTATTCTTCTTCAAGATTGCATTGGTTACTCTTGACCCTTTACATTTCCACAGACTTATAAGAGCAGGTAGTCCGTTTTCTTTCAAAATTTGTTAACTGGGTAGAAAAGTTTGGAGGACAGTTGACATATTTAAAATACTGAGTTTTCCAATCTGTGAGCACGGCGTATCTTTTTTTTAAGTCTTATTTTATTTTTCTCCATAAGGCTTGTAGAGAGATCTTGCACATCTTTTTAAAGATGTTGAGTTAGTTAATGCTCTCTGAGTGTGATTTTAAAATGACACATAGATGCAAGAGTCTCTCGTGCTTTGTCTCCCTCCCCCTCCCTAACTCTTTTTCCTCCTTCCTCTCCCCGTGGTCCTCTGTGAGGTTTCTCCTGTTCCACTTATGAGTGAAAACATATGGTATCTCTCCTTCTCCACCTGACTTATTTCGCTTAGCATGACACCCTCGAGGTCCATCCATGTTGCTACCAATGGCCAGATTTCATTCTTTCTCATTGCCGTGTAATCTTCCATTGTGTAGATGAACCACATCTTCCTAATCCATTCATCAGTGGATGGACGTTTAGGCTCTTTCCATGATTTGGCTATTGTTGAAAGACTCTTGAATACTGAAAACAAACTGAGGGCAGAAGGGGGAGGGGGGAAGGGGAAGGGGGGGTGATGGTCATGGTGGAGGACACTTGTGGGGAAGAGCACTGGGTGTTATATGGAAACCAACCTGACAATAAACTATAAAGTTAATAAAAAAAATAAAATAAATAAAAAAATTTTTAATAAAAATAAAACAATATACATACTATAAAAAAATAAAATGATACATAGAATTATAATTGCCTTTTGCCTGTAGAAATATAATTGCCTATTCTCTGTCCTTTCTAGGTTCACTTATTAAGTATATTAGTCTGTAGATTATTTTTGAGTTGCTACATATTTACTTATGGCTTATGTAAGTAAGAATGTTTGATATTTTCTTTTCCAAACCTGTACCTTAAATTTTTTTTTAATGTTTGTTTTTGAGACGGAGAGAGACAGAGTATGAGCAGGGGAGGGGCAGAGAGAGAGGGAGACACAGAATCCGAAGCAGGCTCCAGGCTCCGAGCTGTCAGCACAGAGCCCGATGCGGGGCTCAGACCCACGAACTGTGAGATCATGACCTGAGCTGAAGTCAGACGCTTAACCGACTGAGCCCCCCCAGGCGCCTCAAAACCTGTACCTTTTGTGTATGGGTGTCTGAGAAATTGCCTAGGACCTCTAGGAAAATATTGAACAGAAATGGTGGTGATAAGCATTTTTCTCTTTCCTAGTGTCTTTAAATATCTAACCATTAACTGTACTCTTTGCTGTAGGTGTGTTATAGATACTCTTTATCAGATTAAAAGACAACTCTTAAAATTACTGTGTTTTAGCATGAATGGGTACTGGATATCATCAAACATTTTTTATTCATCAATGACAATTATTTCAAATGCCTTTTGGCCCTTCAGTCTGTTAATGTTATCTCTTGCATTTCTGGGATAAACTGATCTGGTCGTGATGTAATAATTCTTTTACATATCGCTGGATTCAATGTGCTAATATTTCGCTTAGAATTTTTGCATCTATATTCATGGGCCAGTTTGACCTGTAATTTTCCTTCCTTGTAATGTTCATCTCATGTTTTTGCATCAAGATTATGCTGATGTCATAAAACACATTGGGAAATGTTCCCCCTTTCTCGGTTCTCTGGAAGAATTTACATAATTTTGGCGTTCTTTTATACTTCCACGGAATAATTCACCATTGAGGCCATCTGGACCTAACGTTTTATTTGTGGCAATATAGTTAATTGTAGATTCCGCTTCCTGATAGATACAGGACTCTTCAGATTTTCTATTTATTCTTTTGTCTGCCAACCAGTCAAGTGACTTGCAGAGGGGGTGACTCAAGTTCACGTTCAAGTTCAAGTTCATGTGACATTACGCCTCTCTTTACATGCCATGGCTTTGGGATCACCTGCAAACCTGAAATCTGCCCATGCTGAGGGCGGTTGACTGTAGGAAGCAGGGTCATCTTTCTACCTCCTGGAATCACAAGTAGAAATCATGAGGAAAGACAGGAGAGCGACTAAAACAGTAATTAGTAGAGAATAGTTATGTTTAAGTCTGAAACACTCATTAGTCTTGAAGAATGGAAACCTTAAAAGGCAATTTATATGCAAACACTCCCAGTGTTCTGCTGCAGAGGGCTGCACTCCATCATTAGCTGCCGAAGACCACCTCGAAGGAGGGTTTTTTCCCCCTCTCTCTTTTCCCTCCTAATTGCCATGCTCCCCCCAGTTTCCTTGTCAAATTAATGCAGACGAAGCCACGTTCTTATCCAGCATCTTGTCCGGGAACCAAACCATGTGCTTTCTTATCTTGCCAGTCCCTGACATCTCAGAGTCTCAGGATATGAAAGCCAGAAGCAAATTTCCAGATGCCACCTACAATTGTTTCATTTTCCTAATGAGGGATCTGAGGTCTGGAAAGAAGACACATGTTCAGGGCTAATGCTTCATTCATTTACTCGGCAGATATTTATCAAACACGTATTGAATCAACTACTTCACCTCAGGCACGAGAGAAACAAAAACAGACAATGCCCTTGTGGGGACAGACAGTGCGCTGATAAATACATAAAAATGAGAGAATATGATCTATTCTCTACACAGGGTGCTGTGATAGAAAATGCTGTGCCTAGACCTTCTTGATGGAGTTTGGTTTAGTTTGGGTTTCTGTAGACGTTAACCGCGAGACAAGGAACCGTGTGCAGATAGTTAGTGTAGGAGATGATCTCAGGAAACATGGGGGTGAGGCAGGGAAGTGAGGTGCGTTACTGAGCAAGTTAGCTACTACCGTGGGCACCTGCAGACTTTGGGAAACAGCGTCGCACATGCCTCAGAGTCATCCCACCCTATGTTGAAGGGACTTGGGATAGCAATCCACCCATGGCCACCGGTTATTGGTTGGGGGCTGCTCAATTCTGGGTATTCTCCACCCCCTGTGCAGGTCAGAGCAGAGTCTCATCACCAGAGAAGGCCCCCCTCCTCAAATGATGCAGCTGTTTGCTGTGTGTACATCGCGATGGTGAGGACTGAAGGGAGGTGGGCGGGGCATCAACAGGGTCTGCTTCAAGGTTGTATTATTCAGGGAACACAGAGCCACAGAACCAGTAGGATGAATGGGTGGATGGATGGATGGATGGATAGATAGATCGATGATAGATACAGATCGGGAGATACATAGAGAGATTTATAAAGAATTGGCTCGTGCAATTTTTTGGAGACTGAGAAGTCCCAAGACTGCAGGTGAAAAGCTGGAGGGAGAGCCAATGATGTAATTCTAGTCTGAGTCAGGAGGCCTGAGAAACCAGGAGAGCCACTGTTCAAGTTCCAGTTTGAAAGCCGGCAGGCTTGAGACCCAAGATCTGATGTGTCAGTTTGAGTCTGAATGCAGGAGAGACTGATTTCCCAGTTCAACGCAGTGGTCAGGAGGAGTTCCCTCTTGCTTGGGTGAAGGTCAGCTTTTTGTTCTAAGTGGACCTTCAGCTGATTGGATGAGGCCCACCCACATTAGAAAGGACAGTCTGCTTTACTCAGTCTGCTGATTTAGTTGTTAATCTCGTTCAAAACCACCCTCACAGACACCCCCAGAGTAATATTTGACCAAAAACCTAGGCAACTCATATCCCTTAACACATAAAGTTGACCATCACAAATGTGGTCCAAGAAAGTTTTTCTGTGGATGAGAGATCTAAGGTGAGACTGGAAAAATGAACCGTGGTTGGGGTTCACGGAAAGCTGGAGAAGAGGAGTCTAGGGCCAGGAAGAGAGGAGCTTGGCTGGTTCTAGGGGTCAACAATGATTGTGACCCACCAAAGTGAACGTGATTAATTTATTTAACAGATATAGTAGAATGCCTGCTGTGTGCCAGGCACTGGGAGAAAGGAGTGAACAAAACATGCAGATATGCCAGTTTTTAAGGGGAGAGGCAGACAATAGTGAAAGGAGTAAAAATATAGTAGGTCAGATGCAGCTTCTGTCAGCCTGGGTCTCTGAGCGAGTGAAGGAAACAGAACCACTGGCTGATCTGTGTGGACACATATAAGTGAAAAAAAAATTTATTGTTATAAGACATTGAGATTTGGGGTGTACTTGTTATGCAGCAAAACCTAGCCCATGCTGATGCATGACCCATCTTGCTAAATGACGATCACTTTACTCCATCCCTTTAACACACACACACACACACGCGCACACACACACACACAGTCCCCTCTGGCACTCAAAACCCTTAGGATTTCCCATCACCCTCAGGATGAGGATCAACATCTTTGTCCAAGCCTTGAACACCCAGCGTGTCGGTCCCTGCCTCCTCTCCAGGGTCATCTCTTGCCACTCCCTCCATCTCAGTGTCTTTTGAACCCCCTATTCCTTCTGCTTTGCAAGGTTCTCCTACTCTCCCCAGTCCCACCCCTCCTGCCTTACTTCCAACACTGCCCAACTTCATGTATCCGTCCAGTCTCGGTTTTAAATTCGCTTCCTGGTGAGACCCTTTTCCTGCCCGTAGGTATATTCCCTCCCACAATATGTCTTCTTACACCACCCAGCACTTCTCCAAACTACAGTTGACATCCCTGTGTAATGTCGGCTTCCTGTTAGATTTTAGGCTCCTGGAAGATGGGGGTGATGTCTGTCGTATTTCTTCCTGTGTCTCAGCACAGACCCCTGCCATTGTCAAAAAATTAGCTCCCAGTAAATATGTATCGAATGAATAAATAAAAGATCTTTCTGACATTTCCCCCCTAGAATGCTTTTATTAAACGCCAGATTTTCTTTCAAAAGATGGCTCGAGCAGAGACATCGGACTCCCTTTTGCTCTAGTCACATCTTTTCAAAGAACGCCCTTCCTGCTAACTGTAAAGGGACTTTAGTCGCCAAGAAGCACATCTTAAGAACATGCTGTTCCTCTTGTGGTGGCCAGTGACCGCTCCAGGAGACGTGTGGCGGGCGCTCTAATTGGGAGCAGCGCAGGCTCATTATTTCATGGGCTCCTGGCATGCTGCATGTCACAGGTTGGAGCTTGTCATGTTTTGGGGGATACTTGGCAGTCCTAGCTCTTCCCACAGCACTGACCCTGTATTAATGAACGTCAGAGAGAGACCCAACTCTTCAAACATCTTTGTGGGGCCATGGTCTGCCAGAAACATACTCTACAAGTAGAGAGTAGCTGGGGATGTTCCCTGAGCCGCTGTCACATGTTTTCAAAGATAATAATGCAATTATGATTTAATTTGGTTGGGGGCTCAGGGGTTTGGGGGATTCTCAAGTCCTCTTCTCTGTGAGTGTCTCATTACAAGCTGTCCTGTGTTGTCGGATAGCTTTGTCGTGTTGCTTTGCTGTCCAGATGGGACCCCTCGGGGCTCTCCTGGTGCCCCTCTGGCCTCTCCTGTTGATTGGGACACAGTGATCCAGTTGAGCCAAACCCAGTTCCAATCCCTGGATCACCAGACCTCCCAAACGGCCCCCTACCCTGAAAACAATCATCGTGGGGGGAAACCGTGTGTAAGCCTGAAAGTTGCTTTCCTAGCTGATTTCTAGAAAAGATTTAAGTTGGCTCAGCCGGCACCCGAAGTACAAGAGGATGGCACCGATGAAAACATGAGTGAAGACAAAGAAGAAAAATCAGGACGGGGCAGAAGTGGCGCCAGGGGCCGAGCTTGAAACGTGGACCTTCGAACCCCCCGTGTAGATATCAGCCCCCTCGCAGCCAATGGGAAGCGTGCAACAGGGACAGTTACCCATTTCACAGATCTGTACGGAGAAACCAGACCCGGTGCTGAGGAGAAACGCAGGGACTCCTGGCCCGGGGGCACGGGGGGCTGGACCAGTTGTCAGGAGAGCTTGCTCTCGCGGTGGTGCTGCGGCTTTGCGGGTCACGGGAGCCTGGCCAGGTCGCCTGATTCCCCGTAAGTCAAGGACAAGCATCTCTGCTCTGTCCTCCTCCCAAGGCTGCCATGAAGGTCAGACAAGAGTGAAAACACTTTCTGAACCAGAGACAACCATACGAGCGTGAGACATCGTTATCTATGAGAAATTGATGATGGTATTAATTCGCCTCTTCAGTTATCCTCATGTAAAATCAGTTATAATAATAATAACCTCACTGGGTTTCTCGAAAGGATGTAAATGGTCTGATTCATGGCCTGACTTGTGCCATCTTAATTCTGTCCCTCCCCGGCTTTCTCTCATGACGCAGGAGGGGCAGCCCCTCTGATTGAGGAGGTGAATGGATCCACATTATAATGAAATGGTTTCTACGTCGAACATTTATTGATTCCGTGACTTGCCTTGCATGTAGATCCACTCCAACCTCTGTGCATGGTGGCCGGTGTGGCCTGCACGGACCTGCCGTCCTGCCCGTTGGATCTCGCCTCTTGCCTGCCCTTCCCACCGCTCTGCTCCAGACTCACAAGCCTTTCATCAGGTCCGTCGGAACACCACGCTTGTTCCTGCTCTGGGCCTTTGCACATGCTGATCCTTGAGCTGGGCGTGAATGTGCTTCCCTGTTCCCGGATGGCTGAGGCTTCTTTCCCTCTGGGTCCAGTTTCAGAGGCCACCTGCTCAAAGACGCCTGTCCTGGCCACAGGTAGAGAGTCACTTCCTCTGTGACTGGCTAACTGCGCCCCTGCTCTGTCTTCTTTATGCACCTTTTTGCCACTGGCAATTTCCCTAGTTAATTGCTCCCTTCCTCTCAGTCTTCCTGCTTGGAAGGTAAGTTCCACAGGGGTGGGGGCCTGGTCTATTGTGGCCACTGTTCAGTGCCACGCACCCAGACTGCCTGTGTGGGGACTTGTGCACGAAGAACTAGGGGGACTAACAGACGCTGGGACAGATGGCCCATAGTTGCCTCTTCCTCCCCATACTGTCTGGTCTCCATAGACCTGTGCCCCTCTACCCTCCCTGCATTATCACTTCCTCACCCGTGCCTTTTGGACATTTCCGAGGCATTGGGGACATTTGCTGCCTGAATCACCTGTCCTACTGCCAACCTATCATGGAAATTTTGATACCACAGATGTGCTGCACACCTGCCTGTGTTCTACGTACAGTTGTGCTTTGCACATGCAAGAGTAAGACTGTTTTGCCCCCAGAACCCACTCACCTTGTAGGGGTTGCGTGCTGTAGGCCTTCCTGAGGACGGAATGCTTCTGCCCCTTCGGCGGGCTCCACGCCTTCGTAAGCTCTGTGGGTCTTGTATATGAGGCCCTGTTGCATTAGGAACGAGAAACTTCGTGCCCTGTTAGCAGGGAAAGCTCATGGCAGGAAGAGGAGGACATCTAACCACTGGGGCGTTAGGGAGATTTTATACCAGGCGGGAACGGTTTTCGTTTCCATGTGGACAGAAGAGGAAATAGTTGGGTCTTTTTCTTAGCAGCTTTCTAAAAAGAAGTGCTTTGGAGCTCTGCTCGACAGGGGGGAACATGAGAAGTCCAGAGAGCTTTCGTTTCCTTTTTTTTTGCTCTCAACTATTGTCAGTTTTTTTTTTTTTTTTTTTTTTTTGGCTTCTCTTCTCAAGGTTTTATCTCCTTCCAAGAATCTGACACAACCCAGGCTCCGCTCAGCAATTTGTGTTATGGCTGTGCGATTCTGTTACAAAATGTTCCATTTTTAAAATAAATTAGATAAGGACATTTTCAGTTTTGATTGAAGGAGTGCAGTCAACTTATATCTGGGAGGCAGGGACATCGTATATGAGGCGACCACATTCCAAGTAATGTTTTTATATGCTGAAAATAACGTGGCGACTTGAGCTACAAGTGTTGCTTTCTCTTTTGTGTCGACTCCATAATTGCCTTAACGTTTTAATGATTTCCGCATCCACGTGCACGTATTGCGCTCTGCAGTCATTTGATAACCCCCACACATCGAGATGCAGGACTCACATACGCATAGACGCTTGCCGAACGAATGCATGTGATGCCTAGGGATAATGTGTGAAATCAGGAGAAGTTTTGAGGTTTCCTGTCTGTGGGTGATAGAACAACTCAATGGCTAGGGACAGCGATTGGGACCCCACCAGGTGCTGTGCTTGGCTCTGAGTGCCCTGCAGAGAGTAACTAATTTGATCCTACAACAACCAGTTGTATAGCTTCTATTCTTATTCCCCTTGTATAGAGGAGGCAGCAGGTCACAAAACTAGTAAGGGAAGTGCTAGCTTCACATTCTGTGTGTGTTATCACATCGTTAGAGTAGTGAGTAACAAGGGGGCACCTGGGTGGCTCAGTCGGTTGAGCACTGACCCTTGATTTCAGCTCAGCGCATGATCCCAGGGTGTTGGGATTGGACCCTGAGTCGGGCTCTGTGCTGAGCATGGAGCCTGCTTAGGATTCTCTCCCTCCTTTTCCCTCCCCTACTTGAGCTCTCTCTTTCTTTCTCTCTCTCTCAATAATAATAATAATAATGATTAGCAATAACAGCAATCAGCAGACGTGGTTGGGACAGGAATAACTCCAAGAACAAAGGACAATGGCAGGCATCCTTTACAGAGCAGGTCCGATCAGTCAGGTAGAATGCGAGATGTCAGATTCCTAATTTTTATGGTGACTTTTGAAGGGAAGTGATCTTACTGTTTTTAGTTTGCAAACATGGAAACAAAGCCAGCAAAGGTTAAGGGAGCCCCAGGCCAAGCTGTGTTGATGGAGGAGCTGGGGCTGGGGTCGGGCCTGCCTGTACCCGAGTCTGAGCTGGGTAGCCTCATGAGAGCCGAGGAGGCCGAGGCCCCCCACAACAGGTGGGAGACCGCCATCTGCTCAGGAAACGTGTCCGGCACAACACGTTGTGGCCAGCCACATCAAGGGGCAAGGGGCTAGGGAAGCTCCACTGGCCCATGCACATCTCCTGGGCCAGTGGAGAGGCCAGCAGGAGAAGGGAGAAGCATCCACAGAAATGTGGTGGTGTGGCTGTGTATTCCCTGTAGCTCTTCATTCATTCATTCATTCATTCATTCATCGGTCCACTTACCATTGTTTGATCAGGGATGTTGACCATACTCATGCCTATGGCGTTTGGCTTGGGGGACCCGTGGACACTCCTCCCCTGGGATCTTTTATGGACTGAATTATGCACCTCCAGCCCCCAGTTCATATGTTGAAGCCCTAACCCCTAATGTGATTTGGAGGCGGGGTATGAGGGGAGGTGATTAGGTGGAGATCAAGTCATGAGGGCGGGGGGGCCCCATGATGGGATTAGTGCCCTGGTAAGTGGAGGGAGCGAGGACAGCTCTCTGTCTTCACTGTGAGACCATGTGTGAGAAGAGAGCTAGCTTTGAGCCAGGGAGAGGGCTCTCACCAAGAACTGAACCTGCTGTCCTCCTGATCGTGGATTTCCCGGCCTCCAGACCATGATTAAGAAATGTCTGTTTGTGCCCCCGAGTCTGTGGTGTTTGTTGTAGCTGCCCAGGCTGACAGGTCCCGTGATGCTCTCCCCATTCTCTCCCACCTCTCTGGACTCTGTTTCTCCTCTGGGGTTTCTGCTCTTCATGCCTTCAGCTGTTAGCATCCTCAAGGGTTCTTCCCTCAACCCCTGCTCTTGACTCAGCATGCCCCACCGGGACCAGCCCATTCATTTCAGCAGACCTCCAGCTGCCTTCCAGGTGGGTCTTCCCACCATTCTTTATTCCCACAGGGATCCCAAGGTCAACCTGCCCCAAACCAAGCTCTCTTCTTTCCCCTCAAGTGGTCTTTTGTTCTCCCCTGGTCTCTGCCTCCTCTGGAGCCTTCACTGTCTGTACCTCATCAGTGGTGTGGATCCAGAAATCATCACGGATCCCTCACCTCCTTCCCCTCTGGCCACATCCAGGGTTCTCACTGATGTGTGTCCTGTGTCTTTCTCAGGTCCTTTTCTTTTTTCTCCCCCTGTCCTGCTCTTGTTCAGGCATTGCCACTCCCTTGCCTGGATCCTGGTCTCCCTCTGCTCCTGGCTCTTCTTCCTTGGATCCACACTGTGGCGGTCATGAATAGTTTCCCCTCTATAAGCCAGAGTCCCTCATGACGCCTGGCCCTGTGCTTTTCCAACACCGGCATCCACATCATCATCAACATTGTACTAGGCTGCTAGGACCACCGTAACAAAGCATCACGGACTGGGGGCTTAAGCAGTAAAGATGTATCCTCTCCCAGTCTTGGAGGCAGGGAAGTCCTGGCTCAGAGTGTGGGCAGGTTGGTTCCTTCTGAGGCCTCCCTTCTTGGCGTGTAGATGACCATTTTCTCTCTGTACCCGCTCGTGGTCATCCCTATGTGTGTGTCTGTGTCCTGATCGCCTCTTCTGATAAGGACACCAGGCCTCTAGAGTCAGAGTCAACCCCAATGACCTCATTTGATCACCTCTTTAGAGGCCCTGCCTCCAAACATGGTCACATGTGAGGTGCTGGGGGTCAAGCTTCAACACATGGATTTTCGGGGACGTGGTTCAGCCCATAACAATTACCGTCATCACAGGTCATGCCACCTTTGTCATCATCCCCTTGCCTCCCCCATGCCCATTGATTGATCATTTACGAGTGTCGCCTAAACCTTTTTATGCACAATCTCATTTGATTTTCACAGCATACCCATGATCTACATACATTTTTCAGGGATGGAGAAGAGAAGTGAGGTCAATCCTCCACGTTGCCGACTCAGGAAAGTAGCTCGCTCGTGCTCCGGCTCTGACAAAATGTCATTATCTCCTCTGTAGGCCAGGGGAGTCTCCCTGCAGCCCATCAGCTTGTAAACCAGACTCATTTTCCCCGACTTACGTAATTTGGCTCTCTCACAGAGAAACAGTCCTGAACTTTTGACTACATTCATGAGATGTCTGAGTGAGCAAAATGTTTCACTGTGCTTTCAAGAGATGCAGGGTCTCTGTTCTTCTCCTTAAAGCAATCAGCTTGGCCCTGAAGCCTCCTAACACCCTCTGAGGACAGTTCCCTCCCTGCCCCCTACCCCAAAGCCTCCCGGGTTCACCCCCGTTCTAGCACTTACATGGGACTTGCTCATCCTCTTGATAGGGAGAGCATGGTGGCTAGGGCCGAGTTTGTTTGTTTCTGGTCCAGGGCCTGGAATAGAACCGGACTTCCAAGAAGACCAGGAAGGAACTAAAATAAACAGAAGACCTGTAAACCCAAAGGGACACCGGAGGCCATGGTTATTAAGAGTGTCAACGAGGCTTCTCATGTCATTATTCTGGTTTGTGTTAGGCTAATAAGGAAGCAAGACTGTGCGCTTGGGTGCGTGCCCGTGTGTGCACGTGTGTGTTTTAGGAGATGATCACGACTCTTTGGCAGTTCATGACAACATTTATTTGGCCCTGTAGGAGGCAGAATTTTATGATGGCCCCGTGATCTTCTTACCCCTCCTCACATCCATGATTATGTTTACATTCATTATATTGTAGAAAGACGATCGTTTAGATGGACCTAATCTAACCCCACGAGCCCTCTAAAAGCAGAGAGGTTTCTCCTGACCAGTCGCTGAAAGGTAGGTAGAGAGATGTGGTGCATGTGAAGGATTTGATCTACTATTAGAAACCTCTGGATGTGGGGCGCCTGGGGGGCTCAGTCGGTTAAGCGTCTGACTTCCGCTCAGGTCATGATCTCGCTGCTCGTGGGTTCGAGCCCCGCGTCGGGCTCTGTGCTGACAGCTCAGAGCCTGGAGCCTGCTTCGGATTCCGTGTCTCCCTCTCTCTCTGCCCCTCCCCTGCTTGCTCTCTGTGTCTCTCTGTCTGTCT
>CM053567.1:186420679-186436008 GCA_028646485.1 Cryptoprocta ferox
GGTAGCCCGGCATGCTTCTGTGGTGGAGGGAGATGAGTAACGGGGGAGGCAGATGTGCACAAGCACTTTCTCAAGCCTCAGCTTGACTCAAGCCTGCTGACATCCCGTTGGCTGGAATCAATCCACATGTTGTGGCTGAATGGAGAATCCGTGGGCAGACAAGTACCCTCTACCTCCTGAGCCCGAAGGTCCCCTTGCAGAGGACATGGGTACAGGGAGGGGTAAAAAATTGGGGCAGTTCATGTCATCTGCTGGAGCCCCCAGCTCCTCCCTGTGCTTCTGCCTCTGAGAGCTGGCCTGCACCCGCAGCCTACCAGACCCTCCCACCCAGCCAACTTTACCATTAAAGATCGGGCCCCAGGAGCTGGAAATTTAGAGTCTTGCTGTGGTGAATACCCAAGTTACACACTGAGGACATTTAAAGTTTCCAGGACCTCAAAGATATGCCAGTGGAGAATGTTTGCTTATGTTAAGTGAGAAGAATAATCAAAGCATAATTAACTGAGTACAAATATTGCTGTTTATTCCTCCTGTCCAGCTAAGGTCCTTTCCGTGTTCATGACAAATAAAGCAGTTAGGCAGAACCAATGTCCAGGGCACCTTTATCTCAGTATTGAGCATTAGGTGAGCAATACTATCGTCTGTGCGAACAGGAGAGGTAACAGACATTTTCTTGACTATCAGCTCTCACTTCCTCCCCATTCTGCTGGTCAGTAGGTAAGTTGAAAAATATCAGTAGACTCTAAACCACAAATTAGGCTCCTAATCCTGTACTGTTCTTTCCCTAAAAAGATCAGGAAATGGGTAACTTTATTTGCAGGAGAAATGGTCATGCTTTAAGCACTTGCAAAGCCCTTCTGTGAAGCATTGCCCTGAGAGCTGGCATGGACCTAACAGATGATCTGGTTGTGTCACCTCTTCCCAGATGATTTGTCCTAAGGTTGTACAACTGGAAGTGACTTTGAGAAGCGACTGAGGCCTGTCTCACCCAGAGCTGGTTAGCTTTGATTCTACCCTCCCAGAATGAAGACCCAGGTGACACAATGCTTCCAAAATATATTTTTGTTCCTACAACTCAGACAGATACAAGTGTGTATGTACAGGTACACATGAATGTGAGCTCATTTGTTTGGTCATTCCTTCCTTCCTTCCTTCCTTCCCTCCCTCCGTTCTTCCATCCATCCATTCTTCCTTCCTTCCTTCCTTCCATCTATCCATCCATCCATCCATCCATCCCTCCTTCCATCCTTCCTTCCTTCCATCCTTCCTTCCATCCATCCATCCATCCATCCTTCCATCCATCCATCCTTCCATCCATCCATCCTTCCATCCATCCATCCTTCCATCCATCCATCCTTCCATCCATCCTTCATTCCTTCCTTCCTTCCATCCTTCCTTCCATCCATCCATCCTTCCATCCATCCATCCTTCCATCCATTCATCCATCATTTATTGATCCTCTTCTCTGAGCTGGTGCTGTTCTGGATGCCCTGGGTTGAATAGCACCCCTCCAAAATTCATGTTCACCCAGAGCCTCAGAATGTGACAGTCTTTAGAAGTAGGGTCTTTGCAGATGTAATTAGTTAAGATGAGGTCATACTGGAGCAGGGCCCTAATTCGATGACTAGGGTCCTTGGAAGAAGAGAAGAAAGATGGAGACAGAGCAGTGGGAAGGCCATGTGACAGTGGGTCCCAAGCCCAGGCACAAGAAGGATTGCGCGAGCATCCAGGAAGCTACAGGAGGCAAGGAAGGATCCTTCCCTAGAGCATTTGGAGGGAGCGCAGTCCTGTCAACTCCTTGATTTCAGACTTCCAGGCTCCAGAACTGTGGGAGAGTACATCTTTGTTGTTTTAAACACCTCGCTTGTGACACTTTGTTATGGTGGCCACAGGGAACTAACACACTGGGTGCAGAGGAAGCAGATTGTCTGAGACAGTCTTGCTTTCGAGGAATTATTAACCTCGCTCTTACTCTCCTCTCTCAAACACATGTTTGATGCCTTCCTTATCACAGATTCCACATTTCCACCAGCATCCAAATGAGCTTCTGTCCTGAGATTATTGCTATATAATATTTTCCTGTATGAATTAGGCATATGATTTCCTAAATGTTTCTCGATACAGAGTTTTCAGTGATAACAGTGCAGAGTGAGAAAAAAAAAGGCTTTTGGGCTTTATGAAACACATTTATCAACTAGAAAACAAAACGGTTTTTAATGAGGCTGAAAGAGTGGCTGTCTCTGAGTTTAGCAAACGCCGTCGTCAACTCTGTGCTGAGGACGCAAGCAGGGGTGTGTGAGAAGTCTGGAGGGACAGCAGAGTATCCGGAGTGGACACTGCCAGGAGCTGGATCTGTGTCTTCAGCTGACTCTGAGTCCTGTGCATAACCATGACTGAGACCCACACCTTAGGGCTGAGGAACTAGGAATGAGTGAGGGGGGTGGCTGTGAGCCAAGACAGTCCCACCCAGGCCCCGAGTGTTGGGACAGACCCACAAATGGGATGTGGTGGGAGTTTCTGGGAGCAACTGGTAGCCTTGGGTATTTAGAGTGGTTCGTTCCTCAGTGGACTCTTTCCGGGGAGGGGGCTGTCCGTCCCGGCCCTGGGACAGCCTGCGAGCCTGGGACCTTTGAATAACTAGCTTATCTGCTGGCGGAGGACATCACACACCAGGAAGGTCACCTCCTTGAATTATGGGGAAGGGAGGAGCCTGGTATATCCACCAGACGTTTCCTTTTCAGGCACTGAACTTTATGGTTCGGGATGTTGTTACATTGAACTCTGATTTGCTCAGAATATTATTTGGGGATCTAGTGAACAGAGAGATACTTATTTGATTTTTAAAAAAATTTTTTTAACATTTATTTATTTTTGAGAGACAGAGAGAGAGAAAGTGTGAGCAGGGGAAGGGACAGAGAGAGAGGGAGACACAATCCAAAGCAAGCTCCAGGCTCCGAGCTGTCAGCACAGATCCCGACGCGGGGCTCAAACTCACAGACCGTTGAGATCATGACCGGAGCCAAAGCCGAACGCTCAACTGACTGAGCCACCCAGGCATCCCGATTTTGTTTTTGTCCAGTAAGTAACCAGTCTCCCCAGTGCCACTAACCAAATGGCTGTTCTCGTCTCCACTGGAGGCCAGCCAGGCCGGCCAAGCAAAAATATGATAAAAACAGTAAGGAAGGCAAACGATAAGAGACTCTTAGATACAGAGAACAAACGGAGGGCTGCGGGAGGGGAGGTGGGTGGAGGGATGGGCTAGGGGGAGGATGGGCACTGAGGAAGACACTTGTTGGGATGAGCACTGCGTGTCGTATGGAAGAGATGAATCCCTGCGTTCCACTCCTGAACTCAAGACTACATTGTATGTTCACTAACTTGAATTTAAGTTTAAAAAAAGCAGTTCGAGGTTCACAGCAAAACTGAAGGGAAGATTTAGAGATTTCTCATATCCCCCGCCCCCACACAGCTGAGCCTCCCCCATTATCAGCACCCCCACCGGGGTGGCACCTTTGTTACAGTCGATGAGTCTACATGACACACATCGCCCGGAGTCTGTAGGTTACGTGAGGTTTTCCTCTTGGTGTTGGGCATCCTCTGGGTTTGGACAAATGTGTGACATGTATCTACCCTGATGGCATGCTACAGGGTATTTTTACGTCCCTGGAAATCCTCTGTGCCCACTGCTGGCTAAGCTTGCATTAGTGGGGCTGAGGCAGATGCCAGGACCCCCTGTCCTGGCGTACCGTCATGTGGCAGGTTTGTCTCCCTGAGTTCACAAATAATTTGGATCTTTCCCAAAGCCCTGACCCCAGCCCCAAGTGACTGGCTTCCCCACTTTCTCTTCTCCCCAAGTTGCAGTCCGCCCAGCCTTGCCTGCTTTTTGTGCCCGGGGACCCTCATGCATGTTCTCACCCAGGACCTTTGCACTTGCTTCTCCCTCCACCTGTGGTACCGTCCCCTGGATATCCACGTGGCATGTTCTGTCACCTTCTCCCCGGATCTGCTCAATTGTCCTCTCCTTAGAAGGGCCTAGGTGGTCTTTTCTAGGCCCCTTCCCAACATTCACTATCTATTCCTTTACCTGGTGGGCTTGGCGGAATGATGGTCTCCCAAAGGTGTCCACATCTTAGTCCGGGGACCTGTGTATTTAGCAGATGACATGGCAGAAGGAACTTTGCAGGTGTGGTTAGAGTAAAGGCCTTGAGATGGGGAGATGAAATCACAGGCGTCCTTGTGAGGGAAGGGGCGCGGTCAGAGATGGGGACGTGGTCCTCGAAGTAGAAGCACAGGTTGAAGTGACACGGGGCCATCGGCCAAGGAGTGCGGGCTGCCCGTGGGAGCTGCAGAAGGCCGGGGACCGACCAGTGATCCCCTAGGGCCCCAGAAGGAGCTCAGCCCTGCCGACAGCTTGGTTTCAGCCCAGTGGGAGCCATGTCAGACTTCTGACCTCCGGGGCTGTAAGATCATGAACTTTATTTGCCGTCACTTGTTAGAGCAGCAGGAGGAAACAAACACATATGGATTTGTTTTTCTTCATAGAATTTACCACCGCTTATAGATTGGTGGCTTATTTGCTGTGTGCCCTGGAAGGTCAACTCCGTGGGTGGAGGGTCCTTTTGTGTTGTGTTCACCGCTGGGCCCCAGCGCCTAGAACGGGGCCGCGCACACAGCACACACACATTCGGCCAGGACGCATCCCTGCTGTAGATCCTTAGCCATCCGGTAAATACTCGTTGCATGAGTGATTAATAGAAGCATTTCATGGTGATGCCTGCTGCACCTGGGTCGTCCCCCCTTCCTGTATGGAGGAAGTAATTTCCTGTAAACAAGGTGATCCCATTCTCTGGTCCCCAAAGAGTCCCTTCCCTGTTCTCACCCCTCACTGCCCAGTTCACTCCTGCATGTACGCAGGTGTCTTGTGAGCGCTTACTCTCTGCTACCTGCCAGGCACCTGGGGCTCGGGGATGCATGGGGCTCAGCTCCATTCTCAATGAGTCACCTGGGCGCCCACATTACCTGTGTGCTAATGACACAGAACCAGAGCCAAGTGATCGCTGGCATTATGCGCCGATTACAGAATAGTCTTATCTTGAGAATGTCAGCACAGAGCCCAACGCGGGGCTTGAACTCCCAGACCGCAAGATCGTAACCTGAGCCGAAGTCGGACGCTCAACTGACTGAGCCCCCCAGGCGCCCCCCCCAGTTATCTTTTTGTAAATTTTTTTAAAATTTATTTTTGAGAGAGAGAGCGCAAGCGGGGAAGGGGTAGAGAGAGAGGACGACACCGAACCCGAAGCAGGCTGTGCTGGACAGCTCAGAGCCCAACTCGGGGCTCAGACCCTTGAACTACACGATCATGACCTGAGCTGAAGTCGGATGCTCAACTGACTGAACCACCGAGGAGCCCCAGCCAGTTAGCTAATGGCCCATGTGTCATTTCATTGTCCGTGTGACAGTCTTCCAGGCAGATGCCATGGCTGAGGTCACTGGCACACCTTGTCTTTGTCTTTGGCCAGCGCCACGCCCCTTGTTTCTACCTTAACAGCACACGTGTCACAGTGTCACCATGGGCAGCTCTGTGTCTTGTGGTATGAACCGACCCTGCTTTTTCAGAGTGTACCTTACCCTCCCCGAGCTCCAGGAATGCTGCGACGTCTTCCAGGTGGGGCAGTTTAATGATCTAGAAACCTGACAGGTGACCAGTTGTTTTTCCCAGGACAGGTGACCTGGTTTTCCCAGGACTGCGGGCTTTCTCGGGATTCAAGACTTTCAGTGCTAAAACCAGGAGAGGGTCCCAGGCAAACCAGGACAAGATTTGAACTCGCTCGTCAGCTCCTCACATCCCCCCGGCCAAGTCCTCTTGCTCTGGGCCATCAACCCTACGCGACAGTGCGATTTCTAGGCCCGCCTTTGGCTTGGCACTGTCACTGCAGCCTTTTCAAACTCCTCCCCGACCTACTGTAAAGCCCAAATGTATTCAAAGTGTGTTCATGGAGGCGCTATTTATGTAAGTATCGGTGTACCGGGCCTCGGGGAGGCGCCAGGTCAATGGAAAACACAGGCCATATGCCCAAAGCCATTTAAATCCAATCTAGTCCAATAAGCAAATAAACATTAAATAAGTTCCTATTTGTCCCATGTTATTATGCCGGAGGCCCCTAAGGAGCACACGTTTTGGTAGGGGATACGGACGAGTGAGATTATCTGCAGCATGGTGACACTAACTATTAAAATGATAATGGGTTCTGGCATTTTCCAGTTGGCTCAGTAATGAACACCCATCTCCAGTTAAGAGACCATGACAGAAGGAGAGGCCAGTGGAGAATCGAGTCTTACCTGGGGTTGAGGATCGGGGCCCAGGAGGGCAGCCGCAAGGGCCCCCTGATGCTGAAGCCCAGAGTTATCAGACTCCCCCTGCCCTTCGGGGGCTGTGCTGGACACTGCGGGCCCCCGCACATGGTGGCTGGCCCTAGGAAGTTTCCGGCAAGAAGGCGCAGAGGGAAAGCTTGCTCCCTGAAGACAGGTGCCAAAGAGAGAACAGAACAGACAGAAATACGCAGGTGCAGTTCCTTGTCCAGCGCACCCTCAGCTCACACCACCTTTGATGGGGCGGGAGGCCAGGGGTGTTCAGGGAAGTGGCCTTCCTAGGAGGGCTTGTCTCTTCTGTCTTGTCTCCTAACTGGAGAGGGGTATCATTACTGAGCCAACTGGAAAATGCCAAAACCCATTATTATTTTAAAAATTAGTGTTATCATGCTGTAAATAATCTCACTCATCCGTACTCCTACAAAAATTCGTGTTCCTGAGGGCTTTCCAACATGATACATGAGACAAATAGGTACTTATTTACTCTTTATTTGCTTATTGGACTAGACTGGATGGGAGGGAGGACTGCCCTTTGTCCCCCAGCACACACGGCTAGGACTTTTCGAGACGTTGCGCTGTGCCAGGCCCTATTCCACGCTTTTGTGGGAGGTAGGCACTGTTGCACCCACTTTACAGGTGGGGTAAGTGAGGCACACAGAGGCCATGTGAATCACCCAGGGCTGTGGCAGAGCTGGGTTAGGGACCTACGCAGTCTGACTCAGGCCGGGTTCTCCTGATCCCTGGACAGACACGTCTGCAGGAGGTTCAGAGAAAGGGATGCATGGGAAGTGGGGAGAAGCTTCCTGAGACAGCACGTGAGCCTCACGTCCGAGGCCAGGCAGGAGTAACCCCCCGAATAAGGGGTGTTGGAGGAATGGCTTTCCGGGCCCGTGAAACCATGGCCCAGAGGGATGGTGTCCTGATGTCACAGGGAGCCTTCGGGGAAGCAGAGACATTTGCTGCAAAGTGGGGGGACGACTGGCAGTGCTGGGGCCTTGCGGCTCACAAGAGGATGCGCACATTTCCCGGCTCGCTGCTGGGCAGCTGGCAAAACACAGTGCAGGCACCTTGTTTTTCTCTTCTTTGACTTCTGGTGAATGGGCAGGAGGTGAAGGCATAGGCTTCCCTTTCCTGACAAGTTATATGCAGAGGAAGCCGAGAAAGGTCAAAGAACCACGGGTTTGCTAAGTTCACCATTAACTCCGCCTCTCTATTCTAAGCACGTTGGGCGTTGGAGAGCACACTGGATTCTGACTTTGGCTCTGTGGGGACACAATTAAGATAATTGTCCTCATTCGCGTACGTTCAGTACGCAGGGAACTAATTGTGTTCGTTCGCTTCCCCACATCCTCGCCCCCATAATGGAGTGAACTAATCAATTCACTTCATCTTTTGTAAATGACATGCCTTTCCTAGTTATTGGAACCTGGCTGTAATTCAATCTAATTAAAAAATATTTACCGAACACTCATTATGCGCGAGCAGTCGTGCTTGGCACTGTGGACGTGGAGATCTGCTTTCAATCAGCCCTTTCGTTGATGAATGTTTGTTGAACGCTGACTGTGTACTCACACCGTGCTAGGCGTTGGGGACGCAGTGGGAGAAACAAACACTGCCTTTGACCTCAGGGGGCCTCGCGTCTAGTGGGGAAAAAGTGATCTTAATGAAATCCATGTAAAATAACACAGAACGATGGTGTTTTGGAGGAAAGTCCTGCTGGGAGAGAGTCGTAGGGGAGCCGAAAATCTGGAGGGTGAGCACAGTTTTTCCTTGGATGCGGAAGCGTGAAGAGGATGCAGAAGAGTTAACGGGTGCACAGTGAGGGGGACGGCATTAGAAGCCCAGGGAATGGCTGTTGTGGGCACAGAAAAGAAGCTCGTGCATCTGGAGTTTGGAGGATGTGGGGGACGTGGTAGGTGGTGAAGCAGAAGAGTCAAGTGTCTGATTGTGTAGGATTTTGCTCTCTTCCTGAAGAGCAGTGATGGGGCATTGGAGGGGAGCCAGGGACAGGCATGAGCCCCCTCCCTGCGGCAAAAACATGTCCCAGGATGGTAGAGTCAAGAGAGGATGGAGGACTGGGCCAGAGGGTGGCCATGGGTGGGCAGATGGGAGAGAGAGCCAAGAGGTACAGGGGACCAAACCTGATATGAATGACTAATAAGGGGTTGAGAGAGAGGGGCAGGGGAGGGGGGTGGAGGATGAGTTCCAGGCTTTGAGCGGGTGAGGCGGATGCATGTTGGAACTCCCCTCCTGTGCTCCATTTTGGATCTGTTGGGTTCAAAGTGGCTTTGAAGCCTCAAGAGTTGCCAGTCAGTAGGTAGAACCTGGAGGCCAGAGAGAAGGTTCCTTAGAGAGTCACTGGCAACTAGGTGGTGGCTGAGGCCTCTGGAGCCAGTGAGAAGAGGAACGTTGGAAGACGGAGGCTTGACAGACTTTGGTACTTCGTGGGACAGTGAAGCTGAGTGTGCGCGAAGCATGAGCTGAGGCATGAACTGGAAAGCCGAGAGGGCGAGCTTCATAGGGGCCACGAAGGTGCATTGAAAAGGACAGAGCGGCCAAGGAAAAGGAGGGCAGAAAGGTGTCCATTGGGTTTAGTGGCATGGCCGTGTGTCGCTGGCCTCCGGTGATGTAGGGGTTAGCGGTGGAAAGCAGACCAGAGCAAGGCAGGCAAACTAGCAAGAATGAGGAGGCTCGCTGAAAGCCAAGGCATGGGGGTGGGGGGCACGAGACAGGGCAATACCAGGACGAGACTGTGGGATCATTGTCCTCATCTTTCCGTAGCGCAAGGTGCCATGGTTGGACAGACGTCTGTCCAATGAGGAAGGACCTGAGACAGGTGAGCTGAGGTCTGAGTGTGTAAGAGGAGACAGCCAGGTGGACCAGACAAGAGCCAGAAGTAGGGAAAGGGCGTCCGAGCAAAGAGAACAGCAAGTGCAAGAATTTGGTAATCCAAATATCCAGAGTTTTCTCTGTCATCCCTTCCCCTGGGCCCCAAAGATGTCCCTCGTCCTATATTCCCGCTGGGGAGCTGCTGGGGGGGAAATGAAGTGTGCTGAGAAGTATCCCTTCAGCGGCGGGGTGCTGCCGTGGCAAATATAATGCAAATGAAACCAGAAGCCATTTGGAATAAATGGGTGGGTATGTAGGGTGGACTTTCAAGAACCAGGACAAGGCGTGGCAAACCTGATTTGTTTCTTTCTTTCCCCTTTTCTTTTGCAGTCAACTTTGACCATTTTCAGATTCTGCGGGCCATTGGTAAAGGGAGTTTTGGAAAGGTAAGAACGACGGATTTTTAAAAGCTTCATTAAGCAAATATAAACGTGCCGACCACCAGGCTCCCGCGCATGTTTCTGTCGGTGTCCGATTCTGTGTTAGTTGCCGGGCACTGGGAATTTCCTGTTTGACAGAAGGACGTGGGTTTGCCAAATTGGAAATGTGAAAGAAAGTCTGAAGAGTTTCCTTCGGATCCGCTGTAATTTCATTTTGAAAAGTAAATTAACCGTGGCAGTCCCGGTTTAGGTGGATTACGGTGGTAATTATTTCAAGATTGCTAATGCTGTTTCTTCCTTGCGGATCTAAAGGAGGAAAGTGGAAAATAAAAAGTCACGAATGTAGGAGATGGCCAACATCAGTGCTCTCCTGCGACGTGGGCGTTTTGTAAAGAAATTTTTATTGTGGAAAGAATACTTGACATGAGATCTACCCTCCTAACAATTTGTAAGCTGTGCAATATATTCTTGTGGACTGCGGATACAGTGTTGCCCCTTGGTTAGTAATTCCTCATTTCCTCCACCCCTCAGCCCCTGGCGACCACCATTCCCTCCTCCGTTTTATGACTTTGACTTTTTAGATACCTCGCGTCTACGGAATCATGCAGTATTTGCCTCTTTTGTGACTGACTTCTTTCACTTAGCGTGACGTCCTCAAGATTCATCCATGTTGTTGGAAATTGTAGTATTTCTTTCTCTTTTAAAGGCTAAATGAGATTTCATGGTACCTGTATGCCCCGTTTTTTGAATTCGTCCATCTGCTGCTGACAGTTACGTTGTTACCCCATCTTGGCTGTTGGGACTCGCGCCGCAATGAACGTGAGAGTGCAGATATCTCTTTGAGACCCTGATTTCAATTATTGTGGATAAGTATCTAGAAGTGAGGTTGCGGAATCATACGGAGGGAGGTTCTAGTTTTCATTTTTTGAGGAACCTCCATGCTCTTTTCCCTTGCGGCTATTCCATTCCACCAACAGTGTGCAAGGCTTCTTGAGTTCATCACATCCTTGCCAATATTTGCTGTCTTTTTTTTTTTTTTTTTTTTGGACAGTGGCCATCCTGACCACTTATTGTAGTTTTGATTTGCAGTTCCCTGGTGATAAGTCGTATTTGTCACGTCTTAACCTACCTATTAGCCACTTGTACGTCTTCTTTGGAGAAATGTCCATTCAAGTCCGTAGCCCATCTTAAAATCAGGTTCTTCGTTGTGGTTTTGTTTTTTTTAACTATTGGATTGTAGGAGCTCCTTACATATTTTGGAGTTGAACCTCTTATCAGATATATGGCCTCCTAATATTTTCTCCCATTCTATCGGGTGTCTTTGCACTCTTGACTATTTCCTTTGCTGTGCAGAAAGAAGCTTTTTAGTTTGATGTACTTGCTTATTTTTGTTACCTGTGCTTTTGATGTCATATCCATGAAATCATTGCTAAGACCAATGTCACGAAGCTTTGTTTTTCAATTTTTTCTTCTAAGAGGTTTATAGTTTCTTTCTTTTTTAAAAAAAAAAAAATATATATATATTTTATTTTTTTTATTTATTTTTGAGAGACAGGGTGCGAGCAGGGGAGGGACAGAGAGCGAGAGAGAAACACAGAATCTGAAGCAGCCTCCAGGCTCTGAGCTGTCAGCACAGCCCAACGCGGGGCTCAAACCCACGAGCGGTGAGATCATGACCTGAGCCGAAGTCGGATGCTTAACTGACTGAGCCACCCAGGTGCCCCTAGGAGGTTTATAGTTTCAAGTCTTAACATATCAATCTTTAATCCGTTTTGAGTTGATTTTTGTGTATGCTGTGAGATAAGGCTTGATTTTAGTCATCTGTGTGTAGATGCCCAGTTTTCCAGCACCATTTGTTGAAGAAACTGCCTTTCCCCATTGTGTATTCTTGGCACCCTTGTCAAAGATCAGTTGACCATATGTGCATGACTATATTTTTGGGCTATTTATTCTGTTCCATTGGTCTCAGTGCCTGTCTTTATGCCAACACCATGCTGTTCTGATTACTGTCACTTTGTAATATAATTTGAAATATTTGTTCTTGCCTAAGATTGATTTGGCTGTTTGTGATCTTTTGTGGTTCCATACGAATGATAATCTTTTTTTTAAATTTCTATATAAAAAAGTCATTGGGATTTTGATAGGGATTGTGTTGACTCTTTAAGTTGCTTTGTGTACTGTGGATATTTTGAGGATATTAAGTCTTCCAATCCATGAAATGGATGCCTTTCCATTTGTTTGTGTCTTGTTTAATTTCTTTTGTCAATGTTCTATAATTTTCTATACACGAGCCTTTCATTTTATGATCTTAATTCTTTTTGATGCTATTGTAATGTATTAATTCTAATTTTTTAGGGCATCTTTAGGCTGTTTTATACAATTAGATCATGTTGGCTGCAAACAGGGACACTTACCTCTTCTTTTCCAAGTTGGATGCCTTTTATTTCATTTCATTTTATTTCATTTTATTTTATTATCTTATTTTACTTTATTCTTTTTGACTAAGTGCTCAGTGTAGGACCTCCAGAACTGTGTTGAACAGAAGTGGTGAGAGCGGGCATCCTTGCCTTGTTCTTGATCGTAGAGGGAAGGCTCCCAGTTTTTCACCATAATGTTCATTGTGAGCTTTTCATACTCGCCCTTTGTTGTGTCAAGGTACTTCCCGTCTCTTCCTAGTTTGTTGAGGATTTTAATCGGGATTAAAATTTTGACCGAGTGCTTTTTCTGCCTCTATTCAGGCAATCCTGTGATTTTTTTTTTTCTTTTGTTACCGAGAGATATCACATGAATTGATTTCCCTGTTTTGAAGCGTCCTTGGAGCCCAGGGATAAATTCCACTTGTTCATGGTGCGTGAGCCCCCTAAAGTGAGTGCTTTCGGATTTGATTTGCATCCATGCTCATCAGATAGATTGGCCCCTAGTTTATTTTCTTGTGTCTTTGCCTGGCTTTGGTATCAAGGTCACGACAAGCCCATAAAATGAGTGGATGTGTTCCCTCCTCTTCCATTTTTGGGAAGAGTTTGAGAAAACTGGCATGAATTCTTGAAATGTTTGGTAAAATGCAACAGTGAAGCCAACCATCTTGGGCTTTTCTTTGTTGGGAGGTCTGACATTTGTTTGTGGAAAGTACATATTTGTAATCCTCAACTGTTTTCAGTGACAGGCTAGGGGAAACCATGAAAAGAAGGCAAGGACTTTCAGAAAACAGGAAAGGCTCATCAAACCAAGCCTGTCTGTTCGCACTTACTCCAAAATTTCCTTTGGCAATATTTGCTTTGAGTACCTACTGAATGTCAGATACCTTTATACATCCTCAAGTAAATAGTGTTATTTCCATTATACAAGTGGAAAAACCTAGACAGAAACACCTAGACTTGGTAACTCCAGAAGACGGAGCAGTCCACCCACGGTCACACCGACAGGCAGTGTCCCAGCTGCGATGTGAGCCAAAGCCTGTTTGATGACCAGACACCTGCTATTTCAACAACTCCACACTCTTGATGAGACCATTCAAAACTCATAGAGTTAAACTGAGATATTGATCTAAGAAAATGGATGGAATCAACCTTTTTTCCCGTGTCCCCTCCCTTCCTCTCTTTTTCTCTGTCCCTCTCCTTCCTTCCTTCCTTCTTTCTTTCCTTTCTTCCATCCTTCTTTCCTTCCTTCCTTCCTTCCTTCCTTCCTTCCTTCCTTCCTTCCTTCCTTTTTCCCCCTCCCTCTCTCCCTCCCTCCCTTCCTTCTTTTCTTGATCTTTCTTTTGTTCTTTCGTTAACTCAATGCGTAAATATTAACTGAGTGCCTACCCAGACCTAGGCACTAGACTTTGATTCAGTACTAACCTAAACAGACCCGAGTGTTTTTCTTTGTGGAGTTCACATTTAGAAAGGAGAGGAGTGACAGATAGGTAAATATGTATATTTATGGTATATACAGTAGTAATAAGTACATTACAATATGGGGGGGCATGGTGTTCTGGGAGGTAGTGGCAGAGAGAGCTTGCTGATTCATAGACCTGAGCTGTTATAAGGTAACCACTAACCACATGTGGATATTTAAATTTAAATTGATTCACATTAAATAAATGATAAAAGCTCAATTCCTCAGGCACACTCGCCACATTTTACATGCTTAGTAGGCACATGGGGCTGGTGGTTACTGTATTAGATGGCTCAGGTGACAGGTAATTTCCACCATCCTGGAGGGTTCTACTGGACAGTGCTCTCACAGGGGGTGGCAGGAAGCCCTCTGTGGTAAGATGATGTGTGAGCAGAATCCTGGAGGAAGTGAAGGAGGAAGACACTCAGGTTCCCGGCAGAGGAAACAGCAATGCAAACACTCTGGGAGTATGGTCGGTGGTTTTGAGGAGCTTCAAGGTGGGGAGAATGATGGAGCTGAGGTCAGTGATGTCAGCAAGGATCAAATCACTTAGGACCTAGTGAACCGTGGTGAGGGTGAAGAAGGCAAGGCCCCGGGGTTTGGACAACATGATGTGTTTGTCAAGTTTGTAGAGGGTCACTTTGGCGCCATGCTGAGAGACTCTGTACAGGGCCAAGGCACATTTACAATTATTGACAAGTTAGACACGTCGCCGAAGGCAAGGGAAACGAAAGCAAAAATCACCTATTGGGGCCTGATCAATATAAAAAGCTTCTGCGCAGCAAAGGAAACAACAAAACTAAAATGCAACGGATGGAATGTGAGAAGATATTTGCAAACGACATTTCTTATAAAGGGTAGCACCCAAAATCTACAAAGAACTTCTCAAACTCAACACTCAAAAAACAACAGTTAAGAAATGGGCAGAAGACATGAATAGACGCTTTTCCAAAGAGGACATCCAGATGGCCAACAGACACATGAAAAGATGCTCGACATCACTCATCATCAGGGAAATACAAATCAAAACCGCAAGGAGATACCACCTCACCTGTCAGAACGGCTAAAGTCAACAACACAAGAAAAAACAGGTGTTGGCAAGGATGTGGGGAAAGGGGAACCCTCTTACACTGTTGGCGGGAATGCAAAGTGGTGCAGCCACTCTGGAAAACAGTATGGAGGTTCCTCAAAAAGTTAAAAATAGAACTACCCTATGACCCAGCAATTGCACTATTATGTATTTACCCAAAGGATACAAAAATACAGATTTGAAGGGGCACATACACCCAATGTTTATAGCAGCACTGTCAACAATAGCCAAAGTATGGAGAGAGCTCAAATGTCCACTGACTGATGAACGGATAACGAAGATGTGGTATATATATACAATGGAATATTACGCAGCCGTCAAAAGAATGAAACTTGCCATTTGCAATGATGTGGATGGAGCTAGAATGAATTACGCTAAGCAAAATAAGTCCATCGGAGAAAGACAAATACTATCTGATTTTTCGCGTATGTGGAATTTAAGAAACAAAACAGATGAATATACGGAAGGGAGGAAAGAGAAGAGAAGGAAACAAACCACAAGAAACCTCTTAATAATAGAGAACAAACTGTGGGATGATGGGGGGGGGATGGGCTGGATGGGTGATGGGCATTAAGGGCACTTGTTGTGATGAGCACTGGGTGTTGTAGGTAAGCGATGAATCTCTGTCTTCTACTTCTGAAACCAATATTGCAGCGTATATTCACTAACTAAAATCTATTTATTTATTTTAAAATATTTATTTATTTTTGAGCGGGGGGGGGGGG
>CM053567.1:186436108-186623764 GCA_028646485.1 Cryptoprocta ferox
GGGTTGCTTGTTAATTTAACAGACATTCAAAAATAAAGATTACCTTTATATATTAAAAAAAATCTTATCAGACATTCATTGGGCCACTGAGCAGGGCCATGGGCTGCATTATATTGTGTTCCTGACAACACTGGGGGCTTCCTCAGGGCAGAAATCTGGTTGAAAAAGCAGATATGAATAACAGTAAATTACAACATGGTATGTGATGGTTAATTTTATGTGTTCCGTGGCTACGCTGTGATACCCAGATATTGGCTCAAATACCAGACTAGCTGTTGCTCTGAAGGTAATTTGTAAATCAGATTAGCATTTAAATCAGTACATTTAGAGGAAAGCAGATGACCCTCGATAATATGGGTCAGCCGCATCCAATCAATCGAAGGTCTTAAGAGAAAAACTGAGGTTCCCCTAAGGAAGAAGGGATGGATTCTGCCTCCAGGTGACAACTCCAGGTCCCCTGGGTTTCCAGCCTGCTGACCTGCCCTGGAGATTTACCAGCCACAATTGGGGAACCAATTCCTTAAAATAAATCTGTCTGTCTCTCTATTTTTCTTATCTCACTGGTTCCATTTCTCTGGAGAATCCGGATTACTACAAGGTGCAGTAAGAAAGACAGGAGCAGGTGTGAGCTGCAGCCAAGGTGGAGACAAGGAAGGTTTGGGAAGAACTTACTAGCAAGAGGCTAGAGCAAAACTAAAGCCATAGGAAACTGTTTCGGAGGCACCTACTCTGCTTGGGGCACTTTGAACCCAATCTGACTGACTCTGCGAATGATTATTCTGAAATCGTGCTTTAGATGTGACCTGTGCCACTTTAGAAATCCTGGTGAAATCCTCTCCGTTCCTGCTGTTATTCTGGGGCTCACCCTCCTGCCAAGGGCCCCCTTTCCGTAACTCACACTTCAGGGCAGGCCTGCAGGAGGGAGATGACAGGTTCCCCAGGCCTGGACTGTAGGGTGGAGTGTCACTGAGGTGTGCGCTGTGTGATGGGGAGAGCCCCATGGTCCTTCAGAATGACACACGGGTCACAGGCCAGTTCCCAGATGCATCCCTGGACTCCTCTCCGCCCCATCCCCACGCCCCTGCTTTCAGCCTGCTGTCCTGTCTGCGTCGGCAGCCACACTGTCCCATGGCATTCCCTGCCCCCTCCCTGGTGGAGCACGACCAGCCTCTGGGGCCCCTCCTTCCTTTCTTCCCTGCACTTCCTAATGGCGAGGCAGGGGGGTGCTGGGGTGGAGCTCCCAGAACTCCAGGGAGCTGAGTGGTCCCTAGGGTTCCTGCCGCCCTTCCGCAGGTGGCCTCGGTGCTCTGCTTTTCCCTTTCTCTCTGAAGGCGGATCTTAGCAAAGCTTCCCCTTCCTTCTGGCCACAGCCTCCTGTAGCCCATGCTGGCCTCTTCCTCCATTAGGGCCCTTCTTTTAATATTTTATTTGTTTATTTATTTATTTATTTATTTATTTATTTTTGAGAGAAAGAGAGAGACAGTGCAAGCAAGGGAAGGGCAGAGAGAGAGGGAGACACAGAATCTGAAGACAGGCTCCAGGCTCTGAGCTGTCAGCCCAGAGCCTGACGCAGGGCTCGAACCTACGAACTGTGAGATCATGACCTGAGCCGAAGTCACTCACCCAACTGACTGAGCCACCCAGGCGCCCCCTATTTATCATTTTTTTTATAAAAGAGGATTGTGCTGTTAAAAGTGTGTGCACTACACGCCCAAAGGCTGCCATTCACATCGGCCTGTATCTTGGATCTTTCCTGACTGTTTTTATGCCCAACGTGGGGGAAAATGATAGCCTCACTCAACTAGATTTTTTCCATGAAAACGAACAAAAAAACCCCATTTTTTTTTTTTTTAAAGAAAAGTTTTCTCAAATGAGTAATTGGCCTTCTCAACTGCCACCCCGACCCCCTCCAGCCAGGGTGCGGGGGTGATGTCAGTGGCATTTTCCCCTTGAACCAGAGTCTTTAATTGTGTGCCACGTACCGCCCCCACCTGACGGGTGGGCTCTGCGAGGGGTGTTTCAGGCGGACTGATCCATCTGTGTGTACAGAGAGCATCTCATCCTTGCACAATATCCTCGGGCAAACAAGGATTTGCCCCGGGACGGTTACTGCCCCTGGGATGTCAGCCAGCAAGGGCTTCTGAGTGAGCAGGGCAGCTCAGCACAGACCCTCGGGAGTCAGGCACGCAGGGATCAAATGCCAGCCCTGGACGGTCAGAGCCTCTGTTTGCATGACGAATCTTCCGTGTCAGACCGTGTGAGGTCTGCATGCGGTGGTGCCGCGAAGTGTCGAGCCAGAGTCGCACATGCTGCTTCCTAGGCATGACCCCTCAGCCCTTAGGCAATTTTCCTCCAAGGCAGCAGGGAGTGAGTAGCGGGGGCTTTAACTGAATGTGCTTTTTTGGAAGTAGGTGACACATTTCTTGCATGAAGGGTCATGTGGACCTAAGTGTAGCACTGAGGCAGGCAGGCCTGGGAAGTACACTTACATTCCCAGGACATCTCACCGTGTATGACATCTGTCCCTGTCGACAATTGGCAAGACCAGGCTTGGCAAGGCTCGTGATCTTGCGTGGGACTCGTTTTCCTGGGAACTGTCTAGCTCTGGCTCTAACACGACCCTTGTCATTGAGTTTTCTCTTAGTTTTCTTGTCCCCAAGTCTCGTCGGGTTATTGGCAGTTGCGTGGGGCTGATATAACACTAACCAGCTTAGATCTGTTTCTGCCTTTCATTTATTCCCTCATCCAGTCTCCCATCAGTCGGCCCGCCCACCAGTCATATGGGGGATCAGTTTGTTCTGGGATCTGGTCTAGGTTCCAAGGTCACAGCAATGAACCGGATGTGGTGCCTGCTTGCGAGGATCTCTCAGATACATGCAGGGCGCAGAGAAAGAACGCGATACCGAAAGTCCAGTCTGAAGAACACTGATGGAGAAAATCCCGGGAGGTACAGGGGTGGGTTTGGAGGATACCGGATCCAGACTTCAAAAAGCACCTTTTCTGTAAAGGGCAGGGTTGACTGGATGCCTGTATAATATTTTCTAACACTTTAGTAGGAAAATTTGCAAACACACAGCAAAGCTGAAAGAATTTGATTTGATTTTACTTTTGCTTTAGTTTCTTAAATTTATTTTGTGAGAGGCAGAGAGAGTGTGAGCAGCGGAGAGTGGCAGAGAGAGGGGGAGAATCTGAAGCAGGCTCTGCTGTCAGCGCAGAGCCCAATGTGGGGCTCGAACCCATGAGAATCATGAGATCGTGACCTGAGCCGAAATCAAGAGTGAGACACTTAACTGACTGAGCCACTCAGGCACCGCAGGCTGGAAGAATTTTATAGTAAACACTCATTTTCACCACGTACATGCTACCACTAACATTCCACCAAACTTATTTTATGAAACACCTCTCCTTCCATCCATTTTCTTATGTGTTTTATTTTCTTATGTGTTTCATAGTACATTCCAAATATCTGCATCCTTCCCCCAAATATTTCAGCAAAGAGATGCGTCTAGTTTTTCTTTTGATGTAAAGCGTACATACAATGAAATGCACGAATCTGTGTGCATTTGCCGAAGTTTGAGAAGCGCATATATATACCTGTGTAACTTGAATCTCCCCGGAGATGTAGAAGATTAGCATCACTCAGAATTCCCCCGTGGACCATTTCCAGTCAAAACTCAACTTCACCCGAACCACTCCTCCTCCAAAGATTACCTCTGCCTGTTCTAGAACTTACTGCAAATGGAGTCCTACCATGAGCACTCTGTTGTGGAAGGCTTCCTAATGTTCTGCACTTCGCATAATGATGTTGCAGCCTGAGTTCGTGAGGTTTACCTGTGTCGTTATGTAGCAGTGCTTTCTTCTTTTTATGGAAAATTTTTCTTCCATTCTATTCATATATCAGTTTGTTAATCCATTTTCATCATGATAGACTCTAGGAGTGTTCCTAGTTTTTTGCTATTTTTCATGAAGTTGCTGTGGAAATTTGTGCTGTTTTGGTAAGCATATGACCTCATTCCTCCTGGGTAAGTATTTAGGATTGGATTGCTGGGTCATAGTCTAGGCATATGTTTAATTTTGTATGAAGCAGCCGAAAGGCTTTCCAACACGGTTATGCCATTTTATATTCGTCCCCAAATCTCCATTTATTTCACATCTTTGTCAACAGATTTTTGCTTTCTTTCTTCTGATGGTGTTTAGTAGTATTCATTGTGCCTTGAATTAGCATTTCCTGATGACTAATAATGATGAACATTTATCTCCCGTGCTAATGGCCAATCATGTATCTTCCTTTGTGAAGTTTCTTTTCAAAACTTTTTGCCATTAAAAAAAAAAGATTGATTGTCTTTTTCCCCACTTACTCTAAGTATCTTTATTGCATGTGGTGCTTTAAGAAAAAATTGAGATGTAATTGACATATAACATTGCATAAGTTTAAGGTGTACATGTTGATTTGATACTGTTACATATTGCATTGTGATTACCATCTAGCATTAGCTAACACATCTGTCATGTCACATAATTATCATTTCTTTGTCGTGGTGAGAACATTTAAGATCTAGTCTCTTTGCAACTTGCACGTGCATAATATGGTTGACTATAATCACTATGCTGTGCATTAGATCTCCAGAACGTATTCATCTTGTAGTTGCAAGTGTGCACCCTTTAACAACGTCTCCTTAATTTCCCTACCCCCAGCCCCTGGCAACCACCATTGTACTCTGTTTCTGCCAGTTCAAATGTTTTAGATTCCACGCGACATCATCCAGTATTTGTCTGTCTCTGTCTGGCTTATCTCACTAAGCATAATGCCCTCAAGGCCCCTCCATATTGTCGCAAATAGTAGGATTCCCTTCTTTCTCATGGTTGAATAATATTCCATTGTATTCCACATCTCTTTTATCCATTCATCGTTGATGGACACTTAGGTCGTTTCCCCATCTTGGCTATTGCAAGTAATGCTACAGTAGAAATGGGAGTGCAGATATCTTTCTGACACTAATATTTGAAAAAGGAGCCAAGAACACTTGATGGAGAAAGGATAGTTTCTTCAACAAATGGTGTTGGGAAAACTGAATAATCACATGCAGAAAAATTAAATTGGATGCCTGTCTTACATAGCTCACGAAAAATTAACTGGAAATGGATCAAAGGCTTAGGCACAAGACTCGATACTGTAAAACTCCTAGAGGGAAACATAGGGAAAATGACCTTGATACCAATCTTGGCAACAATATTTTGGGTGGGACACCGAAAGCAAAAGCAACAAAAGCAAACATCAACAAATGTGACTACATCAAACTTAAAGGCTTTTGCACGGCAAAAGAAACGATCGACAAAATGAAAAGGCAGCCTACAGAATGGGAGAATATATTTGCAAATCATATATCACATAAGGGGCTAATATCCAGAATCTATAAAGGAACTTCTACAACTCATTGACAACAACAACAAAATCCTATTAAAAATTGGGCAGAGGGTGGGGTGACTGGGTGACTCAGTCAGTTGAGCTCCTGCTCTTGGTTTCAGCTTGGGTCATGATCTCTCAGTTCGCGGGTTTGAGCCTTGCATCGGCTATGCTCTAGTAGCATGGAGCTTGCTTGGGATTCTCTCTCCCCCTCTCTGCCCTTTCCCTGCTCATGCGCTCTCTCTCTCTCTCTCTCTCTCTCTCTCTCTCTCTCTCTCTCTCAAGATAAATAAATAAACTTTAAGAACAAATGGGCAGAGGAACTAAATCATCATTTTCCCAAATAGGACATATAAATGGTCAATGGAGTCATGAACAGGTGCTCAACTAATCATGAGGAAATTAAAAGCACAATGAGATAATACTTCATGTAATATGAAGTCATGTCAGAGAGGATATTGTGGAGAAGACAAGAGATAACAGGTGTTGGCGAGGTTGCAGAGAAGAGAGAACACTTGTGCACTGTCTGTGGGGATATAAATTGGTTCAACCACTATGGGAAACACTGGAGTAGCTCCTAAAACAATTAAAAATAGAACTGCTATATGATCTAGCAATCCCATTTCTGGGTAAATATCCAAAGGAAATGAAAACAGGATATCAAAAGAGGTTGATTTCTCTTTATTATTGGGTTGTGGGATATATATACAGATATCAGTCCTCTGTCAGATATGAGACTTGTTTTTTTTTTAAACAGAGTATGGTTTTCCTATTACTTTCACTAGTGGTGCATTTTGAGGCACAGAAATTTAAAATTTTGATGGAGTCTAGTTTATTAAGTGGTAAAGCTTGTAAGGTTATTGCTGTATGTGACTTGTGTAAGAAAACTTGGCCTAAGAAAATGTACTCAAGTCATGAAGACATTTTACTGTCTTTATTTTCTAAAAGCTTTCTGGCTATAGTTCCATGATTTATCTTGAGTTAAACTTTTTGTGTGTGCAAGGTAAGGGATGAAGTTCATTTTTTCGTATATGGATGCCCATGTCTTGAAAAAACTTTCCTTTGCTCGCTGGATTACTTTGGTGACCTTGTATAAAATCAGATACCGTGTATAAGTGGGAGGTCTACTTTTAGACTCTTTATTTTGTTCATTTAACCTACTTGTTGCTCCTTATGCAAGCCTTAATTATTGTAGGTTTATTGTGAGTCTTGAAACCGGGTAGTATATATCCTCCAGATTTATTCTTTTTTAAGATTGCTTAGAATGTTCTAGGTATTTGGATTTGCATAAAAAATTTGAAATTGCTTGTCAATTTCTACAAAAAACTGGTGGGATTATAATTGGTATTACATTAAATCTAGCATCAATTTGGAAGCAATTGACATATCAACAGTATCAAGGCTTTTAGTCCATGAACATGGTATATGTCTTTATTTCTACTTAGCTCTACATATTATTAGATAATCTTTAATTTCTTTTAGTAATATTTCATAATTTTTTGGGCAGGGGCTGCCCTTTTTTGTATTAAAATTTTCCTTAAGTAGTTCATGAGGATTTTTTGGACACAATTTTAAGAGGATTGTTTTTAATTTAATTTTTAATTGCTGATAGCTATAAAAATACAATTGATTTTTATATTGTAGTCTTCGATCCTGAAATCTTAGTTAACTAAGTTATTAGTGGTGATAGTTGTTGTGTATTTTTCTGGGGATTTCCTGTGTCAACAATGATGACATCTGCTAATAGAAGAAGTTTTATCTATTTCCCCTCCCGAATATTTACGGTTTTTAAATATTTGCCTTATTCTAATGGCTATAGGCTTCGGTACGTTGATGAGCAGAAGTCATGAATGTGAGCATCTTTGCCTTGTTCTTAATGTTAAAGGGTAAGAAGCATTCAATAGTTAATTACTAGGGTTTTCAGAGATGCCTTTTATCAGATTGAGCAACTCTCTTTCTATTCCTAGTTTGTTGGAGGTGTTGATCGTATCTGGTTTTTGGATTCTGTAAAATGCTTTTTCTGCACTTATTCAAATGGTCATACTGATTTGTCCTTATTTTGTTATTATGATGGATTGCATTGATTGATTTTCAGATTTTAAACCAATCTCCCAATCCTCAGATATATCCCCCTTGGGTATATTTTATCCTTTTACATACTGTTGAATTCAGTTTGCAAATATCTTATTAGAGAATTTTGCATATATGTTCAAATGTTTAAAAGGAATATTAATCCGCAATTTCAGTTTTTTGTAGTGTCTTCATCAGTTGCTTTTTAGGATTATACTAGTCTCATAAAATGAGTTGGAACATTTTCCTCCTCTATTTTCTGAAAGAGTTTGTGTAAAATTGATGTTACTTTCCTAAATGTTTAATAGGATTGATGAATGAAGCCTTTCGGTTATGGGGTTTTCTTTGTGGAAAGGCTTTTGACAACAAAATCAATTCTTTAATAGATATAAGGCTATTCAAATTTTCTGGGATTTTTCCTTATGTGGATTTGTTAAGTCGAAACATTCAAAGAAATTAGCAACATTCTCTGAGTTAGCAAATTTGTAGGCATAAAGTAATTTATAATATTCTCATATAAACCTTTAAATTTCTATATCCTCTGTAATTGTAACTCCTCTTTTATTTCTGGTATTAGTAATAATTTCTTCTTATCTTGATCAGTTTCTATATTCTTAGATTGTTAAGATGGAACTATCAGTTACAGATTTTAGACATTTTAAAAATATAACTTTTTAGCTATAAATTTCCCTCTATGTGCTACTTTAGCTAGTCACACAAAATTTGTGTGTGTTATGTTTGAAATTTGAAATATCCTATTTTCATTAGTATTTAGTTTATAATATTTTCTAATTTCTCTTGTGATTTCTTCTTTGACCCATGAATTATTTAGATGTGTTTCCTTAATTTCCAAATATTTGGGTTTTTTTCTTCTAAACTTATTGTTCTTGATTCTAATTTATTCTGTTCTGGTTTAAGAACATACATATATATGTGTGTATATGTATATATATATTTTTTAATCCATTTACATTTATTGAGACTTATTTTCTACCCAGTCTATGGCTTATTTTAGAATACACCATGCCTACTTGAAAAAAAAAAAACAACATATACTTTAAAGTCACTGGCTGTGATATTCAATAAATATCAGCTGAAGTGGTTAATGTTATTCAGGTCTTCTATATCTTTACTGATTTTGTCTGTCTCTGCTAATAGTATCTAATATTCACTTTGAAGCTATTTTCCCTGAGATGGATATAGCTGTTCTAATTTATTGGTGCTTACTGTTTCCATGACGTATACTTTTTCCATGCATTTATTTTCAGGTGTAGAATTTAATGATTCATCACTTACATATTACACCCAGTGCTCATCACAAGTGCCTTCCTTAATCCCTATACCCATTTAGCCCATCCCTCCTATGTTTTTATACTTAACTAGCATGTAGTTACTTATTGCTTTCCTTTAAATCCATTCTGGCAATTTCCATTATATAGTTGGAGTATTTAGTTCATTGATAGTAAATGTCATTTTTGATATGGTTTGATTTAGGTCTACCATGATTTTACTTGTTTTCTGCTTCTGTTTCTTTTTTCCTATATTATTTTGGATTAATTGAATATTTAGAATCCCCATTTGAATACTGTTGATTTTATAGCTTTACTTTCTCATATTATGTTTTTAAAATTATTGCTTTAGGGATTATATTATACATCATTTATTTCACAGTCTGCTTAAAGTTAATATTTCACTCTTCATATAAAATGTAAAAATCTGACAATTGTATAAGTCCACTTACCATCCCAGTCAAACTTTATATTATAGTCACATGTATTATAGTTTTTTATATTATAAATCTCCAACATAATATTATATCTTTTTGCTTTAAATATAATATACATACATATAATATTAAAAACATAGGTAATTTTGTTTTTTTAATTAGGAGGAATATTGTCCTTGATACTTACTTATATCTTTCATGAAAGTCTGAATTTTTCTCTAATCTCATTTCCATTCAGCCTGAAGAATTTCTCTTAGTATTTAATATGGTACAAGTCTCTCAATGCATTCTATTTATTTCATTTTATCTGAAATGTATTTATTTCACTTTCTTGTTTGAAGAATATTTCTACTGAATGCAGATTATTGGGTTGACAGTTTTTTCTCATTACCGGAAAGATTTTGTACCATTGTCACTTGGCCTGCGTAGTTTCAGATGAGAAGTCATAAAACTTTGAATCATTACTATCTGGTATGTAATGCGTCTCCTTTTAAGATTTCTCTTCAATCTTTGACTTTCAGCAGTTTGACTATGATGTACCTACATGGAAATTCTTGAAGTTTTAAGAAGTAGTTTTTCTCTCTTTCTTAGAAATATATGTTTATTTCGACTGCATTGCCCTTTGCTTTATGCAGCATGGCCATTGTAAGTGCTTTAATGTCCTTTATTCTAATTCCAACATCTTGGTCATCTTAGAAAATATATTGTTAGCAAGCAATTATTTGGTTGGAGTCATATCTGCCTTGTGGGAAGGCACACAAATCTCAGTTTACTCATTTTTTTTTTCTTCACTAGACCGCTTACAGCCTGCCCCATACAGTAATCCTTAGGGGTCAGCCAGAAATACAGACAGAGCTCATGTGCCACGTTCAAGGGTCCCTTTCTCTGGATTTCTCAGAAGAGGAGTTGTGGCTGAGAGAACATCAGAGTTTTGCCTATAATCTCATGGATAGCGGCTCAACTTCCATAAGAACAACAGCCATTTAAAAATCCTACTGAACCTTTCCTTTCTGTGGTTTATCATCCTAATGCTGAGCATTTAATAGCTACTGCTGAGCCTTTAATGGGTTAAGAAAAATGGAAGCATCTCTTTTAATCCGTAGCATGGTTGGCACCAAATAGAAGCTTATCATTTTTACCTTCACATCATTGACAATTTGGGCTGGAACTCTCTGCACCCCTTCATGGCACACTACCCAGTCTGTATGCATGTGGCCTCATGACTTCTGAATTGGCTCTACCCTGTCATCATCCTTGAAAATCTTGTCTGCATTTTCTGCCCACACCTGGGCTGCTGTTTAACGCCTGCTGGCTTGGCTTTCAGAACCTGTAGTGCAGAGAGAAAATGTATTAAAATCATGGTGATCATGGATCTTTTGAAAAATGCAAACTTGCTAGGGGCTCAATTTTTAAGTCACTCTTGGTTGCCTCAATTTCTTGATGAGACCCAAATTCGTGCGGAATATACACAAACATCCAGGATTCAGGATGACGTTGGTTTATTTTCAGGTAATAGAACCTAGCTTTGTTCTGCTCAGAATACCAAATAATCACTGCCTTTCATGGTAGGTGCAGATGAAGTCCGTGTGACTTCTTAACCTCAAGGTGGAGGTGGACCGGCATAGGATGGAGGAAACCACCCTCCCAATAATGAATGGATATTTTGGCTTTGCTGCCTACCTTTGGCAGCTTCGATATCTGGCATTTATTAAGAGTTTTCAAGCAAGACATTTCATTGTTAAACTATGTCAATAGCCTTGGTTATCAGGAGAGAGCACATGTGAACGCACCGAAATCTCATTTTGCTTTCATGCTGGGAGAAGTTGTGCTTCCTCAACACAGCACCAAAATAAACAAGTTGTGACGGATCCATTGATTTTACTGAGAATTTACAGAGATTTTTTTAAATAATGATCCTTCTATGACTGAGTTCTTGGACAGTGATGGTGCAACAGATTAATTTCTATCTATCTGGGGGAAGCACTTGAGGTTTAGGGGTCACGCTGACTCTGATATGTATTAGTTGTGGGTCCTGGGGACGGTAGACACTCTGAAGCTTTGTTTTCTCATCTGTAAAATGGAAGGAAGAGAACCATAGAGAACTGTAGGGGCTGCAGGCTTTGACCATCTGGTGTGCTTTTTTCCAGTCCCCTTTGGTATCATCCTAACACCCCTTTCTCTAGAGAACACCTTCCCACTCCAGGTGCAGGCAGGGTACCCCACTCACCCTCCGAGAAGGGCATGTGATGGACCATGTTCAGCTAGACCAGTGCTTGCTCCAAGGAGTAGCCTTGGGACCCAAGCCCAGCTGTTCAGATTCTTCTCATGGAATCAGCGATGGAAGGCTTTTTCTCTTCCCCTCGTGAATGACATAATGTAAGAAAACACGTCTGTGTTGGTGGTTGGTGAAGGTTCTGTAAGAAGGAAGGAAGGAGGCCTACAGATAAAGACACAAACAGATGTAATAGGTGGGTGTGGAAGAGAGGGTCCTCGTTGGGTAGGGTCCGGACCTGCGTGAGCAAGCAAGGCGCCTGGGTGCAGTGTTCAAGGAGGCATCGCTCCCAGGGTTGTGCAAGCACAGGTCCCTACTTGCCTCCCATACTTTGGACTCTAGGCTCCTTGCTTGCCTTACCCTCGATGGCCCTGCTGGTGACCGTCTGAGCTTGAGTTCTTCCAGTTAACTCATATTGAAGCATGAGCATCTTATCGGGAGGTGAACCCTAAAAAAACACCTGCAGGAGAAGGGGAGTGAGACGTGGAAAGGAAGGCAGGCGATGATGGGTGTTGGATGAAGCCACTTAACCGCTGTGGCACCTGGACTCACCTCCCCAGGGGACCGCTGGGAGCCAGCACAGAGTGGGCCCTGGGGGCAGCTGATGCTTTTTATGCACAGTTCCTCCTTCTTCATTGGTGGAGGGCTGCTCCCAGAAGCAGTATGCCTCCTGTACTTCTGGCTTGTTCCATCAGAGCAGAACCCCCCAGCCCCCCACCCAGAAGAGACATAGGTGCCCACAGTGAGCAGCCTGCAGGGTGTGGAGGCAAATGAGAGGGGACACGGGCAGGCGCCACCAGTGCTGCCATCGGTACGTCCCTTCCAGTCTTCTGGGCCCTCCCCTGTCCCCACCAGCTATGGAAACTGGCATCCTGTTTTGCTTCCTTGAGATCATGTTGGGTTCCCAGCGTTTGCCACCTGTGGAGTCCAGACCGGCCAGACACTTGCAGTCGCCGTCCTGGGAACCAGACACCTGCTATCATCCTGTTCCCCTAAAGGCCAAGTGCGCTGGGCTTTATTTTCTCCCTTTTACATACAGGATCAATCAGAAGCCTGGAGAGGATACCACGGCCACACACAGCCTCCCAAGTACTTAAAGTTGGATTGAAACCAGCTTTCCTCGCAGGCACATCAGCAGGAAAACCGTGGCGGTCAGGAGGTGAACCCCCATCAGTGTCCAACAACACTGGCTGTTTGATTTTGGAAGCAGCAGAACGTAGAAGAAGGAGCGAGTGGGATGGAAAAGTCTGGGCCCAGATTCTGGCCTCGCCACTTCTGGCCCTATGGACTCGGACCCCTCACATAGCTTCTGCAAACCTCTGTTTGCCCCCAGAATGTCCAGAGTGTTCTTAAAGGGTTAATGCGAAAATAAGGGACAGAGACCGTGTAGCCCCCAGCACCGTACCTGGCATGTGGTTGGCATTTTCAAACGCCTTTTGGGTCTTCTTGAAGCCAGCGTGGCTGGGATTTTCCTGCGTGACCTGGTGGGTTCTGGGAAGGCGTGGGCAGCCACCTGGGGGGACATGTCGGGGACGCCTGGTTTCCCTAGCTTTGCCTGGCCATTGCACACCATGTGTGCCTTCACCGTCACGCTGAGGTTCCTTTGAAGTCGGGACTGGTCGTATTCACTGCCCCATGGCGTCAGCACCCCGCGCAGCAAGGGGTAAGGGCCTGATAAATGCTGCCTGGTGAATGGATGAGAGAGAGAGTCTGTCCACATGGCAACCGGTGGTGTGTGAGGCTTGAATCCCATCCTGTGGTTACTGCTTCTAACGTCCAGAAGCTGCCCTCCGCTCGGAACCCGCAAGGCCCCGCAGGCTGGCTCCTGCCTATTTTTCTGACACCCCTCTCCACCCCTTCCGTCTTCCTGCTCATTCCTCTCAGCCCTTCCTCTCATTTCTCGAACACGCCGAGCTTAACTCTAACTCAGAATCTGTACGCTTGCTGCGCCCTCAGCCTTAATTGCTCTCCACGGGTCTCTGCAGGCCTCACTTATACCATACAGGTCTCTGCCCAAGTGTCTCCTCCCTTAGGGTCTTCCCTGAGCGCCCACCACCCTTGACCACCCACCCCTGAGTGTTCCGTAACCTTTACCTGGGTCCTATATCCTTCACCTGTTCCAGTCCCCTTGCTTCAGAGCACCTGTCGCTAACTGGGATTCCGTTATGTATTTACTCATGTGTCCTCTTAGTTGTTGGTCTCATGCATGAGAACATGAGCTCCGTGAGGGCAGCAGTGTGTCCTCAGTTCACTGTTGTGTCCCCCAGCCCCTCCTAAACAGTATATGTACACATACATATATTCATGTATACACGTGTCTGTAATGCATAGACGTACTATGCACACCCACTGCGCAGTATATACAGATACATATACACAGACACTGAGTAGTAAATATATGCACACACTCATCAAGCAGTATACACACACACATATCCATAAATGTATCACACACCCACGAGCAGTGTGTATATATCTATACATATGTGCTGGGTATATGACACGTACATACGCATGAATGTATATAAGTGAACGAGGCACTTGGCAGTTCGCCAGACAGCCGGTGAGGTTGGCTGACTGTTTATCTGTTGTCTCTGGGTTGGGGTCCTCAGGCGTGTCTCTGTCTCCCCGGCTGCCGATTTGGGTCTCACGTGTGGGCCTCCAGCTCCCACGGCTCCTCTGCAGCCTCCGTTGTCTGCCCTCCGCACGCTCCCCTTGACCCCTCGATGGCGGAGCCGGCACAGGCTTTCTTCTGCACCAGCAGAGAGAGTCCAGAAGTGTTCCTCTCTGAGTTAACTTGGGAGTCAGTGGGGCCTTAATTATTTTCAAGCAAGGAAGAGGAACCTTTGGCGGAACCTTCTGAGAAGTTTGCTTCACAAGTGTCTTTCTCAGATTGGCCGTTGGGCCAACTGCTCGGCTTAAAGAGCCGCAGGGTTGAAGCAAAACAAACAGGAGTTAATTACAATTCATGGAATAGCCAGAGGCAGTCAGCACATAAAATAGCAGAAAGTGGCACCGAGTTAGATGATAGTAGCTCTCTGTGTCCCTCAAAGGAAAGTTCTAGAGAAGACTGAGCAGGACATGCACACGATAAGTCCAGACTCCACCCTGCCTTACTATGCAACGATGATCCTTTCCATACCCAAGCCCATTAGGAGTTGTCTCCTTCCACATTCCGCACTGCGATCTGCATGTAAATTCGTGGTGTAAAAAAAATATATATATCTGATTGTTAGCAGACTAACCACTTTGGTGACCAGACTGCAATAAATCCATCCTGGAATTAAATAGAGATGAGATTTTCTATACATAAATAAGCTTGAATGTTTAGAAACATTTGACTTAGGTTTGTTTATTTTGTTTTGGTTTTTTAGTGGTTTAGATTTTTTTTTTAAATCTTTTAAGGGGCTGGGCCTCCAAGATAATGGGAACATACACAGCAAGAATCAAACGGTAAATGTTTATGGTGATCGTGAACAGGCTGGACAAGGTCTCTGATGCCACAAAGACACGCACACATGAAACAAACACAGGGAGGTAGTGATGACAATTGTTTTGCAGAAAGTGTACAGGGCATCAACCCGGGAGGGTAAGACTGCTTTCCTTGGAGGAGAGGACAACAGGGAAGGCCTCTCTGAGAAGGAGACATTTAAGCTAAGACCTAATTGCTGAGAGGAAAACAGAGCGCGTGAAGATCTGGGGAAGGAGCGGTGTAGACAAAAGGCACAGCGAATGCAAAGGCCCTGTGGCAGGGACAGTGAGCAGGGGGGCAGGTAACAGCAGTTGTGTGTAAGATCTCCAGCCAGCACCGTGGCTGCCTCCCTGAGGACTCGGAGTACATGGTTGCTCACTTTAGGAAAATGCACCAAGTAGTCAGTTTATGGCACCAGGGGGTTAGCGAGATACGGCTCCAGGGTCTGACGGAGCCGAGTCGGAATTCTGGTCTCGAGCAGGCGACTCTTGGGCAAGTTGCCTGACTCCCTGCGCCCGTGAGCTGTTCCTCTTATGTAAGAGTCATTTTTCGAATTCTTAAACACGATGCGTTTCCTAGAAGCCTTTATAGTTTGTGCAGACATCTTTTATAAAAGATGGACTCCATTTCTTCTGGATGAAATATTTATTCATTTCGTATTAATTAGGTCGTGCTTGGCTTGAGGCACACGTTGGAGGAATTTGTCGGCGCCTGGGGATCGCTTTATTAAGGGCTAAATGTCGCAGGAAATGCAGGCTCGCTCGTGGATGGCTTGCAAGCATCGACCAGAGCAAATGATCCATTACAGACCAGGCACACAGACCTCCCAGCTCGCGTTTCCTGCCATCTTCCCATGAGGATGTCTCATTCTGTCCCCTGGACGAGCGTTTTCTGGCCTTCTTCGTCCGTGGAGTGGTTCCAAACCGGCCTCACCCGCGAGGACACGTTTCTAGCAGTAAGAGTGTCCTGGAGCCGTTGTTCCCATGACTTATTTTTTTGGCGTTTCCTCACACTGCGGTCTCCTCTGTCACTCGTGGTGGGGGTGGAGGGGGTCAGTGTATAGATAGAAGCAGTGGCATTAATTTATTTACAAAAACACAAGATCAGCTCTTGGGATTACCTCCAAAGCCTCCTCCATCCAGCCCCCTGCAGTCAGAAAGAACGCCCTCTCCTCCCCAAGCCCAGATTTTCCATATGACTTGTTTGTTCTGTCCCCCATTCGGCCAGTCACAGTTGTATCCCTAGGCTACACCGTCACAGGTGCATCCAGAATAACGTTTGACCGCACATCTGGCCACCGTGACCCGGTCCAGCTGACACAAAAAATTCCCCCTCGTAACGGTTGTGAAATTGTTCCTGAGGTCTTTCTTGGAGCACTTCTGCGCATCTCTACGACATTCTCTGCTTTTGCCTTCGGGACACATACGAACGATGATCATAATCACAGTATTATTGCAGTGAAAGTGATTTCCGTGCAACCTTCGTAACCACCTCGTAAGATAAGTGCACTCCTGTCCCCGTTTTACAGATGAGCAAGTTGAGAAGGCTGCTGTCATACGCTAAGGTGCACCGTGGCGTGTTCCGGTTCTTTACACCTCCAGAGGCGTTGTGGTGACACGCTTCCTTCTCTCTCCCCCACCATAGTTACGTCCTCATGAAACCAACCCTTGATGACGGAGAAACAGCCTCTTCCAGAATGCCTTTCCCCAGTCCCAGAGCCTGGTTAGGATCCCTCTTCTGGGTCTTCTTGCCTCGTGTGCTAACCTCCCCCGCACCACTGCCTTTTCCTACATCGTCATTATCTATTCGTTTATTCCTTGAGCCAGCCACACCAGTCAACCAGGTCCCTGCCATGTCTGGTCACTGAGGATGGAGCCGGGAACAAAAGAGAGAAAGGTCCCTGTTGTCATGGGGTTTACGACACAGAGTGGGGGACTGACAATGGATAAACCAATAAACCAAGAAGCATGTTGAGCGACGGGAGCTGGTCAGGTGGTAGAGGAAATGGGGACAGAGGAGGGGTTTGCTCCCTCCCACAGAGAGGTCCGGGATGCCTTCCTGATCAGATGACTCGTGAGCAGAGCCTGGAGGAGGTGAGGGCCCAAGACTGGGGCCTGTGGGGGGGAAGAGTGTGGCCGAAGGGCAGGGAAGAGAGGAACAGATGTGCTTGGAGAGGAGGTGGGGCTAGGCCACGGAGGGCCCGGTGGCTAACGGTGAATGACTTTGGCTTTTATTCTTGAATAGTGTCTGCTCATCCCACTTAATCTTGAGTTTGTGGGGGGTGCTGTGAAAAATGACCATGTAGGTTGTGTATCAGATGGGAATGTTCCCAGCAGCAAGAAACAGAAAATCTGCCTTATGGTGGTTTAAACAAAGAAGGTGGGGTTTTTCTTCTCACATAACAAGAAATCTGAAGGTAGTTGACCCCATGATAACAGGTTCGACATCTCTGAGATGCCCTTGGCCTCATGGTCACAAAGGGCTGCTGCAGCCCCAGACGTTACATATGTGTTCAAGGTAGGAAGGGCAAGAAACGCGGTGAAGGACAAGGAATTGGGACCGTCCGTAGCTATTTTCTGTTATCCAAAAAGCAAGACATTCTAGAAGCCTCCAGCAGACTAACAATATCTTATCGGCCAGAACTGTGGCACCCACTGGCTGTGAGTATTTACGAATCGCACTGCCTCCTTGAAGAAAACTGTTGTGCTGTTATAGAGGAAGTGGGGGAGGACGCATATTGCGTAGTTCACCATCACTGTGTGCCGCAGACAGTCTTCTGGTCACGTAGGATATCTGAACAATGGTGTCCGGCGTGATCTCCGTCTTTAGGGAATGTATTTCATCCTGATTCTTTTTTTCTTGCGTTTCCCCAAATTGGTTGTTTCCCAGAGTCTTGCTTCCGCGAGCATAGCCGGTGCGCTTTAATGCACCCTATAGCGATTCATTCCTGCCATAGCATTTGCTAAGCACAGTTTAGGGGTGGGTGGGTGGGCTGCATAGGGATTAGTTGAGTCCGGTTGGGGGCTGGGCAGGGGGTTGGCTTCAGGGTGGCTCACGGAAGGCCAGCGTCAGCCCTTGTCGCCGCACAGCTCGGAGTTCCCAGCTCAGCTCTGATCTCTGATTCTGGCCTCACCTGAACCCCCGAGTCTGGCAGAGGTTAGAGTTGCTGACCATCGCTGACAATGCAGCCAGACAGCGACTTTCCTGGAGTCCAGCGAAGGGCTTCGCAACCAGCCTGTACCGCAGACTTTCTTTTAAAAACCACAGGATCCCAGGGCCCTCCCAGACCTCTGGACTGGCTGCAGAACCCACATCGCCAGCACTCTGAATGGGAAGTCGGGCTGGGGACCCCCAGACGCCGGGGCTGCGGAGGCTTTCCATAGGCACCGGCCCCCTTCGCCACCCCCAGATGGAGATCTCTGCCCGCCATGCGCCTTTCTTCCAGCAGCTCCCCTGCAATCCAGGCCAGCATGTGTTTATTTGTCCCGATAAATTGTGATTCATAGTGATAACATCAGCTCCCAATCAAATTAGAATAATGAGGAATGTTAATTGGGTGCTTGCCTTTTGGCAGCTTGGGTGGTTTGGGCCAAATGGCTCACTCTCTGCCTCATTAGCTGTCACTTCTCCTGGAAGGGGTTCTGCTCCGCCCCGAGAAGGAGCCCGGGTGCCCCTGGGGACGGACCCACGTCTTCTATTTTGAAGTGGGAGGCTCCCAGGACGCTGGCAGTCACGTGGTGGAGAGGAGCGCTGACCTCGCCTCTAGAGCCCCTGCCTTGCGCTCCTGAGGCTGAAATGCTGTCTCGGTTTCAACAGGTCCCCTCCATCACCTGGTTGCCGTGGGATTTGGAGCTGAGGGACAGAAGCCCCTCCTGTGACACTGCGGATACGGTGGCACAGGGTGCCGACCTGCTTGGGGCCACACGGGGCATGGTGGACACAGTTGTAAATGAAATCCAGCTCCCCTGTGGGCTCTAACTCAGGCCTGGAGGTCAGGGCCAGGGAGGCCTTTGGATTAGGACGTGGTGATGCCTGACGGACCGAGGCAGGAGAGGGCTTGCAGGAGGGGATTCTAAGCAGACAGAATAGAATATGCTCCTGCCAGGAGTCGAGGGCCAAGGTGACAAGGTTCCACGTCTGAGCCCCTGAGAATTTGGGGCTCGATAGGGACCCAGGCAGCATGGCCCCTGCCTTCGTGATGCCTGGGTTCTGACTGTCAGATAGGAAACAGGGATTTACAATCCCCTGTATCGGGGCGCCTGGGTGGCTCAGTTGGTTAAGCTCCATACTTCGGCTCAGGTCATGATCTCGCGGTCTCTGAGTTCGAGCCCCACGTCAGGCTCCGTACTGACGGCTCGGAGCCTGGAGCTGGGATTCTGTGTCTCCCTCTCTCCCTGTGCTTCCCCTGCTCGCGTTCTGTCTCTGTCTCTGTCTGTATGGAGGACCACAGGACTCATAATCCCACGTAGGAAGCAGCACAGGGTTTATAAACCAGCATGTAAAGCAGCTTGGTAAAAACAGGGCCTCTGGGAGCCCATTGAGAAGAGTTGCTAAATACAGTCCTTATCGATAAAAGGAAGCTTCCTAAAGAAAGCAGTCAATGGGCACAGGGTTAGCGGGGGGGACGGTAGGAGAGGAAGCAGGAAGGATAAGATGGTAGCTGGGGTGGAGACATTCTTCAAAGAAATTCTAAAGGGTTTGAGGTGGTTGGGTGGTGTGTGTATTTGTATATGGTGTGTATTTGTGTGTGTGTGCATGTGTTTGTATATGCGTTGTGTGTGTGCGCTCTGTGGTGTGTGTGTATATGCATGTGTGTGGTGTGTATTTGGGTGCATGTAGTGTGCGGTGTGCGCGCACACACACAATGTGTGTCAGGGGTAACGTGGGCAGCGAGGGCTTCGAATGCCAAGATACAGACCTTGAAAATTTCCTGAAGGTGAAAGAAAGCCCTGAAGGGCTCCGAGTCCCATTTTCCAGAGGCTCCCACGAGGCAGAAGGAGGTCTGTGGAGACCAGAGCAGAGGTGGGACCGACCAGTTAGGAAGCTATGACAGTGAAATCTTCCTGTCCAAAATGTCACGCATTAAACTCGAAATAGCAGGACTCGCTCTGGTCGCAGGGACTCGTGGAGAGGACACAGGCCATGGGGTTGGGCTGGAATGTGGGGTTCTGGGAAGCACAGACTTGGGGAGCTGAGTGCACTCAGCACCTCCTCTCTCTCCAGGGCTCAAGGTTGGATTCCATCACCCACCAGCCCACGTCTGCTGGGCGCCTGTGTGGACCACACGCTCTGCTGGGCTCCGTGGGGAGCTGACTGGAGACCTGGTGGGGTCAGTCCTGATGCCCACGGGCGGGAGAGGGAGGATCACAGAGGTGGTTGGCCGAGTCGGTGGCCGTGAGGGACACGTACAGACTGTTTCATGTCCTTTGGTTGCCATAACAAAGAATGACGGGCTGGGTAGCTGAGAACAGAAGTCGATCTCACTGTACTGAGGGCTCAAGGGATGGCCCATCGTGTGCCTCTCTCCTAGCGGGGACCCAGCCAAGCTCCGTGTCTCTTGGCTTATACACCTGTCATCTCTCCAAGCTCTGCCCGCACGGTCACATCACCCTCTCTGTGTCGTCTCCCTTCCTTTCTCTTATTGTAAAGACACTGGTTGGATCGAGAGCCCACCCCAACCCAGGGAGATTAATTACCTCTGCAAAGGCCCCTTTGTCCACATAAGGTTCCATTCCCAGGCTCCGGAGGCGAGGACGTGGACATGTCTTGTCAAGAATAGCTGCTCCACCAACAACTAAGCCGGATCTTTGGTGTTGTGGATTCCATTCCCTGTGCCTCCTCACCCGAGGGCTGTCCCCAAGGGTCCCTACTTCCTTGGTTCTGCAGCAGGAAGGGCTCTGCTCAGCCACCACCGCGAGAGTAGGGAATGTCGCCCTGACCAGCCCGGACCTCCCCACGGCACCCCGTCCTTCCTTCAGGTGAATGCTCTGGCGGCTATGGTGAAGGCCTGGTAATCATCATAACAGCTGTCATTTGTGGAGCGCCTCTGTCGCAAGAGCATGACACGTTACAACGCCGTAAGAAGTCAAGAACACTAGTCTCGTTCAGCACCTGGTGACGTGCGGGACCATACCGTGCCCTTCAGACGCCTTCCCTATCCCAAGTCCTCACCACAGCTTCTGGAGGAAGATCACTCCTACTTTACTGATGAGCAGACTGAGGCTCCGAGAGGGTGGGTGACTTACCCACGGTCACACAGCAAAGAGCTGGAATATAAGCCCTGGTCCGAGTGTCCCCAGAGCCCAGACTTTCCGCGTGTCTGTGACTTCCCAGCGGATGTTCATCTCTACCCAGCGCATGAGACTTGCCCTACGTCTCTCGTTTCAGCCTCGATGTCCGGGTCAGGTTGATCCAGTTGGTGTGATCAGCCTCGCTTGGCCAGTGGGGAAGTGAGGCCGGAGATAGGTGGGTGGGCCCACTCCTGGGCAGCAAGAGGGCTTGGGGCAGAGCCCAGCTCTCCTGGTCGTGGGTCCAGCCCCCTGAGCTCGCATAGAGTGCTTCTGAGATGTCTTAGAAAATAGACCCAAGTCCTCAGTTTACCCAGGAGGGAGGCAAGGCACATTGAGCCATACTCAGTCATCCCTGTTGACCTGGTAGGGCCTCATCCCTTGACACCCCTTCGTTTGCTTGCGAAACCGAGCTTCCAAGCTGTCCCAAACTCCCATGCCAACCTCCCTTCTCCGTCTTGCTCTGAAGAGTCACATTTGCAAGCTCCATTGAAACCCCCAGCTCTCTTGGAAGCCTGGCGTTCTAACTGCACTTTGTCCTCCCCTGTCCCTGTCTCTGAGCAGTGGTGAGAGTCATGCATCCCCTGCCCAGGAGGTGGCAGCCATCTCTTGCCACCTTTGCCCTCTGTCCCTGAGGAGGGTCATGGAGGTCTTAATCTGCCTGGCCACGGAACGGGGCCCTTGCACGGACTCGAGCTAATCACAAGCTTAAGCTTCCTCCGCGGATGCACGCGGCTGGCCTTGGGGGCTCCCAGCAGCGTCTGCCGAACATCTCTTCTGAGAGGTCACAAGAGAAGTGAGTGGTGAGAACCCCTGTCCGCTGCGTGTCTGCCTGCACGTGGGGGGCTCAGGGACTTGTGTCCTGGGTTCTGGAAGTTCTCTGCCAGGATGCCCGCAAAGCCAGGGGCCCTGTGGTGCTTTTGTACGGCACACCTTTGCCTCCTGGTGTTTTACAGTTTCAAGTTCACCGGAAAGGAACTTCGACGGACCTTCAACCTCATGCCACTGACTTTACTGCCCGGAAATCATCCTGTTGGAGGGCGCATGAAATGTACCATTTAAGACATTAAGATTCAGGACGTTTATCACTGTCTAGTATGCCGGGGACTCCTGTTTCCTTGGTCTCATTTAATCGCTTGTAGTTTCCTTCCTCCGGTGGCCCCGGGTGGGCATGGCGAACTCAGTTCCTACAGAAGCAGAGACTGGGGCTCAGAGAGGCGGAACCAAGCGTGAGTTGGCGTTCAGGCTTTCCCCCTTGTCTTGGATCTGCTCAGACAGATTCACGGCCCGTCAGAGCTAAAAGGAGTCTGGTTTCCAGGACAGGAGCAAGGTGGCATATGCCGCAGACACCCCCCCCCCCCCGGGCTCCTGAGCTGGGTGCCCGGACCTGCGATCTTATCCCTGGCCTTCTGTCTCGAGTGCCCTGTTCTCAGGGAGGATGCATGCCGGTGAGAGGTGCCGCCTGCGGAGGCAGAGTCCGGGTTTGAGTTCCCGAGCCGTGAGGAGGGTCGACGGCCTTCCTCCACCTCCCTTCCTTTATCTGAAAATTAGGATCATAACGGTAGCTACGTGTCCTGGTGGAATAGTGTCCCCCCACATTCAGGTCCTCCTGTATCCCCCTCCGTTACCCTGAAAGCCTCTTCCTTTTCCATTGTTCCATCCTTTTGTGCTCGCCCTCTGGCACTATCTCCTCCAGGGAGCCCTCCCTGATGGCCTGTTCTCGCACTGGCCCCTGCCGCCCCAGTAAGGGGTCACTCCAAAGTCAGACTGTCTGGTTTGGCTGTCCGTCCTGACACTTAGGGGCTTGTTGGACGCTGGGTGGACTAATTAGTGCACTCAGGGCGCTGCATCCCGCCCGAGGGACGTTGGGGGCTTTCCTGGCGAGGCCCGTGAGCGGATTATCAGGGAGAGCATTTGCTCAGCGTCCGGCCCGCAGTAAAGCGCGCAGCACACGGGAGCTGCCATCACTGGGTCACGCTCCTCCGTTGCTCCCCCCAGGCCCACGCACCTTAGATTCGGGACCCCCAGGAGCTGGCTCCGAGGCTCTTGAGTCCAGGGCACCGGAAAGGTGGCAGCAGCACGGGGGAGGGGGGTTGGGAAGTGAGTCGGGGAGGAAAGGCAGGAAGCTGCCTGTAAAGGACGTTCCATCAAGCCAGGTGCCCCGTGGGCCAGCTCTCCTTCCAACTCTGGGAGCCTCAGACTTATCCCACGGGACGGTCAAGGGGCCTGGGGTAGAGACGCTGCTCCTGCAGGCCTTGACTCTCCGGCATCGCCAGTCTGCTGCCTGGGCAACAGAGTGGGGGCTGCTGGCGGAGAGCATCCCGGAGCCGAAAAAAGCAAGGCTGGCAGGCGGAGGTGTGCACGGACGCGGGGAGGGCCCCGGGGTGCGGGTGGGCAGTGACACCACGTATCTGGGGGCTGCAGACATTGGTGCGTTTGTTTTCCTCCTGGTCTGTGTGCTCCTTGAGGGCGGGGCTGCGCCTTCTGTCTCCTGTATCTGCAGCTCCTTTCCGGGCACTTAGCACGCAGCTCACGCGCAGTGTAAGTACCTGATCAACAACAGGTGCTTCTGGTCCAAGTCCTCCAGCCTACAGGCGCGGAGAGGTTGTGGCGTAGCCAGACCCGCTCCGCTAGCAAGTTTCCAGGACGGGGACTCGAGCCCAGACGGAGAAGTGCAGGGAGGGCCAGCCTTTGTCGTTTCTCCTTTTTCCATTTTGGTACATGTTGGCCTGAATGTTCTCCCCTTTGGCCGTTGCTCAGGTATGCATCGTGCAGAAGCGAGACACAAAGAAAATGTACGCGATGAAGTACATGAACAAGCAGAAATGCATCGAGAGAGATGAAGTCCGCAACGTCTTCCGGGAACTGCAGATCATGCAGGGGCTGGAGCACCCTTTCCTGGTCAACCTGTGGTGAGTGCGTGCGCGCGGGGTCCTTGTGACAGCCCCCCTGGGGGGGCGTGTCACATGCTAGCAGGAAGCCTTAGCCTGGTGAAGACACAGGAAGGACGTTTTCGGGGCTCGGATATTCTTTGCAGTATTTTGTAGAGTATGTACTCTGATGGATAGTTTGTGGGGTACATGCTCTCGTGAAATCTGGAAGGATCTGGTTACTTTTTTAAAAATACATATTTTTAAGTTTATGTATTTTGAGAGACAGAGAGAGAGAGTGTGTGAGCAGGGGAGGGGCAGAGAGAGAAAGAATCCCAAGCAGGCTCTGTGCTCTCAGCTGGGAGCCTGACGTGGAGCTTGAACTCACAAAGCATGAGATCATGACCCGAGTCGAAACGAAGGGTCAGTCGGACGCTTAACTGACTGAGCCATCCGGGCACCCCCGCACCTGCTTCCTTTTCATTTTAATTCTGTTCTCTTACGTCATGGATCAGAGCTGGAAATAGATTTTGAAGAGAAGGTTTCGTGCTTCTCAAGGACACATGTGGAATGTTGTAAGAAAAGGCCAAATAGGGGGGACTTGAGCTTTTTAAAAAATATCACCCGTAGTGTTGGTGGCAACAAGGCCTCAGGATCATTGCCCACTGTGGATATGCTAGATGCCAGGTTCTGAATGCGGCGCCCAACGCCTGCCATTAGCCATGTTCTAGAACTTTCTCTCCATCCCCTCCCTGGCTATCGTCTCTGCTTTAAATTGGCATCCTCGAAATGCTACCTGCTTGTGGTTCCCTGACCCTGTCCCTTTGCAGTGGTATTTCCTCTTCCTGAAAGTTCCATCTCATCCCCAGCTTCCTCTCACCAAATCCTGCATGTTCGTTTCATCCAGCTTCGAGGTCACTGGGGGCAGGAGCCTTCCCTAACCCACAGGCCAGCCGCGCGCCCCTCACCGTCTCCACCTGCTCTGTGCTTGACCCAGCCGGCACAGCCTTTCCCGCAGCGAGCTTCAATCCGAATCATTGGCTTACTTGCCCGACCGTACCAAGGAATAGCGTGCTCCTTGAAGGCAGGGTGCCATCTCTTGGTTCTTCGTCTCTGAGAGTCTCACACGGTTGTAGACGTGTTGGAGGCATTTGCTCAAGGTTCCCTGAGCGGGATTTTGTTGATGGGGACAGAATAGGAAACACATTCCTGTTCTAGGAAACACATTCTGTTTCATTCTGCACCTCCGTCGAGCATCCTAAGTGACCCCCCCATGGGAAGGTCTAGTCTAGCTTGTCTTTCTCACCCGGTGCCACCCATGATCTCCATTGCTCCGCACCCTCCGAGCACTCTGAACGAGGGTGATGGCACAGGGGGACATCAGTTGTCCTGCTTGAGAAAACCACAGCCTGCCTGGCCAACGCCACACACCTGGGCATCTCCACGGGGACAAGCCTACCTGTTTGGCACACGCCAGAGCCCGAGTAACGAGTACAAGTTCTCCATGTCTCCAGGCAGGGATCCAGACACTTCAGTTGTTTGTGGGAAATAAACCCCCTCGCGTGATCGCTCCAGACGGAGCTTTTTCGAAAGTAAACTTCTAATCAGAAAAGCAGCATACGTTTATTGCAAAATACAGAAAATAAAAGACGTATGAAGGCGACAGAGATTCGGAATCCCACCTTCCCCTAGACTACATTTTGGTGTGTAATTCTCTTTGTATTTCCCTCCTCATATGAATATGCCTGTATATGTCATTGATATAAAAATGAACGCATGATGATTTTGTATTCTGCTTTCTCAAATTAATAGTCCGGTAGGAGCGTGATCGCCTTATCATTGCGAATTCTTTGTCAGTCATTTTTAGTAGTTACATAACATTACATAACGTTCCACCATGGACGTGTTCAGTAAGACATCTAGCCCGTGTCCTCGCACATTGGCGAAGTAGGGCTGTTTCTCATTATTTTGCCAGTGAGAATGATGCTTAGATGGGGGCGTCTGAGCTTACGCCTTTCCAGGGACCTCCTTACAGGGGACCGAAGAGGTCAGACGGACGCCTGGATGTGTGATGCGTGTTGTGTTGGAGCGGCCCCTCTGAAGGCCCCACCTTTCCGTGCTGGGTTTACGTGCTCCAAGTCACAGGTGAATGTCACGCACCCATGATGATGTGAACGCGCGGGGTGAATGTGGGAGCTGCCTGTGGGTGTCGGGTGCTGATGGCTTTGCATTTCCATGGTGAGCGAGAGGGAGTGAACGGCTGCTGGATTTCCGAGTCATGTCTTGCACTGTGACCCATCAATGGCGATGATAATGCCCTGGCTTACTGCTAGGACTGTTCCGGGGATCCACGGAGAGGGAGCGGAGCGAAGGTGTGTTTTCCGTAAATGAAAATATTGCTCGCTGTAAGAGAATATATGCGGATGCGTATGGGAACACGTGATAGTACATGGATGATAGGTGGGCAGAGCGCCTTCCACTCTGAGGGAAAAGGAGTGACGTGCCCCTCAGTCCGTTGGTCGGTGCTGAGTACCGGAGGGCTCAGGATTTATGCAGAAACTTAACCTTGCTTCAGCGCGCGACAGAATTTCTTGGTTTTCTAGCTAAGAAGTCTAGAATTCCCACTGCCTTGGGCCTCTATGTCTTGCTTTCCCCGCGTATTAGTTTCGTTTTCAGCTTCGGCTCACGCTGACCTCGGGTTGCTCGGACTTCTGTTCGTGGAACCGCCCCAGCGGAGGACCAAGGTCATGGCGGGATTGACCTGGCTCGGGTCAACGTGCCCATTCCTGAAGCAGTGGGGGAGGGGCAGGAGGTGGGACCCACCTGCGTCTGGGAATGGAGAGGGGGGGAGGAGATGGAGGAAATGGAGACCTGCAGAGGGGGATGGGGACCTGGTTCCAGGAAACGGTAGAGAGTGTGACTGCCACGTGGTCAGAGCCTGCCACCAGTGCTTCCTGTCAGCATGCTGGAGTCGTCCTCACGTCCTGCAAGGTGAGGGCCGTGGGCTCCCTTTGTCAGAGACGGAGGGAGAGCAGGGCTCAAAGGAGCTCATTCCGTGCCAGAATGCATCGAATTGGGATTCAAACTCAAGCCCATCCCACCCACCGTGCCCTGAGGTTTTCCGTTCCTGCAGGGAAATGACCACTCACATTTAGTGATGAGTATCCTTACCTCCCCTAGTCTTCCTAACGGCCTCTTTGGTTTCCTACTAGCATCCTAGTACTACTGTCCCCATCATACAGATGGGGTAACTGAGTCACACCGCTAGTAAATGGAGGAGATAGGACACAGCCTGGGCCATCTGGTGTCAGCCCGAACCCCACAGCTGCTGTGAGAAGGCCCTGGCCCCCTGCATGAGACCCTCCTGCCGGGGCCTCCGTTTGGCTGCCTCTCTGGCCCACGCTGGAAGGGAACGCGGTGCGGAATTGCTTGCTGGCTTCCTGAGGCCGCCGCCGCCGCTTTGTATTAATTACCTGTCAGCTTTTCATGTCGTTTACAAGGATGGTGAGTTTATGGCAGCCTTGGAAATCCTCACGGTGCCCCTTTCTCAGTTTTGCTGACGTGCTCCGGAACCGGCGAGGCGAAGGCCGGGCGCCGATTCTTTGCACGGCAGTTTTGCCTCCGAGGAGTGAATGATGTGTGCTCCCGAGCCTGGGATGATCCAGGGTGTTGGCCAGAGCAGTATGTTTGCTGATTCCAAAGTGATGCTGTTTTGGCCCCTGGGGCTTAAGACACGCAGGGCAAAGGGACAGGGAATGAGAGATCACCCTCCGGAGGGCGGTGCGGGCGGTGCATTAGTGGGAGCCTCGGAGACGTGGGGAGGAGAGAGGAGGACGGAGAAGAGACGCACGCCGGGCAGTGTTTTGCCACCCGGGCTCCGAGTCTGACCTCCCGGGTTTCAGTGGCAGCCCTGATCTTGCAGGCTTCAAGGCTGCAATGGAATTGTGTGCCCCCTGCCCCCCCCACTTCACGCGTCGATGCCGTGTCCCCCAATGTGACTATATGTGGAGACCGCCTTCAGGTGTATTAGGTGACATGAGGTCATTAAGCTGGGTCCCCGGACAGAGCAGACGGTGGCCTTAGACAATGAAGAGGGTCTCTCTGATGCCTGAGGACGCTGTGAGAAGACACGGTCTGCAAACCAGGAGGAGGGCGGCACCAGAACCCGACCACGTCAGCACCTTGATCTCAGACTTCCAGTCTCCAGAACTGTGAGAAAGCATCTTCTGTGGCTGGTGCCTTCCAGGTCGTGTTGCGGTGTCCCTGGCAGGGGAATACGGAGCCCTGGAGAGCACATCGAGTCTCTTCTCTGTGTCTCAGTTTCCTTACTTGTAAAATGGGAAAAGAAGGATAACTACACCTCACGGTGGCTGTCAGGGCCAGAGAGGGTCCTACACTGGGTGTAGGTGCAGGTGCCCACTGGGGCCCAGGCAAGAGGTGGCCACGGGGTCCCGGGTCTCGGTTGGTGTTGAGGTTCTTAGCACTCGGGTTGGCCTCTGCCACTTGGACTGCTTACCTGTGCCATTCTGTTTTCAAAACCCGTTTCCTCTCACCTGATTGCCTGTATTTACTAGACCAGCTGTTAAAATGTGGCGCTTAAAATGGCTCAGGTGGCTCTCCGCCCATTTTACTGCTGAAGCCACTGTGGGAGTGGATCCCAGGCAGGACAGGATGAGGACAGACAACCTACAATTATTTTACTTTACTCTGCCTTACATTGCTTTGTTTTATTTATTTTTATTTTGAGAGAGACAGCATGCACAAACGGGGGGAAGGGGCAGAGGGAGAGAGAGAATCTTAAGTAGGCTCCGGGCTCAGTGTGGAGCCCGATGTGGGGCTCCTTCCCACGACCCTGGGATCTGACTTAAAACCAAATCAGATGCTTAACCAACTGAACCACCCGGGCGGTCCATTTTAGTTTTTTAATTTTGTGTATTTTATTTTTTTTTTCTTTTACAGTTTATTGTCAAGTTGGTTTCCATGTAACACCCAGGGCTCGTCCCAACAAGTGCCCTCCTCCGTGCCCATCACCCCCCTTCCCTTCTCCCCCACCCCCATCAACCCTCAGTTTATTCTCAGTATTTAAGAGTCTCTTATGATTTGCCTCCCTGCCTCTCCTTAACTGGTTTTTCCCCTTCCCTCCCCCCATGGTCTTCTGTTAAGTTTCTCCTGTTCCACTAATGAGTGACAACATATGGTATCTGTCCTTCTCCGCCTGACTTACTTCGCTTAGCACGACACCCTCGAGGTCCATCCATGTTGCTACGAACGGCCAGATTTCATTCTTTCTCATGGCCGTGTAGTATTCCATTTCATAGATGAACCACATCTTCTTGATCCATTTGTCAGTTGATGGACCATTTAGGCTCTTTCCATGATTTGGCTGTTGTTGAAAGTGCTGCTATGAACACTGGGGTACAAGTGCCAGGTGCCCCATTTTAAACCATCCTCATAGCAAATGTGTATTTCTAGAACCTTCCCTGAGTGGCGACGGACTGAGTCAAGACACAGATCTCTGTGTGCCACTCTGAGCCAAGAAAGAACCACCTAAAGTAGAAGCGGATACATTTTTAAGTGTTGAGACTTTGAGCAAAGTGAAACCGTGTAAGGTGCTTACATGTGGAGCTGCTCTGGCTGACGCAGCGGGGCAGGAAGGAGATTGGGGGGGACAGAGACTGGCAGCACCCCCCCTCGCCCCCACCAGGAACTTTGGTGAAGGATAAAAACCCTTTACAGTCACCAGTTGCTGAACAGCCTTATTTCCATAAAAGTAATCACCCTTGGCCTTGACGATTGCTACAGCCTCCCAGCCTGCATTTCGGCATTTCTCCGTTCAGCCAGTTATCCATCACCGTGGCCTCCCGGCGTGGCTTAGTCAGGCTGCCACTACAGATTATGACAGACGAGGTGGCTTTCACAACAGAACGTATTTCTCGCAGTTGCGGAGGCCGGAAGTCACGGTCAGGATGCCGGCATGGGAAGGTTCTGGCGAGAGCCTTTTTGCTGGTGTGCCAGTGTCAGTCTTCTTGCTGTGTCCTCATACGGGGTGGGGGGACAGAGCACGCTCTCTCTCTCTTGTTTCTTCTTAAAGGGCGCTAATTCCATCATGAGGGCTCCACCCTGATGACTTGCTACCACCCAAAGGCCTCGTCTCCAAACACCATCCCACTGGCGACTGGGTGGGCAGGACACAATCATCAAGTCCGTAGCACAGGGCAAACCTTATCAAAGTGCAGACCCGAGGTCCCCATGTCTCTGTGCAGAACCCAGCCCTGGCACCCCAAACCCCGTAGACTGACTCTGCCTCCGCGACCTGGCTTCCGACGCTGCGCCAGCCTCCTCCGCTGACACCAACCTCTGCTACCATCTTGTTCCATTCTGTTCCAGCCAGACCTACCGATTAGTGACACCTGTCATTCCTCTTGCTGTTTTCATCTCTCCGGACCTTTGCACATGCTCCTTCTGCTGCTTGGACTACCATCTCCCTTTGTTCACTGGGAGAACTTCTGCTTATCTTCTGGCCTCCCCCCACCCCCGAAGTATCCATTCATTAAATAGGCGTTAATGAGACCCGTAGTGTGTACAAGGAACCATCTTACTTTCTAAGGGTACAGGGATGAAGAAAATCTTCTCAGATCCTATAGGCCAGGCATCACCTCCTCCACCTTCCTGAGCACTGCCGGCCATGCCCACAGCTGGCCGTGCGTTTTGGACACTTGCAGTACCGGGTAGCCCAGAGCCATGTATCCGCTTGGGTGTCTGTTCTCATCGCCGGCAGCCAGCCGCCTGGGGAATGGGCCACGCCCCTCCCCAGCATCTGATGCTCACAAGGTCATTCATTCAGTGTCAAGGGCCACCATGCAATACAGCAAACAAACGCTGTGCCCGCACTTGTGACAGAACAGGGAGCGAGAGCCACTCTGTGGCTTCACAGACCGTGCAGATAAGAGAGGACAGGCAATAAGCCGACAGCTGATGTGCTCCCCTGCTCCCTTCCGTACATCCTGAGTAGCCAGTGTCAGCCTTGGGGGTCCTTTAAAACAATACAGATTACTCATGTCCCCCACGTCCTGGGAGTCAGGTGATATCCTGGTCCAGCCGGGACACACAGGTGGAAAATACTCACAGTAGCTTCTTCAGTCTCCATTGCCGTGGAAACTCCCTTAATAAGAGGGGGCAAGAGGCAAGGCCGCCTTGTCCAGGATCCTTTTCACAAACTTTACTTTGTTAACGTCGCTTGTGATTTCGGCCCGTGCTTTTGAGATGACGGATTTCCCAAATGTTATGTTTAAGTGCCATGGGTTTGCTCCTCTTCGGGGGACAGAGTTGGGGACAGGCTGCTTCTGACATCCAGAGGGTGGGCACTGGTCTGTGGAGAGGGCGGAGTGAGGAGACGGAGGTCGTGCTGTGCAAACACAGGGCACAGGGAGGGTGGAGCTGGGCCCGGGGCACCGGCCCCGGTGTATCAGACATTCCCTGTGGGTGAGTGGGGGATCCTGCAATCAATCCAGAAGGGCGGGGGTTTGCCCAAGGTCATGTGGAAGAGCGCAGACTTCCCTCAGACCTGCCGGGGGTCTTCGGGGTGCTCTGCTCTCCCCACCGTCCGACCCAACAGACACCTTCATGTGCCCATTTCTCTGCCCCTCACGCGTTTTTCTGTAATTAGGAGCATCCTTGGCGCGTGGGGAGTTATGAAATTCAGCCCACACTTCTTGGATGCCTGATATTAGTAATACCACCTTTACGGATCACCTAGAGTGCATGGCTCTTTTCCTATTGTACCTTTTTTTTTAAATGTTTATTTATTCTTGGGAGAGAGAGAAAAGAAAGCGTGAGTGGGGAAGGGGCAGAGAGGGAGGGAGACCCAGAATCCGAAGCAGCTCCAGGCTCCGAGCTGTCAGCACAGAGCCCGACGCGGGGCTCGAACCTGCGAACCGTGAGATCATGACTTGAGCTGAAGTTGGACGCTTGACCGACTGAGCCACCCAGGCGCCCCCTAGTATATCTTGATTAATCCTCGGAACTGTCTCGCGGGGTGGATGTTACCCTCCCCAGTTTAGAGTTGGAGAAACCGAGGGCTGGGGGCTGAATCATTTATGCGAAGCTACGTGGCAAACGGGAGGCCGCATCGGGACCGGAAGCGACAGCGTCCCAGGAAATGCCTGACAACGTGCTTTCCGAGGGGAAACAGAGCAAGCCCTGAACTGCAGGGGTAGCTGATCTCCGTGACGTCGTGGCTTGCTGTGGACTGAACGTTTGTGTCTTCCTCCAAATCGTATGCGGAAGCCTAACCCCAGGTGAGATGGCAGCAGGGGAGAAGGCCTTTGGGAGGTGATTAGACGATGACAAGAGCCCCCTTCCCGTCTACGTGAGGACACCGTGTAAAGACAGCTCTCTAGGCCGCAGAAAGCTGGTGCTCACCAGACACCAAATCTGTCAGCGGCTTGAACTTCTGGCCCCCGGGACCGTGAAAAAGACGTTCCTAGGGTTTACGAGCCACTCATCTGTCATACTCGGTTACAGCAGGCCGGACGGACTGAGACGTGGCTGACAGCAGGATGTCAACCAGCTTGCAGAATTGCCGGAAACGCAGCAGTTCTCGCGAGCCGGGCGAAGCCAGCCCCGGCACAATCGCGAGAGTCCCAGATCTGACAGCAAAGCCCGTGCTCTCTCTAAACCCAGCTTCCGTGCGCTGGGACGGGGGGGGGGGTGAGCCTCACAGACCGGAAGAGGAGTCAGCGAGGAGCCCCGCCCTCCAGGAGAGGGATGTTGTAAGAGAAACGGGAAGAGGAACAAAAAAAAAAAAAAGGAAAGCGGGAAAACGTCCTCCCCTTCTGGGATGGTGTTCTTGGAAAGCCTCAGTCTCCTCATCTGTAAAACGGGGACAATAGCTCCCTCCCTTGCCTGCTTTGTGAAGGCCAAAGCAAATGAGAGCCAGGGGGTGAAAGCCCTGTGGGAATGATCCTTTGCTGGGGGAGATGTACCATGTTATACGAGATGTTCGTTCTGGTGAAAACTTAAATATGACGAATGACCTGCGCATTCTCTGAACAGTGCGTGCGCGCGAAAACTGCCGGTGGCAGGCAGTGGGCCCGGTCATGGCTGTAAGGGCTGCAGACGAAGCAGGCGGATGCCCAGCGGCCCGGCAGTGCTGTGTTACGCTCATATCCCAAAGAGACACAAACGCCGCATGCGGATGTGATGCATTTTAATGGGGAAGCAGTTCTTCCCTGCTGCAGCGAGCGGAATTAAGTTGGAGGCTGTGGCGCTCTCGTTCCCCAAGGGTGGGCAAGTCGCGTGGCCGCCTCCTGAGTTCTTCCGCCAGCCAGGGGCCGCCCCCCGCCCCATCCCACCCCAGGTCTTTGCCGTCCTGGGGTACTGTCCTCTGGACACCTGCACGCACGCCCCTTCGCTTCCTTCCGATCTTTGCCACTGTGACCTCCTGTTTGAGGCTTTCTCTGACCGCCCAGTTTGCAGCCCCGCCCTGGCTGTCCCTGCTCCACTAGTCCTCTTCCTTGCTTGATCTGTTAGGACACGCGTTTCCCCGTACACCACAAAGTGCGCAGTGCGTATTGATCTTGCTTACTTTGTGCGTCTGCTTCACATACACACCGGAAGGAAGGCTGGCTCCACGGGGCGGGGGTGGGGTGCGGGGACTCCCATCTGCATTTTCGCGGCTCTGTCCCCAGCGCTCAGAAGCATGTCTTGGCGCCCAGTAGACGCTTAGTAAGTACTAGTTGAATGCAGTGTGAACTGCATGAGCAAGTGTCCCCCTCTCCCCCCGGAATTATGCGCCGAGAGCCGTAGGGCCGAGCTCCCTTGGGTTTTCACTGACGCACCCTGACCTGGAACCCAAAACCAAGGGTGAACACGTTAGTCCTGTAAGCCCAACAGAAAGTAATTAGCGGATCTGTGCGCTGGCTGCACGCATGATGTTTCCACCCCCATACTTCCGATCCCGAGTAAGTTTGTGAAGTGAGGGAAGGAAGGTGACCTTTTCTATTCTGGCGGGTAATGGTGGTGGCGGTTCTGAGAGGGAACGTTTATTAAGCGCTTGCTGGATACCTGGCATTGTGCCACGTAGGCTCACCATGGTAGGCATGGTTACAGATGAGGAAGCTGAGACTGAGAGAAGCTGATTGACTGTGCAGGCCCCGGGGTGGAGCCGGGATTCATGCCCAGCCTGTCTGACTCCAGAGGCTATGCTTTCTAGAACATGGGACTGCTTTCATTTTTTTTTAAAATTTTTTAATGTTTTTTTAAATTTATTTTTGAGAGACAGAGAGACACAGCGCAAGCAGGGGAGGGGCAGAGAGAGAGGGAGACACGGAATCTGAAGACAGGCTCCAGGCTCTGAGCTGTCAGCACAGAGCCCGACGCGGGGCTCGGGGCTCGAACCCACGAACCGTGAGATCATGACCTGAGCCGAAGCCGGATGCTCAACCGACTGAGCCCCCCAGGCGCCCCTCCTTTCATTTTTCTAGCGGATGCCATAAACATTGGTTGAATCCATGAAGGAATTTTCGAGGGAAAACAGACCTGCCGTTGGGATCTTAGCCACTAACTAAGTGGAAATGGGATGTGCTCCCCTGGGCTGCAATTTTGTCGGCTGTGGACTGAAAGCCTAGGACTCCATCCACTCGTTTTCCCTTGGTTTCCCCGGCGGGTCCAGAAAGTTCTTTAGGGGTCGGTCCCTGGAGCTGATGGGGTTGAATATGTAGGGACCAGCTTCCATCCTGCCCTTTTCTACATTCCTATTCTTTATTTTTAAAGGTTATTTATTTATTTTGAGGAAGAGAGAGAGAGTGAGCCTGAGCAGGAGCAGGGGAGAGAGAGAGGGAGAGGGAGAGGCCTAAGCAGCCATTTGAGATCATGAGCTCAGCTGAAACCAAGAGTCCCATGCTTTACCAACTGAGCCCCCCAGGCGCCCCTGCATTCCCTATTCTTAGATGTTAGTGTTTTACCTTTGGTTTCAATTGAGGAAGGAGCTTTGCTGCCTAATCACGTGACAGCCAGGAGCCTACATTGTGCCTCCTGCTCTCTGAGTTACCTTTGACCGCACACAGGCTGCTTTGTGGGCTGAGACCTGGGTCCAAGCACAGCCAGCTTTGATAAGCAGAGAACACACGACCCAGACTACGTGTTCAAGTTAATAAAAGAATGCGTTTCATGAAAATACACCCCAACTTGGAAAATCAAAGGCAGCACGTTGGTGGTTAAAGACGTGTGTTGTGTCCTGCACCTGTGCTAACTACTGTGCCCCAGGCCAGTGACAGACACCACAGGGGACAGGAAAGGGCCCCTGTGCATGCTCCCCACTCAGCCGCGTGCCCCGCGGTGCCCAAGACGTCAAGAAGCAAGTGCAGGCAGTAGAGACCTGAAAACAGATTGCGGTAAATGTCTGCTCTCCGGAAAGTGTGTTTACTGATAAATGGTGCTGGCGCTTCTGGGAGAGCAGTGCAGAGGCCACAGTAAACGCCAGTATCAGTTTAAAAGCCACATTGGCCATAAAGGGCAAAGTGGGGATTTACAGGGTGTTACGTCCAAAATGGCGGTATTTTCTTAGAACGCCCATCATCAGCAACTGGGAGGGCCATTCTTCCTGCTCTCGGATCCCCAGCCAGACCCCTGCTCTGCACACCTGCTGGGGGACCATCATGTCTTCACATTCTCCTACAACATAGAAGCCTGGTCCCCAGGGCCCTGGAAGGTCAAGGTCGAGCCTTTTGGTCTCCCTTGTTCCCCACCACTACACCCCCTATGGAAGAAGAAGCTATGCCCACAACCACTGCCCTTTCTAAGACTCTGGCTATGCCTCCCTGGGTAACAGCGAGGGGGTGGCCCCTTCCCAGGTCTCTATGGGCCATTGTTGCCCTCCCTGCCTCCCGACCTCCATGGTGCTGCTGGACCCTGCCCTCTGCTCGTGTTACTTCACCTCTGCAAGACTGGACCTCATTCACCCTCCCCGCCTCCCATGCCCCTTCCCTCCAGTAGATCATGGACCTTCTTCGCATGCAGAAGAGAAAGGAAGGACGCAGTGTTAGCTTGGTCTGTAGATCTGTGCATGACATGTTGGAGATGTGGTGGGTACACCCAGCATCTGGGACCAGTAAGGTGGAGAGTCAGTATTTTGACTTCGGTCCCTCTGACAAATGTGCAAGAAGGGAAGTCAGGAAAGCTACTGACTTAGAAGCCCAGTGTGTTTGCTAGATCGTTGACACGCTTAAGTGCAAACTTATAAAAGCAGCCGCTTTCGGGAAGCCTCATCCTTCCGAGCCATCCCTGCTGAGCGCCTCCTTTCAGAAGCAGAAATCCTTGTTCCTGCAGCACATGGCTCGTGCTCATGCAGCCCTGCAGTTTTTCCATCTGAGCATCTTGAGAGAGGGACTCACAGCTTGTTCGTACACGGGACGTGGTGCCAGACAATGCGTTTCATGTAGTTCCAGGCTTTCTCTGCCATGCTGCCCTGTTTTATTTATAAATAAATAAATATTCTGATGTTAGCGTGTTTGCTCATTTCTTTGTAGACCTTTTTCAGAATGTCTAAGGGACCTAGACCAGTATTAGGCATATGTAGGCACTTGATAATATATTGGTTGTGTTGAATCGGACGCTTGCACCATCCAGTGGCTTGGGGCATAGTAGATTCTCAAGGGATGGAGGAGCAAAGATGGATGGAGGGACGTTTGGCAGGAAGAAGGGAGCCACCAGTCCTCCCCAGTGGGTCCTTGAGGACGGAGACGAGGCCTTTGCATGTCTTTATCCGTAGCTCCTAGCAGAGCGAAACACACTTTGCACGCATGGTAAATTACCCCCATAACATGCTGAGTTTAATACGCAGAACATATGTGCCAGGGCAGTAGAACAATGCACTTACATGCTTCTTGCTCTCAGAAATCCTTTTCAGCTCCGATTTTTAATTATTTTCTCCCTAATTCATTCCAGGATTGTATTTTTTGACCGGCAGGGCACGCACCTTTGCCACTGTGTTTTCTGCAAGATAGGCCTGAGGCCGTTTGCTCACACGAAAGCGGGAAATGGGGCATCTGTAAAACATATTTCTGCCAGATTCGTGTTCCTGCAGCCTTTGGGCTGCTGTCTCCCTGACCACCACGGCCTCCTTCTTCTGGCAGCAACGTGCCATTTCCAGGCACCTTGCAGCCAGTAAAACAGTTGTTGGAATGCCCCTGCAAGGTGGTTATCCACTTTCTAGGTGATAAATTGATTCTGTGAGGTCATGGGGACGGAAGCTGGAAAGGCCTCGCGCTGGTTCCTCGTGGACCCTCCTGATCTTTGTACCTAAGAACCATTTGCGTGCATGGTACAGACTTACCATTTCCATATGGGCTGGATTTCTTATGTAAACGATTGTGATGTTCAAAGCTTGGCATTACCCCTCTAAGTAAAAATCTGGCTTCTGTTGTCTCAAATAGAAGGTGACCCTGAGAATATATGCCATGAAACGTACACAGTGTCATCAAATTATAGCTAAGTACGATTGTCTGCCGAGGTTGTTAACTTGAGACCAGGTCTTTCGTTGTTTGACTGATGGGTAGTGGCAGAGTGGTGGAGACAGGTCAGCATCCAAGCCAGACTTTCTTCTCGTGGTAATCAGGATGGAAATGCAATCAGAATGGGAGTGAGTGGGCTTCCTGTTCCGCATGTGACGGCATTCGGTGCTATGCCAAAGGCACGGGGGTCATCTCATTGGCAGCACCTGCGCTCCACGGCCCACAGCCTCAGTGGCACTGGGTGTTAAGAGCCTGCTCTGGGCCGGATACCACTCTGCAAGGGTCTTACTCTTTATTCCCACCCCACCGTCCCTCTCTCTTCTTTCTTCCATTCCTTTCCCATCCTATGGTTTTGTCCCCAAAATTACTTAAAGCCACTAACACAAGCTCTTAGAAATTCAATGTAAGATATATTATTGGTGAGTGAGAGAGAAAAAAAAGGAAGAACTCCTATGGGGAACACAAGGGACAAAAGCATAGCTAGGACTCCCATCTGAGGGCAGATAAGCAGCCCGTTCCTCTGCATGGAGTCGGGGTGGGGGCAGCATTGCTCTTGCTCAGAATTGTCTGCAACCCCCACGGGAATGGTGGGCGCCAAGGCAGACATGCGCCTCCCTATGCCCTTTAGAAGTGGCAGGCCCTCAGTCCACCGGGACCTCAGTTGGTTTCTTCCCATGAGCAAGTGGGCTTGAGAAATGGTCTTACCCTCAGGTTCTTGGGGCCAAAGAGCCATGCCAAGTCAGCATTTACACATTCAGGTGCCTGCATGGGCAGGCATGTAAGAAATGAATGAAGGAATTGGTGTGGGTGGGGCATTAGGGAGTGGTGGGGAGTGTGGCAGACAGAGAGCTCATCCTGCTGATGGGCCTTAGTGCACTGTCACCCTGTGAGAATCATACAGGGCGAGGCTGGTAGGGGTGCCCAGCTCTGTAGACCACCTGCTGTCCAGGGCTGACCCTCTGTCGTCACTGGTCTTCCTCTTGGTCTCACTCTGCTACAATGCACGGGGATAGGTAGACTGATCTGTGGTTTTCACACTGAACTCTGTGGAGCCCCTTTGGTCCCTGGAGGGAGAGGGAGAATGTGCAGTGCGGAGACTCCTGTGGCTGTAAGTCCTTGGATCTCTTTCTCAGCGCTCTGTACTGTTTTCTTCCGGGCATTTGTCACCATCAGAAATTATCCTGTTTATTTATCTGCTCTGTAGTCTATTTACTTCCTCCTCCAAAATGAATGCATCATGTTTCAGCCACTAGAACTTGATCACAAAGAATTCAGTCTGGAAATATCATTAGAATGAATGAATAATTGGTTGAGAAGTCAACGGATTCTACTTTTCCAAAAGTTGTACCTCTTAACCAGTTCGCTTCTTTGGTTGCATTGATGGCCTTGAGGATGTTATCCTTTCATTCTTGGAATCGATTTTTGGATTTTTTTATCTTTGGAATCGATTGTGAATTTCATCAGATGGTTTTTGAAGAATTATCAAGATGCTCAGATGTTTGGTTTTCTTGACCTAGACGTATGATCCATTGTGTTAGTAAATTTGCCAACAGTGCATCATCCCACGTGGGAGAGTTCCACTGTTATGTTCCATGGTAGAAAATGTGTCATTTTTTCCAGAAAATAAGAGTGACAATAATAGCAGTGTCTAAAATACACTGCATTCTTGCTGCATGTCAGTTTTTCTTTAAGGTGGGTGACATGTGCTAGTCTGTGTCGTCCTGAGAGCTTCTCAGGATGGAGAACCTCCCAAAATCTAAGCATAATGAGGGCATGGTGCCCAACAATGGTTAAATCCCAAAGTTAGCTGTTATTATGGTTATAAAACATTGCATCTCCGATTATTTGCTTCAAATATTCATTCCTAGAAGTGAGCACACTGGGTTGAAAGGTTTTTGGAGCATACTGCAAAATTACAGTTCATTTATTATTATTATTATTATTTTATTTTAGACAGACTCTGTGTGCATGACTGAGGGAGGGGCAGAGGGAGACAGAGAATCCCAAGTAGGCTTCACGCTCAGCACGGAGCCCGACGCAGGGCTCGATCCCGTGACCCTGGGATCATGACCTGAGCCCAGATCAAGAGTCGGACACTCAACCAACTGAGCTACCCAGGCGTCTCCCAGAATTGCATTTTAGAATGTGACCTCTTGAGAAGCAATCTGCAGAAATGCCTCCTTCACCTTCTCTGCAGTGAATTGGATGGTACGTTGGTTGAGTACACGCCTTCGATTCCCAGTAAGACTGATCTTTTTTAGGAGATCATTGATCATTATTTCAGTAAAGGTTTTCTGAATGAATATTTGAGTTGGGTCCTTCAGGACGAGTAGAAGAAAGCACTGAAATTCACCCTGTGGGGGAATGTCAGCTTGGCAAGAGCGAGGGGTGGGAATGGGCCCCGCACTCCTACCCCAGCACGGCCAGCTCTGTGGTCCATGTTTACTCTGACAGTCCAGGGGGTGACGACATTGCACTCCGTCCTAAAGAAGAGGCGGGATTTCAGGAAGCAGAAAAGAGGAAGGCGGAAGCCCTGGGCGGAGGGACAACGTGAGCACAGGTTCAAGCGCTTGGGCTTCACAGCACGTGCACACACCACGTCCTCTCTTCGCATTTAGGTGGAGTAGGTCACGCGGAAGACACAATGGTAGATCTTGGCGTCAGGCTGGTTTAACGTCCTTGCCGTGCACAGCGTTGATACAGAGGTGGTTAATCCCATCTCCCCTCCGAATTATGCACTTTCGTATGAGGTGCAGCGAGAGGGAAAATTAGCCTAAACCACTCTGACAATTTCCATTTTGCCCACACCCTCCAGCTCTGTACTGGGAGTAATGAGATTTCTGATGAGCCAGGAGCCAGTCACAGGTTTCGTGTCTAGGTGTTAATCTCGAAGGAGCCTGGAGCCTACGGGGATCCTTTCTGGGGCAGTAGAATTCAGATGGGTAGAGCGCACTGCCCTTCTCTTCCCCAGGCCCAGCTAAAGTCAGGGGTGTGCAATGAGTGTCATTTTAATTAAGGATGCAAGGTGCTTATTTGTACAGAAAGAGCCCAAGTGAGGCAGACCTGTGTGCGTCAGCAATGTGCGGAAAGTAGAAAGCCTAATAAGGTGTAGACAGGAGCCGTACGATGGGGACCTCTTTTAATGACTATATTAAGTGTTTGTCATTAGCAAATCTTTGTTGCTATGTGACCGTGCACTCCTGAATATTTGAAAACCAATTACTAGCCTCTGCGGCTTTGAACTGGTGCCTCCAATCTCGCTTACGCTATACATCAGCTCTTCCTCCAGTTTTGCTTACGGTATAAATCAGCCCCTCAAACGCCCCGTTTTGCCTCTCTGAATGACCGCATGTTCCAAATTAGTGGAGGCTGCTGTAATAAGATTTTATTCCACTCCTTTAAATTAAATTTTCTCTTCATTCCTCTTTGGTTTTCCAACCTGATGAGGCTTTATGGTGTTATGAAATCAGGTGACATCGCATGGGACGCCCCACAGGGAGGGACTCCCCGGAGACACGCGTCCACATCAGGTGGTTGGAGACAGCTGTCCAGGTGTTTGTACCTGCTGTTCCAAGTCCACGAATCCCTCCTACCCCTGTTCTCTTGGGGGGCTTCCCTTTTGTACCACAGAACCGTGCCCATGGCTCGTTGGTGAAGCCTTCCCTGGCTCTACCCGAATGGTGCCTTTTTTGAAGTTAGTGCTTGAAAAAATATTTGTTTTTACTGAGAAGCTGGAATGCTCCCTCATTCCGATCATGAAAATTGTGTGTCATCCTGTCCCCTCTGACTGAAAGGAAGCTCAGAGCTAAACCACGTTAGAGAGGCCACGTGGCGCCCCAGGGGCACTATTGAGACTCAGTGTGTCGTCTGTCAAATGGGACTAATGTCTCGTTCTTAGATTTTATTTTATTTATTTTTTACATTTTTTTATGTTTACTTTTGAGAGAAAGAGAGAATGAGCAGGGGAGGGCAGAGAGCGAGGGAGACACAGAGTCCAAAGCAGGCTACGGGGTCTGAGCTGTTAGCACAGAGCCCAACGTGGGGCTCAAACCCATGAATGGCAAGAACATGATCTGAGCTGAAGTCAGAAGCTTAACCGACTGGACCACCCAGGCGCCCCTAGTTCTTGGATTGTAAATGTATGTTAGTAAGTGACACAGTGCTTGAGCTCTTGACACGTTGACAGGCATTCATTCTTCAGTGGTTGTGTTCATTTCCTGCTCCATTTCGATCTGTATTTCTCCAGTCTCCTTTTAAAGATTGTCTTGCTTTCTCCTCGACATTAAAATTCCTTGGTCCCAAAGCTCTATTTTTATCATTGTGTTTTCTGCATTTGTGTGGTAAGTTACCTAAACTCACCTGTGAAACTGGCCAAGATACACCGAAATAGGCTATTCTGGTTTCGAAGGGGTTGAAATGGTCCCAAGCAGTTTGTGAGGGAGTCGTGATGCCCAGGGCCTCCCACGCTGCTGTTCTCCTCCAGGGCTGGGGCGATGATGGAGCGGTCCACAGGGATGCCAGGACAGATGGGCGAGTGCTGCTTTGTTAATATATTGGCAGAAACCCCGTGCCTCATCGCATGATACTGCCAAAAGCAGGTTTGCAAAGTTCCGCTTAGACCGGACTAGAGGCCAGTATGGGAACTTCTTCCTCTAGCTCATGGAGATGTGGGGATCCGTGAGCTCAGACGTAGCCACAGAAATAGGAAGAGTCGTGGTGGGCAAACCCTGAGTGTACTTGCCCAGACAGTCCCTCTGAGCATCAGACCATTGAGGCGGCTCTACCAGCTATGGGTGCTGGGACCCCACTCAGCGGGCTTTCAGTTGACCAGGGCCCTGGCCTCAAAGGTGAATTTAAGTCCAGGCAGGGTTGAAACTACTGAGCCCCTGAGCCCCTTAACACCAGGTGGTGCATATTTGAATGGGAACAGGAGACAGAGGCCAGACCCTCTCTGGGACTCTGTGGATGGAGGAATAACCAACAGGAAGATATGCACAGGCTTGCTTTTTTTTGAGACCCATCTGATGAATGTCAGGGTCTGACCGATTGGATGGAGCCTCCCCACCTTTTAAGGAGATGTGAGCGAGTGGGGAGGAGAGAGACCAGCAGTGTTCTTTGAGATATGCTGGAGTGGGAGGGGTGTGAGCTCCCTGCTGTCCAGAAAGGTGACATTGCTCAAGGGGGACACCTGTGTCTGAGGGTGAAGCCAGCATTCCTGCACCCCTGCCCCCAGCCTTGGGAGATCTCAAAACTGTGGGTTTCCACCGAGGAAGCTGTCAGCCCAGCATCTTGCTTGAGGAAAAGTTCTGTTTGATATATGTGGCTTGATGATTGGGGTGCCAACTTTACCCTCCCAGCTAATTGTAGCCTTGTCTTAAAGTACGAGGAAGGGTGAGAAAAGGAAGCAAAGTTCTGTGCAGGACACTTTTGGGAGAAAGCCAGTGTGGCTGCCCATCTTCTTCTGTTGCGTAAGCTGACCCGCGGGAAACACGGAGCTGTCCCTAGATGTGGGGCTTACGTTCCCCAAATGGAGGATCTGTAAAGTCCTGCACTTTAGCCACAGGGCCCTTTGTTCCTATTTGTACCCCCAGTGTCTGTTACTTCAGGACTCTCCTCTGGGTAACTGAGCTCAGATTCAACTATTATTGTTCATCTTGGGAATGAACAGCTGAGCTTGGTGCCAAATTAACTTGGCTGATGTTGACTTCAGCTTCTGGCTTTGTGGCTCATCATGGGACTGACTTATGTATTTTTCTCAGGCACACACAGATCATTCTCCAGGAGGACCACATGTTTGGCCACTAAACAAGTCTCACAAAGTTAAGAAGATTGGAATCACATGAAATACCTTTACCATCCATGATGGTATGAGACTAGAAATGAATAATGGGAGGCAAATTCACAACTACATAGACATTAAACAGCATGATCCCCGACAACCAGTGGGTCAAAAGAGAAACCAAAAAGGAGGTAAAAAAATATATTGAGACAAATGGAAATGGAAACACAACAAACACAGTGAAGCTTAAGTGCTGTAGCAAAGGCAGCTCAAAGGGGAATTTTTTGCCAATAAGTATCTATGTTAAGAAAAAAGTGAGCCTCAAACCGACGTAACCTCAAGGAACTAAAAAAAGAACAAACTAAATCCAAAGTTTGGCAGAATGAAGGAAATAATAAAGATCAGAGCAGAAATAATTCAAATAGAGATCTAGAGAAATGATAGAAAAGAGCCATGGAACTTAGTTGTTTTTTGAAAAGATAAATAAAACTGACAAACCTTTAGCTAGACTAAGAAAAAAGGGAAAAGACTCAAATAAATCAAATTATAAACAAAGAGGAGACACCACAACTGATACCACAAAAATACAAAGGATCCTAAGAGGCTACTATGAACAGTTATACCTCGAAATACTGGAAAACCTAGATGAAATTAATACATTTCTCAAAACATACAACTACCCATCTGAAGCGTGAAGAAATAGGGGGTTTGTCTGCACAGATCACTGACAACTAGGGAGATGGAATCAGTAATCAAAAACCTCCCAGCAAACAAGAGCCCAGGACCACATGACTGCATTGGTGAATTCTACCATATACTTAAAGAAGAATTATGCCAATATTTCACAAACGCTTCCAAAAAATGAAGAGGAGGGAACACTTCTAAACTCTTTTCACGAGGCTGGCATTACTCTGATACTAAAGCCAGGTAAAGACACTGCAAGAAAAGAAAATTCCAGGCCAATATCCCTGATGAACATAGATGCAGAAATCCTCAATGGAATATTAGCGAAAAATCCAACAGCACATTAGAAAGATCATACAGAATGATCAAGTGGGATTTATCCTTTGGATGCAAGGATGGTTTAATACCCATGGATCAATACATGTGATACAAATTCTGTGTTTTCATTTTCAATTTTTGTATGTATAGCCAAATCTTGTTGCTCTTCACCCAAATTTGAGATCATTCTTGTCTGTTCTGTCTGCCCCTCCCCCCCCCCAGTTTTCTTATGTATCACCTCCAAGGGCTGCCGCCTACCACCTTCTTCGGAGGGCTGTCCTTGTCCTCGAGTTGCTCTGGCTGTTTGCAGAGCCAGAAGTGCCTGGGAGCTTACACAGCCCTCCCCGGTGGCCCTGTGGCCGTGACTGGTGGCCCAGGACTGTGAGTGCCTTACTCCCTAGCACTGAGGTATGACGTGCCCTTCAGAGCTTCCCATGGGATCAGGCTGGGACTATACTTGCCTGATGCCACCTTGCCTCCCTGTCCTGCTGGTCTTCCTTAATGAATCACTTGTGGATGAATCCTTATCTCAGGGTCTGTATCTGGAAAAGCCCAATGAAGACAAATGTATATCTGAAAGGGTAGAATCATGGGTAGAAACTTAGAACTCGAGAGCTGGATCGACTCACTGTTAACCGGTGAGATTCCCATAATTCCTCTCTTTGGACATCTTATTGAACATGTATCCTGGGCTGGGACTCTGATGGACTGCAGATGGGTAAGTTGAGGCCTAGAGGGGATGTGGGGCACAGAGCACAGGAGTGGTAGTGGCAGGACAAGAATCTGAGTCTCCTGGTTCCTGGGAAAAATATAGCCCTTGGCTCTAAGTTCTTCCTCCTCCTTTATGAAACTCTGGTGGCTGTAGGATTCGGGGTGGGGCTCTCAAGATTCCTCTCCTCCCTCACTCTCTCCAAAGGCAAGGCAGTGTCCGGGACACATGGAGACATTGAGGATGAGGGGTGTTGCCCATGGTCCCAACTAGACTGTGTTATCAGTGGCTGGAGCCTTGAGGGCTTCTCTGGCTGGCTGTTCTCTGCCTCCGCGGGCTCTGGTGATGGCAGGGGTGATTTTTCATCTTAGTTGAGTTGTAATTTCAGAGGTTGGAATGTAGAGAGATAGATGTGACTGTGGGGCACCTGGGGGCAGAGATGGCAGTAGACTGTGTGTGTCTGGGGTGGCTCGAATCCTAGGGAAGTCTAGGATTATATAGACCCCCTCATCCTCCACCTTGAGCCTTGGGGAAAATCCCTCTTGACTTAGATGAATTCCCTCCTGCTTGCTCTCACCTCCCCCCCTCATCATCAGAAGATACTGGGATACAAGGTTAGGGTGGGGTTTGGGGCAAAGGCTTAATTCAGGCCACCTGGGTTGTCTCTACCTAGGTTAAAAGGAACATTCTTAGCACCAGGTGGCTCAGCTCTGTCCAGGCTGTGAGGGACCAAGACTTTCCCATTGGGGGTTAGATCAAAAGTATTAAGCCAAATGATTTGTTCTGGAGTGTCCCTTTTGCTATTTTCTTCTCAAGTCTGTGACAGCGATACAGAGCTGTTAGAGATTCTGGACAAATGTCTTCTCATGCCATTGTGCCCAGCAGAAGAACAAAAAAACTCAAACAAATCCCTTATATTCCAGTGAAAGCTCTGACCTTCTTCTCTTGTAGTAATTCACTGGAATCTTCCTTTTGATCCTGGCATTTTCTCAACAAAAGGATGGCCTAGCTACTGGGCAGGCAGTGGCTTCCCACGTGAGTGTATTTTCAGGAATATCCCATCAAATATGCACCTCCAGTGTCCCCTGCCTCCTGTGCTCCATCACAGAGCCGCCATGCTTCTTGGACACAGTGACGTGGTCAGTGGCTTACAGTGGTTATCACAAGGAGAGATCACCACGGTTCTTCAGCCCTGAACTAATAACAGAGGCCTGTCTTTTCTCAACACAGTAATTATCTCTCAGTAGTAGTAGCTGGTGGTCTGGTGAGGGAGAGCCCTGGCAGATGGAGGGGCTGGAGAATGGCGGCCTTGGTAATTGAAATGGCTGACAGTGAGTCATACACACACGAGCAGAGTGGGAGCAGCTGTGGAGGGGGTAGGAAAAGGCCCATCTGTGGAGCGTTTTCATAAACCCAGATCTGTTTCGACAGAAATAAGGCAGCATGAGCCAGAACCATTCTGCACCTACAGAGACAGGGACACATATGCAGGGGAGACTGAGTCAGGGGTCTAGGAAAGGACCAGGTTGGGGGGTGGGCTCGGAGCACCTCTGTCTGTTCATTGGCTGTCTTCTCTCCCTTCTCTCTGTTTCCACAGGTTCTTCTGCTCTCTTCTTCTTTATCACCTTTAAAATTTTCCCACTCTGGCCAGCGACTACCTGGGCCAAAGTGCTATTGCAGACTCAACTCATTCTTGATTTCAAACTGCTTTAGATGTTTCTGGTTTTCAGTCTGGGTGTGGTCAGCCAACGGTGGCTCATAGGCCAAAACTGGAGTGCCTCCTGTTTTTGTAAATAAAGTTTTATTGGAATACAGCCATGTTCATTTATTTATGTATTGTATGTGGCTCCTCTCACATGACAAAGACAAAGTTAAGCAGTCATAACAGAGACCGTATGGCTGCAGAGCCTAAAATACTTTGCCTATGGCACCTAATCTGACTCTTCTCATCCTTCCTTTGTCTCCCTTCTCCAACTTCCTGGAGGACTAAAGCCCTTTTGATTATCCCCACGCCTAGGACCCAATCACCCTGCCACTTATCCCAACCCAGGCTGTTGGGAGTACTCCCAGGAGGGAAACTGACCTGTTTTTTTTTTTTTTTTTCTAGCCAATAGCAAAGGGCTGGTGTTAGCTGCCTGGAGCCCTGAGAAAGGGCCTAAGTCTACACAGAAAGAGGAAAAGAGGATTGTGATCACTTTTTGCTGCCTGTTCTGGGAGTTTGAAGAGGGAGCCATGTGACCTTTGTCATATATTTGTTGTCCTTCATCTGGACATTTCCTTTCCTTTCATTCCTTTCCTTTCCCTTCCCCTTCTTCTCTTATCCCCAATTCCTTTAACATATATTTATTCAAAAAGAATGCATTCTGATCTGTTGTTATGATACAGGCACTCCTGTATCAGTCAGGAGAGGCTAAGCCATGCTGCAGTAACAAACAACCCCCAATTCTCAACAGCTTAAAACAGCAAAGCCCTCTTGGTTGTAAGGCTACAGTAATCCAACCTGGCCTAGCAGAAGGTCCTGGTCATCACAGTGGCCCAGGTCTGTAGGTCAGTGGCACATCTTCATCATTGTCCATGTCGGGGCCAGAGAGAAAGAGCTCCGCCCGGAAGTGACATACACCCATTTTTGCTGATAACTCAGAATTATAGGGCTCCATTCAACTACAAGGAGATCAGAAAATGTATTCCTACCACATGCCTAGAAAGGAAGGAGAACCAGATATTGCTCAGTAGAATGACACCGAACACAGGTGATACAGAGATAAATATGGACAAACCACAGTCTGTGCTCTGGAGCGGAGCCAAGTTTCCTATGTGACTTGCTGAGTTTTTACTGCAGACACAACACTCTGTAGTTGTTATGACATCTGATCTTCGCACCAGCCAGGGGAAGTTTTCTTGCTTACAGGTGATAAAACTGAGTCCCAGCAAGACAAAATGACTTGATTAGAGTCACTCAGCTCATGGGTCTTGAAGGCATAATCTTGACTTCAAAGGGAGAGCTCTCTCCTTGATGGCACAAGGACACCCGGTCTCACTATTCTAGCTCTGGCTTTGGATTTCCACCTGTGATGTCCCAGCCACTGGCCATTGAGGTGGGGCAGGAGGAAAGATCCACTTAGGAACTCACTGATCATGCTGGGTGAAGATGAGAGAGCCGAATCCTGGCTTGACTCACCTACATCATTCCATCTGGTAAACATCATTTTGTTCAATGTCGGATAAATCATCGTAATGCTTCACAGACATCCTTCATTAAGTTCCATTTTTAGAAACCACTTCCTCCCCTCTGTGAGAACTGCTCATGACTCCCAATTGCCTTCGGGGGAAAAAAATCTAAATTTCTTTGTTTGGATTTCAAAGTCCGGCTCGATGGGGCACTCCTCCTCCTCACTGCCCCTCCTCCTTGTTCAGGGTACTCCATCTCCATCCCAGCCTCCACCCTTCGGTGCTTCTTAGATGCAGAAGTTCAGGGCAGAGAAGGTGCAAGGCTAGACTCAGACATTAATAGTGGGATGGATGGAGAGAGACTGAGAGACCACGTATGAGGAAGTAGAGTGTGTATTTCTTGACTGGGACAACTGGCAATTGAAATTCTGAAGACAGTGAGGAGAATTACAGGTGCAGGAGAGTGAGCTCATGAGGTTTTATCTTCATCTTATTCCTACGTCCCAAGGAGGCAGGGACCCACCTTTTCTTCCCCTTGTCTCTTGTGTATGTACCTGGCACATAATTTCACCATGTCACTCGGTACATAGTTGTTGAAGTGAACTGATTTGATTAGGATGATATGACCACAACCATAGTAGCCACAGTCTGTGTTGAACACCTACTCTGCACTAATCTCCATGCTAGATCCCTCATCTACATCATCTTACCTAATTGCCGTACCCCCCCCGAGGCATGTATAACACCCCCAGTCTGCAAACACCCCCAGTTTGGAAACTTAAAAAAAACCTTCTCCAAAGAAACTGAATCAGGATGTGACCCCACCTCTGTCTACTTCCAAAACCCAGACCATTTCCTCTGTGCCATTACTTCTCCCAGGGCAATATGTTTCTTGTTGCTGATGCAAGGAATTTAGGTCAAATATGTGAATTTTTAGAGGCCAACTCCCTGGTTTGCATGTAACAGCAAAAATTCCTAGAAGGCTTAAATTATGCATCACTGAAGCAGTTCCATTAGAAAGTTAAAATGTCAGACGCACACCCACCGCTCAGCACATATGCAATCTAGCAGCCATTTCCTTGAAAATAGCATCTTGTTACAAAGGCATAATGTCGCAGACTGAATCTCCGGCCTACATATGCAAATTTGGGTGCACTTGAGGAAAGGAATGGAGTCTGGTCAGGGCCGATGGCCCTGTGAGGACTCAGGCATCCCTCCCTCCATAGCTACAGGCGTGTGGTGCTGGGAGAGGGACCTAGTTCATCCGGGCAGCTCAGTAGTGGGAAATAAAGGGGTGCCCCCGGATCGCTCTTCCGTGAGACATTTCCGTCGTCTCAGGATGGGGAGCAGCTGTGAGCTGGCCTTGGTTTCCTCATCTGTTAAGTGTATATAATAATTGTACCTACTTCATTGGATTGTTGCTGAGATTAAATAAATACACGGGACGCGCTCAGGACAATGAGCAAGCACTCAATGCCTATTATCTGCTTACCGTCAGCACTGTCGTCACCATCACCATCACCACAGTGCAGAAAGCCCACGGTGGGATGAGCACTGACTCTGGAGTCAAATGCCCACTGCATCACTGATTAGCTGTGAGACCTTAGACAAGTCATTCATGCTCTCTGGACGTCTGTTTTCTCAATCAATGTGCATCGATCTAGGACTTTCTAAATGTCAGGTACATTGCTGAGGGCTTTCCATGTATTATCTGGCAGTTTCCCACAATACCATGAGATAGAGAACAAACTCTGTCTTATGGAGACAGAGGTTCAGAGAAGCTAAGCAAATTGTCCCATATCATAGTCAGTAAACAGTGGAGCCAGGTTTGAGCCCAAGTGTTTCTGTTTCCAAAACCCATACTCCTCACCACCACAGGGGAGCCTCCTCTATTCCAGAGGGTTCCTGAGGGGTCTAAACAAGATCTGAAATTGTCAGACACCTGTTACAGGTGTGGACTGGAGTGGGTGTTCATGTTTTTTATTTATTTTTGAGAGACAGAGAGAGACAGCACGAGCAGGGGAGGGTCAGAGAGAGAGGGAGACACAGAATCCAAAGCAGGCTCCAGGCTCCGAGCTGTCAGCCCAGAGCCCGACGCGGGGCTCGAACCCACGAACCGTGAGATCATGACCTGAGCCGAAGCCGGCCGCTTAACCGACTGAGCCACCCAGGCGCCCCTGGAGTGGGTGTTCAAACATGGTAGTAGGAGCACTTTTATCATTATGGTTACCAGCTGTTCCCCCTCCTCCGCCTCTTCCTTCCCCTCCTTCCTACCCTCATCAGGCTTTCTCTAGGATGCCCTCGACCCAATGGCATACCTTGCCCCTCCTCGTGTGGCACAAGCACCTGGGCCCAGTATTCTCCAGTCTTCTTGCCCTTGTCTGTGCTGTTCTTCCCACTCCCCCGTCTTTTCCCGTTCACACCTTAGCCAGAGCACCTTTCATCCAGATCGCAAGTGCTTCCTTTTCCACGGACACTGTACTTGTCATGCCCTCCCCGCAAACTAAACTAAGCCTCACCCGTGGCACATTTGCATCCTTAACGCGTGTGTGTGATGAACTCCACCTGTGGGCTTATTGATTTGTCAGTCATGCCCTTACTAGACCTCAGGCTTCATGAAGGCAGGGACCACATGGGGAGTTCGCTGTCGTGTCCCTAGCCCAGCAGGAGATGTGGCGGCAGGCATTCAACAGCAGTAAATGGGCATCTAATACATTCGTATATCCGTTCCTTGGAACACCGTTGATCCACACTGTGCAAAAGTGGGTTCTACCAAGAGGCGTGCCCGGCCAAGTAAGTTTTAGAAGTGCTTCTTATGTCTCCATTCCTGAAGAGCCATGTGAACAGTGACGTGCCAAAGGCCCCGAGACGTCCTGCAGTAAGGAAACCCACTTGCCTTTTCCAACCTAGGAAACTTACTTGCCCACGAATCTCTTTCCCACAAACGCCCATTACTCAGCGGGCCTCTTCCTTGTATATGTCGTAAGAAATTAAGAAGATAAGGCTTTTCGGGTCCACTGCTAATGGAGAAGATTGGTAATTCTGGCAGGGGGAGAAAGAGAGGGCTTCCTTCAACTTCAGCTTTCTGGAAGTAGGGCTGTCCTGTGGAAAGATTAAGATCAGCGCCCCTCAGAAGTAGCCTAGTCAACAGCGGAATGGCCAGAAGAATTACCGCCCCTTCGGTGATAGAGGTCAAACCGCGGGAGTCACCAGGAGGGACGAGGGAGGAGCAGAGGACCTTGTGTCCCTGGCTTGTGAGGCTCAGTCAGGGGAGAGAGGGAGATGGAGATAGACAGCTGTGATTCTCCGGAGGACGTTGTTTGTTTGTTTGGGGGGAAGGAGATGCTGCTCAATACAGAACATCTTCTACCTGCCTGGCTTCTCTTGTGTTAATTCACTTCCTCTGCATAACCACCCCATCATCCCTCTCCGGGGAGAAATAAACAAAAACAAATGAACACACCGTCTCTGTGTCACAGTTTAAAATGCAAGTCTGCTCTTCGGAAAGTAAACAGACTTGCGTTTTCAACAGGGAATCAGGCAGCTCTAAAATCATCAGATGCCAGGTCTCCACAATCTTGTTCTTAGTTCAGTGAGTGGGGCTTTTAAAGTCCATTTATAAACCACCGGATATTTGTTATCTGCCACGTTCTTTCCTCTTCCCGAGGACCTTGGGGGTTAATGTTACTTCTCCCTTTTTTACCAGCGTGGAAACTGAAGCTGAGAAGGTCGTGATAATTCATTCAACATCCACGCAACAAACAATTGCTGAGCTCCTACTGGGCGTCAGGAGCTGGGATGGAGTATGCCCTTGGGTGGAACTTCTTTAAAGATATTACCCGCTAGTGGCGCCTGGGTGGCTCAGGGAGTCGAGCGTCTGACTCTTGATTTCAGCTCAGGTCATGATCTCCCGGTTCCTCAGTTCGAGCCCCGCGTCGGGCTCTGTGCTGACAGCTGGGAGCCTGAGCCCACTTTCGGGTCTGTGTGTCCCTCTCTCTGCTCCTCCGCCCGCCCTTTCTCTCTCTCTCTCTCTTAAAAATAAACATTAACATTTTTTAAAAAAGATACTACCTGCTAGTTTTTGTTGTGCAGACACGGGTATCAGGCACTGTTTTGATGTGCTGTGACTGACTGTTGGTGTCCCTCCAAAATTCGTACGTTCAGACGTAATCCCCAGCACAATGGTGTTTGGAGGTGGGGGCTCTGGGAGGTAATTAGGTCATGAGGCTGGGGCCCTGGTGCGTGGGATTCGAGCCCTTATAAAAGAGGCCCCAGGGAGCTCGCTCACCCCTTCCTGCACATGAGGACCCAGCGAGAAGGCGGCTGTCTCTGAACCAGAAAGCAGACGTTCCCCAGCCATGGAGTCTGTTGGCTGCTTGATTTGGACTTCAGCCTCCAGAAGTGAGACAAGTAAACGTTTCTTGTCGAAGCCCCCTGGTCCAGGGTGTTTTGTTAGCGCAGCTCAGAGAAGTGGTGTTTTATATGGGTCGTCATCTTTAATCCTCACAATTCGTGGGCACGCACATGGCACTTGTGTGTTGACGTGTAGCAGATGGAGAAACTGAGGCATGAGATTCAGGAAAACTTGTCCGAGGAGACTTGTCCAGCTACCGAGTGGCAGGTCAGGACCCAGACCCGGGCATTCAGGGTTATGTGCCCAAGAAACGCTCAGGTGTGATGCCTCGCAAAACAAACGTTCCTTCCCTACCGCCGGTGGCCTAGCTTTCAGCCTGATAAAGAGCTCTCAGGACATGAGTCACGATTCTCTGCTCTGCAGGGGTGATGTGCAGATGGGATGAAGGGTACAAAAGATGTGGGTGAACCCCAGCCCCTTCCCCGGGGCCCCTCCGAGGAAGCCACACGCTGGCTGCTTGATCCGTTAGCTGGCATCCCCCCCCGCCCCAGTCAGAACGCCCCTCCTGTGATTTAATCCCAACTTTGCAATTTTGTTATTTTAGCAAAAGCCACTAGGCAATTTCTCCCACATTTGTCATCATCCCTTAAAACGTGATATAATTGGAAGTTTCGGTGCTGGGCTGAGGGTAGGGTGACATTTTACGCACATTCAATTTGGACATAAATGTCATATTTGCACTAGACCGGGGCTGCTGGTTGTGAGGATAGAATGTTCACGAGTGATGGGCAGACCCACCAGAGATCTTGGTGAACGAGAGGAAAGCAGCTTTTGGTCAGGTCATCCTTGTTCAGAACCATCCAGAATAAAACCCAACTTCCTTCCGTTGGGATTTGTACCGCTGCCTCCCTCTTCCTGCCCTGGCTTAGAACCAGTTGAGAAATGAAGCCAGAAGTGAGACCAACGAGCTCCACCTATCCTGTTTATTACCGATAAAGCGGTCATTGTTGAAGAACATACCTGGCGTCTGCTCAGTGAGTGGGCTCCTAAAACACCCCCAGGTCCACTTTGTCTCTGGTCATGGAAGCCTGTCTCATTAAAATCACAGGGCTGCCTTGTCACGAAAGTCTTCTTGGTCTCATTTCAGACTGTCACCCATCTATTTCATGCCATTTGCTCATTTTAAAAAAAATTTTTAATGTTCATTGAGGGGAAGAGAGAGAGAGAGAGAGAGAGAGAGAGAGAGAGAGAGAGAATCTGAAACAGGCTCCAGGCTCTGAGCTGTCGGTACAGAGCCCGACACGGGGCTCAAACTCGGGAACGGCAAGATCATGACCTGAGCCGAAGTCAGGCACTTAACCGACTGAGCTCCCCAGGTGCCCCACCATTTGCTCATTTTTAATAAGATTGTCTGTTTCCTTATTAATTTATGGGGGAAGGGGTTATATATGTTGAATATCTTCTTAACATGTGTAGCTTGTTTTTACATGTCAGGGTGACTTTTGAAAAACTGATCTTGGGTTTAATGGAATTAAATTACCCATCTCTTTCCTTTTTAAAGTTAGCGCGCTTTATGTCTGCTTTGAAAAGTCTTGCCCAATCGCAGGGGCATAATGAGATTTCCTTATATTTTCTTCTGGCACTTTGAAGGTTGGCTTTTCACATTAGATGCTTCAAGCCAAGAGGCTTCTGTGTATGCTGTGAGGTACTGGTTTCAGATATCCCGGTATTTGGAGCCAGTGTTACTTTGTTCCCTGTAGAGAATCCATAAGCACAGCGTCATCTATTACACAGTCCCTCATGGATAGAATGTCTCTCTTTTCCCCAGTGACCTGAGGTGCATACCATGTCCTTGTACCTGTGTCTGGGTTGTCTCTTCTATTCCAGTGGTCTGTTTGTCCAACCCTTACCTCAGTCACATTGTGTGAATTATTACAAACTGATAATAATGCAAGAAAATAATTAAGAAATTACATCTTTCATGAGCCCACAGACAACGGCTGTCTGCCTCGCAGGGTTTCTTTGGCATTTCTTTTTAGTCTATTGCTTATGCATTTTTTATACATTCAGGAGAGACTGTATATCTATAGATCTGAATTTTCACTTTTTTCTTCACATTTGAATTTTCGTTGTCCCTTATGTTTTGCCGCATATTGGCAAATGCTCTAAAGTTATGTTTTTATTATGAGAAAGATGTGAAGGAGGGTTAACATTTTAAGAGGAAGCCAGATAGTATTTTCATCTAGGGAGACCCCACATCTCAAGGCTTAGTTACATAGTACTTTTCTTGTTGGTTCGTGAACTGTAACAATGCACAGGAAGGCTTGGGTCATCCATCGAGAAGCTTGACACTAAGGCATATGGGGCTAACAGATGTATTCAGGTCTCAACATCTTTCAGATCCTTTTGGTGGGAGCAAACCATTCGTCGTATGGGACCATCAGTGAACTATTCATTTCAGAAACAACCAACGACACAAGAAGATGCGTAAGTCCCTTCAGCGGTGGGGCACGGGGCGGGGAGGTCAAGAACTCTGGAGAAACGGTGTTTCAGCTGAGCTCTGAGTCAGCAGGGGAGTCATCCTGGGAGCTGCAGGGGCAATGGTGTGAACTGAGATTTCTAATTAGGGAGTTGATGTGTTGGTTGTTATTAGGGGCGTAGTTTAAAGGTATTAGTCACGTTGGTCTCATCTACATCTTTCTCTAATTTGACTGCGGGGCTTCCAACATCATTTCGTCTCCAAATGATTAGCTCTCCAGTCCGCTCCAAATAGGAGATGAAGTGTAAAGTCGGAGAATGTCTCACATGGGAGCACGTTTCTTTTGGTGTGTGGGGTTTCCGGAAGAGGCACCTTCTCTCCTTCAAGTCTCCTGAAGACAGGGCTTCCTTGTTCTGTCAGGTCGTTTCCGGCTTGGATTTAATTGGGGTTTTAATTTGTAGCCATTTATAAAATCTTCATTGGCTGGTTTCTCCTGGGGCAGTTTGGGCGAGTGTTGGTGTTTTTGTGATATCCATTCAACCTTAGATGTTGTTTCAACCCAACCGACTTCAAGCTTCATGACACTCCTTGAAACCCAGAACATAACTGTGGTGTCTCTGAGAGTCTCCAGAGTTCTTAGAGATGCTAGGAACTCAGAAACCAGCCTCTCTTACCTAACTCAGGAATCTCATCTCCAGCGTTCAAGCCAACATTTACTGAGCGCTCACTCCAAGCCAGAAAAGGCACCTGCACAATTAGGTGCCTGTGGGCCCTGGTCACTCTCTCAGGGGAGTTTTGTTATGAAACTTTCCTCACTGTGCGAAATTCCCTCCTGTCCCTTATCCAGATTCAGCAGAGAATATCCACATGCTGGTTCTAGACCGGCCTTTTGTGGTTGCACAGGTGGGAGTCCCGCTTCCTGGATTGTGAGCCCCTTCATGTGACGGACCCAGTTCTCCAGCTTCCCGTGTATCAGAGTCTCCTGGAGGATTTGTTGAAGACGCTGGCTCTCACCTCAGGAGCCATAAGTCCTGGGGTGGGACGGGAGAATTTGCCTTCCTAACACGTCACTTGGAGAACTTCTCTTAAAGACAAAGAACATCCTTTTCTCTAGGTGCTAGGCATCTTGTTAGCTGCCAGGGATAAGCAGTAAACAGAACAGGCAGAGCTCTTACACTCATGGAGCTTATGGTCCAGTGGGACTTACCGGAAATATAAACAGTAAGACGAGGTGTGTGTGATGACAGAGAAAGGTTCAGAAACTCTGGGAATATAAAGTGGGGGACTTTATCTAATCTAAGGGTCAGAGTCAGGGAGGCCTCCTTGCAGAAGTGAATTTTGAGCAGTGACCCGAAAAAGAAGTTGGAGCTTGTAAAACCGAAGAGAAGAGGATGGGGCAGGAGAAAGAGGGGTTTCTTGGGAGAGAGCACGGCACGGGTGAAGATGGGCAGCAAGCTGCGTAGACAGCCAGTGCTGTGGACACGGAGAAAGGAAGTGGACGGCTACAGGAGTTGGAGATGCTTTCTGAACTAGTTCACGAGGCTTCGTTTTTATTCCAAGGTAAATAGGAAGCCATTACAATGCCATGGGGTTTTAAACCAGGTGGAGTGGGTGTGATTTTGCTTATACAGTCAAGTCTTATTTGGAACTTTTTGCAGTACCTAATGTAGGTTCATGGAGAAGCTTAAACGCTCTTTGTGCATTGAGAGTAATCCAGAAATATTTGTTCCCTGAAGGTGGTGGATGCATGCATGTGTGTGTGCGTGTGTGTGTGAGTGCATATTATGTGTGTGGGTGTTGAACACTGCAGGTTTTTAGGACATTCCTGTGTACGTGTATGCCAATAACACAGTAAATGAACAGCTTACGTCCAACAAACCCAGCTTATGTAGTCGTGAGAACTGCTAATGCTCAGGTCCCTTGAGGCTGATTGCCCTGTTCAATGAATAACACTGTGGTACTGGTGCCCTTCGGCCGTCACTAATTCAAATTATAGGCGACATAGTTTTGCATTCTTTCAGGTTTAAAGGCAAGATGATGATTATAGTGTAATTCAAGGTTCATAACAATATTGCTGACCTACAAAACCGAAATAGTTTTTTATTCTCTCTTACCGGGAGGTCATTCTGCATTTTATGAGAAGGAAGGGGTGGGGAACATGAAGGTCATGGGACAGCAGGGAAGGAAGCACTTAAGAGGTGGCCCTGACCACAGATTTTGCTACTGAAGCAATATGGGGATGCCAGTCCCTTTCTACCTCATTGGTGTGTTTTGAAGAGCAATGAAACTTGGAAGGAGGGAAAGTGCAAATGTGTTTAGGGCATTGGTTAACATATGGCTTTAATTACAGGATTTGGCCCTTGTACTTAATGGGGAGTTTCTTAGGGAAGGACAGAAATCCTAGGCATACCATGCGGCATCTGAAATACGGTTTTAATAATTTGGAGAAAATAGATCTCATCAACATTTGGGCTTGTCTCTTAATGTCACTGTCTGGACTTGGAGACGAGCATTTGCTATGGCTTCCAAACAGAGAGGAAGGTGACTTGAGGGCTTCTCCTTCAGGTAAGGGAGGTGGAAGGAAGTAGAGGGTCAGTGTCAGTTAGCCTTAGGTTTGAATATTAGTCTACTGAGCCACAGTCTTTGCTTTGAAAAACAAGGATAGTACTACCAAACTCACAAGATTTCAAGATATAATGAAATTTGTATATCGGAGAAGGTCTGGGGTCTTCTAAATAGCCTTCCTAAATGGAAATTGTTATTTTTATTGTTGTTGTTAGTATTACTATTTTTTATTGTTATCTCTTCCCCTGCGATGTATCAGTGGGTAAAGTGCCTTGTCATCAACCTTTTAGGGCTCTGTAACCTGCTTAAATCTATGATTGTTCTGTTTTGATTACTTTAGTTCCAGTTAACATACAGTGTTATATTGGTTTCAGACGTACAATATAGTGATTCAGAGATTCCACACATCACCTGGTGCTCATCACAAGTGCAGTCCTTAATCCCTATCACCTATTTCACCCCCCCACCCCGGGTGACCATCATTTGTTCTCTATAGTTCAGAGTCTGTTTCTTAGTTTGTCTCTCTGTCTCTCTCTCTCTCTCTCTCTCTCTCTGTCTCTCTGTCTCTCTCTCTCTCTCAGTATTTTTTTCTTTAATCTATATGACTGTTCTTTAACACCTAGCCTTGGAAGTTACACAGAGACACTTTGGCTGCATTCTGTTAGTTAACACAAGCCACTGGGCCAGCCCAGACTCACGGAAGAGGAAATGGATCACACCTCTTGATGGGAACAGTGACAAAGTTGTGTCCATCTTTAATTCACCAAGCTTATTTGTATTTTCAAAAGTTTGCTCTGGCTGCTGTGTGGAAGACAGAGAGGGATGCCTAAGCGAGCAGTCTATTTAGGAGGCTTTAGGAAGAGATAATAATGTCTTGGATTAGGTGTGTAGTAAATAAATTGAGAGGATATACATTTTGAATGTAGAATCAGATAATGGATTCAGTCTCTAGGTTAAGAACTACAAAGGCCAGTCTGTGGGATGTGAGGGATTCCCAATAATTGAGAATCCCAAAGAGAAGATGGTATTAACCTAGTACCCTGCCAATATTCAGAAACCATTAGAGCCGGAATGCTCCCTGGGAACTGTCCAGAGTTCTGAAGCACTCACTCCATTGTGCATCCATTAGTGGCCTCTGGCTTTGTGCCAGGTACTGTGATCAGCATTGGGAGTATAAAGACCCATAGACAAAAATCCCACTAGAAAGGAGAATTACTGGCCAGTATTCCTGATGCGCATGGATGCAAAAATTCTCAACAAATTATCAGCAAATCGAATCCAACAGTACATTAAAAGAATTATTCACCACGATCAAGTGGGATTTATTTCTGGGCTGCAGGGATAGTTCGATATTTGCAAATCAATCAATGTGATACATTGCATTAGTAAAAGAAAGAATAAGAACCATATGATCCTGTCAATAAATGCAGAAAAAGCATTTGACAAAATACAGCATCAATTCTTTTTTTTTTTTTTATGGTTATGTGTTTATTTTGGGAGGGAGAAATAGAGGGGGAGAGAGCACAAGCAGAGGAAGGGCAGAGAGTGGGGGAGAGAATCCCAAGCAGGCTCTGCACTGTCAGCATGGCGCCCAATGCAGGGCTTGATCCCACAAACTGTGAGATCATGACCTGGGTCAAAATCAAGAGTTGGACGACTGAGCCACCCAGGCGCACCTAGCTCCTGTTTTTGATAAAAACCCTCAACAAAGTAGGTATATATGGAACACACCTGAACATCATAAAGGCCATATACAAAAGACCAACAGATAATATCATCCTCAATGGGGAAAACCTGAGAGCTTTTCCTCTAAGGTTAGGAACAGGACAGGGATATCCACTCTCACCATTGCTATTCAACTTGGTACTGGAAGTCTTAGCCTTGGCAGTCAGACAACAAAAAGACATAAAAGGCATCCAAATCAGTAGGGAAGAAGTCAAACGTTCACTATTTGTAGATGACATAATACTACATATACAAAACCCAAAAGAGTCCACCGGAAAATTGCTAGAATTAATACACGAATTCAGCAAAGTTGCAGGATATAAAACCAACATCCATAAATCTGTTGCATTTCTATAATGAAGCAGCAGAAAGAGAAGTCAAGGAATCAATCCCATTTACAGTTACATCAAAAACAATAAGATACTTAGGAATAAACCTAACCAAAGAGGTAAACGATCTTCACTCTGAAAACTATAGAACACTTATGAAAGACATTGAAGAGGACACCGAGAAATGGAAAAACATTCCATGCTCATGGATTGGAAGAATAAACATTGTTAAAATATCTATACTACTCAAAACAATCAACACATTTAACAGAATCCCTATCAAAATACTACCAGAATTTTTCAAGGGGGTAGAAGAAGCAGTTCTCACTTTTGTATGGAACCACAAAAGACCCTGAATAGCCAAAGAAATCCTGAAAAGAAAAACTGCAGGCATCACAGTTCCAGACTTCAAGGTGTATGATAAAGCTGTAGTCTTCAAGACAGTATGGTACTGGCACAAAAACAGACACATAGATCAGTGGAACACAACAGAAAACCCAGAAATGAACCCACAATTAAGTGGTCAACTAATCTTTGACAAACCAGGAAAGAATATCCAATGGAGCAAAGGCAGTCTCTTCAACATAGTGTTGGGAAAACTGGATGGGAACGTGCAGAAGAATGAACGTGGACCACGTTCTTATACCATACACAAAAATAAATTTAAAATGGATGAGAGACCTAAATGTGAGACAGGAAACCATCAAAGTACTAGAGGAGAAAACAGGCAGCAACTTCTTTGACCTCAGCTGGAGCAATTTCGTATTAGACATGTCTCTCAAAGCGAGGGAAACAAAAGCAAAAATGAAGTATTGGGACCTCATCAAGATAAAAACCTTCTGCTCAGCAGAGGAAACAATCAATAAAACTAAAAGCCAACCTACAGAATCGGAGAAGATATTTGCAAATGACGTATCTGTTAGTATCCCAAATCTATAAAGAACTTATCAAACTCAGCACCCTAAAAACAAATAATTCAGTCAAGAAATGCGTAGAAGATTTGAATAGCCGCCTTTCCAAAGAAGACATCCAGATGACTAACACACATGTGAAAAGATGCTCGACATCATTTATCATCTGGGAAACACGAACCAAAACAACAGTGAGATACCACCTCACACCTGTCGGAATAGCTAAAATTAACAACAGAAGAAACAACAGAGGGTGGTGAGGATGTGGAGAAAGGGGAACAACCCTCTTACACTGTTGGTGGGAATGTAAACCGGTGCAGCCACACTGGAAAACAGTATGGAGGTTCCTTAAAAAGTTAAAAAGAGAACTACTCTACCACGAAGCAATTGCACTACTGGGGTATTCACCCAAAGAATACAAAAATACAGATTCATAGGGGTACGTGCACCTTGATGTTTATAGCAGCCTCCTCAACAATAACCAAACTATGGAAAGAGCCCAAATATCCATGGGTTGATGAATGTGTAAAGAAGATGTGGTATATAAATACAATGGAATATTACTCAGCCACCAAAAGGAATGAAATCTTGCCATTTGCAATGACGTGGATGGAGCTAGAGTGTATTATGCCTGGGGAAATTAAAGAAGGACAAATACCATATGATTTGGCCCATATGTAGAATTTAAGAAACAAAACACATGAAATATGGGAAGGAAAAAAAAGAGAGAGGGAAACCAACCATAAGAAACTCTTAACTATAGAGAACAAACTGAGGGCTGCTGGAGGGGAAGTGGGTGGGAGATGGGTTAAATGGCGATGGGCATTAAGGAGGGCACTTGTGATGAGCACTGGGTGTTGTGTGTAAGTGGAGAATCACTGAATTCTACTCCTGAAACCAATATTTCACTGTATGTTAACTAACTAGAGTTTAAATAAAAATTTGAAAAAAATATAATCAAGACTCATAGTACATGGTTGTAGCTCTCAGTAAGTTCACAGTTCTTTTGCGATGATTCGCAGATATTCAAGAAATCCCAGGGCCGTGAGACGAGTGCTCAGATAGAAAGTGTGGGCAGGGGACACCTAGGTCACCCTGTTGAGGTCAGATTAGGCTTTCTGGTGAAGACCTCTGAGTTGAATACTGGACTTCTCACATTTTGTTACCTTAAAATTCTTTAATCGGTCTTGAATTTAAGTGGCTCTTTTAAATATGCATGATTTTGTAACATTATACATTGGTAATTTGGAAAACTGCCACTGGTTTATTTAGACTTTCCATATGTTGGCACACTCCATTATGTAATATTTAAAAATCCCATTTATTAATTTCACTACTAAGCTCATCAGTGGCATCTTTAAGTATTGGAAAGCTTTCAAACATGTGACAGGTACAAGTCTCTCAAAAGTCTCATTTTCACTTGAGAACTCAGGTTTTATCATCAGCAACAAATACAGTCAGATATATGTATTTTTTTTTCCCTGCAATGACCGGCTTCCCTCATTCATCCTCAGTCTTGTAAGTCAGTCCGTTTCCAAAAGTAAAGATGGTGTCCCTTGGAAAAAGATGGTGTCTAGTTCCGCTTACAGTTTAGTTGCAGAAGTGTTCTGTTTTGTCTTTCTGGGAAGAAACGTGTTGCACATACTTCCCATTTGTCACACAGAATATTCAAAAGATGTGTCAAAGATACTTTAGTAAAGTTCATATTTTCCCCTGCTGCATCAATGCGTTCTTAAGTGAAACTGGCTTTTCTTCGTGAGTCTATGGCAGTGAGAAACCATGAGAACTGCTACAGTTTGGGGTCCCTTTAATTCGTGCACAGGTGCCATCGGCTTTACACATCATCACATCCGCGCCGTCAGGGAGAATATGTCCCGGGATTCGAAAGTTTTTCAGTGCTTACAGTATTTCAGGACCACTTCAAGGTCTTTACATCAAAGATTTTCTTGGATGATTCATTGGGGTGGATGCCGGAGGCATGGATGCAAAGTTGTGTAAGTCTGGCCATGTCTGTGGATTTCAGCCATTGGAAAGACAAAAGCACCATCCTACAGTTGATTGGTCTTCATGTTTGCAACTAAATATTGACTTCAAAGCGTTCCTGTATTGTTGGAAACCGGACGTGCTGACTTTTCAGCCGGCAGGTGTCCAGGAGCCTAGGGCTCCGTTAGCCTCTGAGCCCTCATCTGTGTTTCCCCAGCCAATGAAATATGATAACTTATTCCGTACCATGCCTCCGTGGCTTTTTGATTTATAGGTTGGAAAACGTTAAGAAACAACCTGTTGGCTTCTAAGGAACTCGTTTTATCTCTGTTTAAAAGAATTAGTTCCTTTTTCTTTAAACCCTGAATGAGTGGCCTGTAATGATGCCATAGTTTGACTGGCATCGGAGTTCTGTTCTCAAACACTGTATTCCGTCAAACACAATAAGGTGCATGATTGATATCTGTGGAGTGGAGGGAGAGAAAGTCGTTCTGTTTGTTTTTAACTGCAGTTCTGTTTGTATTCTTGCCTCACTCCTTTCCAGTAGATTTTCTCTTCCATGAGTCAGAGCTCTCTGTAATGACAGTTTCTTCTCTTTTGGCATCTTTAGACAGAGATGATTCAGCTAGAGGTTGAGGAGATGAGTCGTCTAAGCTTTTTCAAGCTAATTATTTACCCTTAAACATAAGAAAAACACACAGCTGACCCTTCTACAACACAGGTGTGACCTGTGTGGGTCCACTTAGCACGTCGATTTTTTATGGTACAGGACTATAAATGTATTTCCTCTTCTTTATGATTTTCTTACTTTATTGTAGGAATGCAGTATATAATACATATAACATACAAAATATATGTTGCTCAACTCTGATTTTTTTTTTGTTTTTTGAGAGAGAGAGAGAGAGAGAGAGGTAAAGAGGGAGAGTGAGGGGGAAACTTTCTTTTTTTCTTTTTTTTAATTTAAATTCAAGTTAGTTAACATATAGTGTAATAATGATTTCAGGAATAGAATTTAGTGATTCATCACTTACACATTATACCCAGGGCTCATCCCAACAAGTGCCCTCCTTAATGCCCATCAACCATTTAGCCCATTCCCTGGCCCAACACTCCACCAGCAACCCTCAGTTTGTTCTCTGTATTTAAGGGTCTCTTATGGTTTGCCTCCGTCTCTGTTTTTATTATTGCTTCCCTTCCCTTATGTTCATGTTTTGTTTCTTAAATTCCTCATATTTGTCTTTTTCTGACTGATTTATATTTTGCTTTGTATAATATGCTCTAGTTCCATCCATGTTGTTGCAAATGGCAAGGTATCATTCTTTTTGATTGCTGAGTAATATTCCATTGTAATTATATACCACATCTTCTTTGTCCATTAATCAGTCTTGGACATTTAGGCTCTTTCCATACTTTGGCTATTGCCGATAGTGCTGTATAAACACTGGGAAGCATGTGTCGCTTCGAATCAGCATTTTTGTATCCTTTGGATAAATACATAGTAGTGTAATTGCTGGGTCATAGGGTAGTTCTGTTTTTAATTTTTGAGGAAAATCCTCATTGTTTTCCAGAGTGGCTGCATGCGTTTGCATTCCCACGAGAGAGACCATCCCAAGCAGTCTCCATGCCCAGTGCGGAGCCTTATGCAGGGCTCAATCTCCCAACCACGAGATCATGACCTAAGCTGAATTCAAGAGTTGGAGGCTTAACGAACTGAGCCATTCAGGCACCCCTCAACTGTTTATGGTATCAGTAACGCTTCAAGTCAACAGTAAGCTGTTAAAGTAGTTAAGCTTTGGGAGTATCAGAAGTTACACATGAATTTTTAAGTGCACGGGGGCTGATACCCTAACCCCTGCGTGTTCAAGGCTCAACTCTGTTGTAAATTAAGGTTCCTTTGTTTTAGAACAAAATATTACAAGGTTACAAAATAATAATAGTTTTAGATAAGGTTTAAAATTTTATATTTTTTATTTTCTAGAAACTACTTAGGAATTATTTTCTAAATACTATTACAAAACAGGACAACAATGTATAGTGTTTTTAATGTTTATTTTTGAGAGAGAGGGAGAGACAGAGCACAAGCAGGGCAGGGGCAGAGAGAGAGAGGGAGACGCAGAATCCGAAGCAGGCTCCAGGCTCTGAGCTGTCAGCACAGAGCCTGATGTGGGGCTTGAACTCACGAACTATGAGATCATGACCTGAGCTGAAGTCGGACACTAACCGACTGAGCCACCCAGGTGCCCCCAGCAAAGTATAGTTTTTGTGTTTCCAAGTATAAGGAAAAGTTCAGGATTTCTAATGAACAATATATTGGATGTTAATGAGTTACAGATAGTAAGCAGGTATACCCAAAGATGGCTAATAAGAACATGGTAGAAATTTTAAGAACAAACTGAGACCATCTCTGAAAAGGAACATATTTATACCTCAAACCTATTACCTTAGCAAACTCTAGAAAACATGAGAATATACAAGCACACATTCATTTTGATTTGACATCACTGCCTGTCATATAGCATCTGGAAAACTTCACCATACACTCATGAGAGTATGATTGGTTCGTTAAAGTCTTAATATTATGAAAAGAGCTTTGACCTGAACAGACCCTGAAAGGGGCTTGGAGGACCACAGTTTGAGAATGGCTGGTGCAGAGCTTAGAGTGCTTATTTGGGATAGTGATATGGTATTTAAGAAGCATCTGTACGCATGTACATATGTGAAACACTGAGTGCAAGTTCAGGCACAGAGCACTCAAGAAACATGAGCTGCTGTTATTTCAGAGGATAGCTTAATGCACAGAAAATTTTCCATACGATTACTTGACCAAAAAGAAAGTACTCAGAATGGAGCCTTCTGGGGGCTCAGCGTTTAAGGAATTAATTAACAGGAAGTTTCAGGAATGGCAGAGGTAGAGGATACTAGGAAAGAGTGTTTGGCTGTCACAAGGATGGGAGGAAAACTGCCAACAGACTCATCTAGAGTCCATGGAAAAGGATATAGAAACGTGTAGAGGCAGAGAACCAAAAGCAAAAGGTAATCAAGCAAGCCTGCTGATGTAGGCATGATTTCCCGGATCCTCCAGAGTTCCCTGTGGGGTGTGCAACGATGAGCGGACTTGCCAGAGTTGAGGACCCACCGTGCATGAACCTCTCTCTCTCACAAGGGTTTTATGTCCTTCTTTGATACCCCTCATCACCCTTGCCGTCACTTGTTTCATTTGTGCCTTTCTGAGCTCCAAGAGATGAAAAGCTCATAAGTGACTCCTTCCATGCTCGAGCTGCCTTGCCCCCCACACAGCAGACACTCAATAAATATTGATCGATCAAAGGAATGGATGGTTGTGACCTCAGAAAGAGTAGTCCTTGATGGAATGCCCGTGGGTGGAAAAGAGAAGCCAGATTAGAAAGGGCTGAAGACCGATGGTCAGGGAAGAAGCAGAGGAAACAAGTGTAAATAAATCTTTAAAGAATCATGACTGGGAATAACAGGAGGGAGAGAAATCAGTCGTCTTAGGAGGATCTAGGGACAAGAGAGGATTTTTTTGGAGGGGAGGGACTAGCAGAATTATATCTCGAGACAAAAGAGCTGAGGCGGGGGGAGAGAAAGACAGAGAAAGATACAAGGTAGAAGGAGTCCCATAATAAGGGTGGTAGGAATTCATTCATTCGTTCATTCATTCACTCATCAAATATTAACTGAGTGCCTGCTATGTGACAGGTCTTGTGCTGATTGCCTGAGATGGGGTAGTAAAGGACGGAAATGTGGCCCTGTTGTGTGTGGATTTGGAGGTGAGGTGGACCTGGCGTGGATTTGGAGGCGGGTAGCTTGGGGCCAGAAGCTCAACCTCTGTAAACTTCAGATTCCTCGTATGTGAAATGGGTACTTTGCTGCCCGTTGTGTGAGGTTGTTGTGCAGAGTGCGGCGTACAGTGCCTAGCATTCAGCAGGTGCCGGGTGGCATAGCCTGGCGGTCACGAGCCTGTTCTCTGGAACCATAGTACCTGATTTTGAATCCTAGTTCCACCATTTGTCGGTTGTGTGACCTGGGGTAGGGCATTTAATCTCCCTGTGGGTTTTTTTTTTTTCACCTTGGAAGGGGAATGATGACAGTGCGTCTCCTCTTGGTGTGACGGTGGAGATGGAATGAGGTAGCGTGTGGCAGGTGCTTAGGACGGTGGTCGGCATGGAGACGGCCCTCTGTAAGTACCTGCTCTTTGTCTCATGCCTACCCTCTCCTCTTAGAGGTTTTACCGGAACACTGTCAAGTGCTCTTCTGGGCCATCTGAAGGGTAGCCACACTTTTCGAATATTAGTGTAGGAAAAGAACATTGTCCTCCTCCTTTTTTTAAATGTATACTTACGTTTGAGAGAGAGAGAGAGAGAGAGAGAGAGAGAGAGAGTGGAAGAGGGGCAGAGAGAGAGGGAGACACAGAATGGGAAGCAGCCTCCAGGCTCCGAGCTGGCAGCACAGAGCCCGACACGGGACTTGAACCTACAAATCATGAGATCATGACCTGAGCCGAAGTCGGCCGATCAACCGACTGAGCCCCCTCAGGCACCCCTGTCCTCCTTCTTTAGATTATTCATCCTAGACTGCATGTCAACCGAGCAGCTTTATCCGAGGTCTTGTCCCCATGAAGAGGGTTAAACATACACGGAAGGTGATACCTTCGCCAGATAGGTCAGCAATTTGCCTACACGTGGCATCATCATCTTATAAAGCCAAGTTATCACACAACCTGTTATTTTTACTGGATAAAGTATTTGTCATTGTGGAGGAAAGTCTGTTAAGAACAGTCTGCTCCTGTCTCGTTTTGCTAAAAATAGTCTTCAGTTGTTGAACCTTTGAACCCAACAGCACTTCAGATTCTTAACTAGACTAATGACATCAGATCCTGGGAATATAACTTCCTCCTCCTGAAAGGGGTCTTTGGAAGTGAGGACGGAGAAGCAGCTGGACCCAGAAGAGAGAAGACAGGCTGTTGGCAGGCGGACGTGGGCTGGAGTCCTCTCCTTGTCATACGGCTCTTCAAGGGGGCAGGAGGGGCCGGGCGTCCCGACAGGACACTGGGGAGGCCAGTAGGAGGAGATGGAAGAGAAGAAGACTCCAGGAAGACAGGGATGAGGCGGGGTGGCTGTGGGAGCATCTGCACTTTTACTGGCCGTCCACTGTGGTGTGGACAGAGCCCCCTCTCTGGGCAGCCTGCTTTGCACCGAGGAAGTTCTGATTCTCGAAATCTACGTTTATAGTCACCCACCACCCGCAGCGTGTCTCCAGGTCCTTCCCCTGGTTCCACGTTCACTGTCTTGAACCGCACACTTTCTTCCACCTGGTACTCTCTCACAGAAGGTAAAGCCCTGCGATTGTGCCTCCTCACCCACCCTCCCCTTTTCCCAGACGAGTAGCCTTGGCTCTTTCTTTAAAACTGCGTAGCTTTGGGGCACCTGGGTGACTCAGTCGGTCAAATGTCCAACTCTTGATTTTGGCTCCAGTCATGATCTTGCGGTTTGTGAGTTCGAGCCCCGCATCGGGCTCTGCGTTGACAATGCGGAGCCTGCTTGGAATTCTCTGTCTCCTCTCTCTGTCTCTGCCTCTCCCCCGCTTGTGTTTGTTCTCTCTCTTAAACATAAATAAATTTAAAAAATGAAATAAAACTGTTTAGTTTTGGGGAAAATTATATACAGAAAATGTGCACGCCAGAAGTTTGTAGCTCAAAGAATTTTCAAAAACTGAACAACGCATCCATATAACCAGTACCCAAAACAAGAAACAGACCATATCACCACCCCTGCTCCCCAGGATCCCTTCCAGTCTCTGTTCCCCCCAAAGATTGCCACTGTCCCAGCTTGGGACAGCATAGACTGACTTAGCCCGCATTTGTACCTTCTAGAAATGCAGTCATGTGGTTGATATGAAATGGAGATAACACGCACACACCTGGCACACAGGACGGGGGCCAGAGTCTTTGTGTCTGGATTACTTCATCGAACACTGTATTTGGAGGCTCACCCAGACTGGTGTAGGCAGGCTCAGATCGCTCGTTCTCGTTGCTGCGTTGTATTTCGTTGTGCGAGTGCGCCATGATTTCTTTATTCATTCGACCATCGACGGGCTCTTTTGCAGTTATTTCCAGTTGGGGGCTTTCACAAATAGTATTGCTATTATCATTCTGCCAGTCTTTCGGTGCAAACATCTACACCTTTCTGTTGGACACATACCCTGAAATGGAGTCACTGGGTCACGGCACATAGGTGGAATGTACTCATGTTCAGTTAAAAACGTTTTTTTAATGTTTATTTACTTTTGAGACAGAGAGAGACAATGGGGGAGGACAGAGAGGGGGGAGACAAAGAATGTGAAGTAGGCTCCAGCCTCTGAGCTGTCAGCATAGAGCCCAAAGTAAGCCTCGAACTCACAGACCATGAGATCATGACTTGAGCTGGTCGGACGCTTCACCGACATCACCCAGGTGCCCCAGCTTAAAGAGATACCCTCATGCCCTGGCAAAGCAGCTATACAACATCATCTGTTCTTTTTGTTTAAATTTTTATTATTTATTTTTGAGAGAGAGAGAGGCAGAGCATGAGCGGGGGAGGGACAGAGAGAGAGGGAGACACGGAATCTGAAGCAGCTCCAGGCTCTGAGCTGGCAGCACAGAGCCTGACACGGGGCTCGAACTCACGAACCGCAAGATCATGACCTGAGCGGAAGTTGGACGCTTAAGTGACAGAGCCACCCAGGCGCCCCTACATCCTCTGTTCATGACACCTTTTGTCATGGACTGTGCTGCATAGGAAGCTCTCTGGTGAACCTGGTTTGCGGGAGGAGACACGAAATACATAACCAGGAAGGAAAGAGATTGCTCAGAACCTCCGGGGTTGTCAGGGATGTCCAGCCTGCATGCAGGCCAAATTCTGCAGCCCTCAAAAGGCCACTCTCTGGCCAGGCTTGGTCACGTGCCCACCTCTGGGCCCTGCTGCCCTGCCGGCTGGCAGCCCACTGTGCCGCATCAGGAGAGAGGGTCACTCTTCCCCTGTGTCAGCAGCTAGCCAGAGGCGACTAGGGATCGTGCTGAGCAGACAGACCTTTTGGGTCACAGCCACTGCGGCCTCAGACACAGGGTCCTCCGACACTGCCGCGTGCCTGCGCCAGGCTGCCTGGGGGGACCACTGGGAGCGTCCCAGGAGGAACTGGATGTGAAGATGCTGCGTGAACGAGGAAGTCGTCTGCAGGTGTTAGTGATTAATGTCCTGCTTCCATTTCTGCATCCGTTACTATGAAGAGTTTTCATACTCGGGAGATTAATAGGAAAGAAACGGGCGTCTTCAGCAAGGTCTGCGGGCCCAGCTGGACTGAAGTGTCGGGGAGTGAAGGGCGTGCAGATGTTTTCTCGGAGGCCTTACCGGAAATATGAAGACAACAAATGTAGGCCGAGGGAAGGGACATCTTGAGAAAAAAGGAAACGTGTGTGGGATACGGATGTGAGGATTAATGAGAGAGTGTGGCCGTGGAGAGGGACAGGCACTAGAGCACACTTTCACCGAGGACATGTCACACCAGAGTCACCTTTGTCCCCAGAGATGAGGATGTTGGGGTGAGGTCTCTGTTGGCTGTCTCTACTGCCAGGTGGCGTGTTTGGTGATGTTGGAGATTTAAAGTGAGTTTTCTGGTGAAAGGCCCCCGGACTCTTCCCTGGCCAGGATGGAAAGAGAATCAGAATAACTGGGTCTAAATCAGAGTTACGGGCTTCCCCCACCCCACAGATTTCTTTTTCTGGGTCGTGGCTTTCTTAGTTGAAAAGGAAAGAGTTTAATATAAAAATATCCAAGGTCGGGGCGCCTGGGTGGCTCAGTCGGTTAAGTGTCTGACTCTTGATTTTGGCTCAAGTCACGATCTCACGGTTTGTGAGTTCGAGCCCCACGTCGGGCTATCTGCTGTCAGCAGAGAGCCTGCTTTGCATCCTCTGTCCCCCTCTTTCTCTGCATCTCCCCTGCTCATGCTCTCTCTCTCTCACCCACACTCTCTCTCTCAAAAATAAATAAATATAAAAAAAGATGCTTCATTGGATTTTGGAGTCCACCCTAATTCTGGAAGATCTCACCATGAGATCCTACACTTAATTACATCTGCAAAGACTCTTCTTTCCACATGAGGTCACATTCACAGATTTCATGTGGACATGTCTTTTTGGGGGCCATAATTCAACCCCCTTCAGACATTTTAAGTGACATCCTTTTTAAAGGAATTGTTTACACCATAGCTAGAAAATTCGAGATTCACTTGTTTCTGCTTGGCTTAAGGCCTGGGTTCAAACATGGCAGTTTAAAATTTTATTGTGATAAATAAAAAGTTCAGCATTGAGAGTCAAACAATTAATTGCCCAGAAAATGGTGGGAAGACCTGACTTGGCAATAGCTCATAAAACATTTAGTTTAACAAAAACATTGTCGCACACGGTCATTGTCAAGTAGGTGCTTGTTGAGTTATTCATGGAGTAAACATGTTTTGACGTCCGCTCTTATCAGGCACTGGTGACCTTCTGGAGGCAGAGGAATTATAGGTGAGCCCTATCTGCCATGGAGGGGGGGGGGCAGACACTCAACAAGGCTTCTTGGCTGTGTATGAAGTTAAGAAGCCTTGTCTGGTGATGGGTGCAGACGAGTCAGCAAACAGGTCAGCACACATTTGTAGCTGATGTTGTAGGAGGCATGGTAAAGGCTCATACCTGCACACAGAGGAAGCAGGCATCCGTCCTCTTGGCAAGGGGTAGAGAAGTGGCTAACAAATCCAGGCCAATGACTGTGCCCACAGGGTTCTGCTCTGTATAGACCACCATGGTAGAAATGGAGTCAACTCTAGGGAGCCTCACGGTGGGACATTGCGCTGAAGGAAGGTAAAGTGTGATGAGAGGCCGCAAGTTCTGTCTAAGAAATTGGACCCCCTTCTCTTTTAATAAGGGGAGACTGAGGCAAGTCAGATGGCATAATAGTGGGATGGAGATGACCAGAACACCTGGTCTGTGGGCACAGTGGCCTCTCGGGCCAGTGTGAAGAGAGGAAAACAAGCCTGGGTGGGATGGGGTTGGGGAAATGGACACACATCCATCACTGGTCCTGGTGGTACCCAGTGAGTGTCCCCTGGAGGTCACAGCTTCAGGCGTGATTTAAGCAAGTGGAAGGAGGTAGCATCTAGAAGGTGGACCAGAATAAGTCATTCATTCATTTATTCATTCACTCAGCAAGTGTGTACTCAGTTCTAAATGTATGTCAGGGATTGTGCCAGCATCAGACGATGCAGAAAGGAACACGCCAATGTCCCTGATCTCAAGGAGTTCAAATAGTGGGGAATATGGATGAGTAAATAACTATAAGCAATAAATTGAGTGCTATAACAGAAGATGACAAAGATACTAGCGAAAATGGGTAAAGAACTGTTCATGCTTTGGGGGAAATTTTGAATCTCTCTTTAAGAGATGATGTTTGTCCGAAGTCCTGAAGGGTTGGTGTTACTGAAGCCAAGCCCTGAAGCCGGAAAGGGAGGCAGAGAGCGGGAGAAGTGAGCAGGGACAGGTGTCTGGATTTTATTCTGGGAAAGCATTGGAGGGTTTTAGCTAGCAAAGAGAGAAGATGGCATTTTCTTTTGAAAAGCTTTCGCTGGCTGCTGGGTGAATAATGGATTGGAGGGAGTTGGGGCTAAGGTCAGGTTTGCCAGGGGGACAGATGTCAAGTGACTGACAGGCAGGAAGGCAGTATCTTTCCAGATGAGGTATCCTCTCCGGGTAGACCTGCGCTGGTAGCCTGAGGATGGGGGGATGGTTAAGGGTAGCAGGACTCAGCCCTGTGTGGAGGGACGGCCATCGCAAAGTACCAACCTCTGAGTCCTGCTAAGCATCCTGGCAATAGGAGGTCTGGGGAGAGAGACTGATTTTAGGGCTCTCTCGCTCCTGGCGATAGGAGGTGCCGAGCAGGCGCAGGGACACCCTGCCCCCTCATCTGCCAGGCAGGGCTGAGCCAGCAAGTGGCATCCATTCTCGGGCTGTCCAGAGAGGTGATGCAGGTGCTGTGGGAAAGAGACTCGAAGGCAAGTTAAAAAGACAAATATCTTATGATTTCACTCATATGTGGAATCTAAAAAAAAACAAAAAAACACAAATGAACAAACACAGTAAAAGCAGAAACAGATCTATAAATGCAGAGAACACACCCTGGTGGTGGCCAGAGGGGATGGGGGATGGGAGGTTGGGTAAAGGGGCGAGGGAGATACACAGGCCTCCAGGTGTGGAATGAGTAAGTCCTGGGGACAGAAGGCGCAGCACAGGGAATAGAGTCAGTGGTCCTGTAATAGCGCTGTGTGGGGACGGGTGGCAGCTGCATTTGGAGGTGAGCACAGCGTAACATAGAGAAGCTGAACTGCTGTCTTGTACACCTGAAACTAACGTAACACTGTGTGTCATCTGTACTCAGATTTCTTAAAAGTATATCCAATCGTGGGGTACCTGGGTGGGTCAGTCGGTTAAGCATCCCACTTTGACTCGGGTCATGATTTCACAGTTCGTGGATTTGAGCCCCACATCGGGCTCTGTGCTGACAGCTCAGAGCCCGGAGCCTGCTTCGGACTCTGTGTCTCGCTTGCTCTCTGTTCCTCCCCCACTCGTGCTCTGTCTCTCTCTGCCTCTCAAAAATTAAATACATGGTAAAGAAATTTTTAAAGCATATCCAATCATATAGTTTGTTTAATATCATAGATGAACATCCACAATTAACTGAAAGGTAATTTAAAATACTCATACATATTTATGTTAAGCTGGATTTTTTTTTCCCACTACTTCAGCCAAAATAACAACTTAAATACAAGCAGATATGAAAATCCAGTGATCTTCTAATGAGACAGACAGGAATGCAATTTGCATAAATGCAAAATGTTAAAAAGATCCACTCTTCTCACTACATAGTTTTATTTTGGAAGATAGTTTTTTAAATAAAAATAATTCAATTTCTGTTAACATGTAAAAAAAGTATACAAAATATATAATAAAGAAATAACACAAAGCAGGAATCATAATTATCCTGCAATTGAATTCCTAGGAAATAATCGTATTAACAGATTGTTTCAGGGGCACCTGGATGGCGCAGTCAGTGAAGCGTCCGAGTGTTGATCTCGGCTCATGTCATGATCTCGAGGTTCATAAGTTTGAGCCCCACATAGGGCTCACTGATGGTGCAGAGCCTGCTTGGGATTCTGTCTCTCCTTCTCTCTGCCCCTCCCCTACTTGTGCTCTCTCTCTCTGTCTCAAAAATAAACATAAAAAATTAATTAAAAATTGTTTTATAATTATAGAATTTTTGTGTACGCATATGCATACCTATTTAAAATGTTTAATATGAAATGCGTCATCAAATAAATATTATGCTACAGCTTAAAAAAAGTTGGGTGCTGACTGTCGACTTGATTTATATGGCTCTAATAAATCAGAGGCAGGGTTTTCTTTCTCTGAGTGGCACGGAAGGTTAGACTCTGGTCTCTTTTTCTCCAACTTCATTCCCCAACTGCACATCCGGTCCCAGCGATATGAACTACATGGTCTGTTCCAATGCGTCATGACCTTTCACACCTCTGCACCTTTATCTTGTCTGTTCCCTCTGTCTGGACTCCCCCATTTTATGTAAGGTAAACCTCCACTCTTCACCTCCTCCTGGAGGCTTGCTTTCTGAAGCTGCGCCATTAGTTTGTGTCCTTACCTTGATCTGTGTCTCTCTCCTTCCTAGCACTTAGCAGATGGTATTGCATTTGTCTACTTTGTAAACTGCTCCCTGGAGACAGGGGCCATGGCTCATGGAGACTTACTTTTGTGGCTGGAGCAGTGATTCAAGCATAGACTCTCATAAATGTTTCTGAATATGGGAATTTGTCTATGAAAATGGTATTTCTCTCCATTTATTTTGGGCTTATTTAATTTTTTTCAGTATTTTTTTGTAGGAAGAGACCTTACACCTCTTTTAAAAAATTTATTCCTATTTTCATGTTTTTAAAATTGTTATTATAATTCGTCATCTCCTCATGTCTCCGGAGGCAAGGGAAATGAAAGTGAACATGAACTATTGGGACCTCATCAAGCTAAAAAGCTTCTGCACCAGCGAAGGAAGGAATGAACAAAACTAAAAGGCAAATGACGGAATGAGAGAAGACATTTGTAAATGACATGTAGAGAAAGGGTTAGTATCCAGAATCTATAAAGAATTTACCAACTCAACACCCAAAAAACGAATAATCCAGTGAAGAAATGCACAGAAGACTTGAGTGTACACTTTTCCAAAGAAGACATCCCAGATGGCCAACAGACACCTGAAAAGATGCTCGACGTCACTCATCATCAGAGAAATGCAAATCAAAACCACAATGAGATACCGCCTCACACCTGTCAGAATGGCCAAAATTAACAACTCAGGAAACAACCGATGTTGGTGAGGATGTGGAGAAAGAGGAACCCTTTTGCACGGCTGGGGGGAATGCAAACTAGTGCAGCCACTCTGGAAAACACTATGGAGGTTCCTCAGAAAATTAAACATAGAACTACTGTATGATTCAGCGATTGCACGACTAGGTGCTTATCCAAAAGGTACAGGAGTGCAGATTTGAAGGAGCACGTGCACCCTGTTTATAGCAGCACTATCGACAGTAGCCAAAGTATGGAAAGAGCCCAAATGTCCATCAAGTGATGAATGGATAAAGAAGATGTGGTTTATGTATACAATGGAATACTACTCAGAGATCAAAAAGAAGGAAATTTTGCCACCTGTAACAACGTGGATGGAACTAGACTGTGTTATGCTAAGCGAAATAAGTCAGTCAGAGAAAGACAGATGCCATAGGATTTCACTCATATGTGTAATTTAAGAAACACAACAGATGAACATAGGGGAAGGGAAGGAAAAATAATATAAAAACAGAGAGAGAGGCAAACCATAAGAGACTTAAATACAGAGAACAAACTGAGGGTTGCTGGAGGGGAGAGGGGTGGGTTAAATGGGTGATGGGCATTAATAAGGAGGGCACTTGTTGGGATGAGCACCGGGGTCATATGTGAATGATAAATCGCTGGGTTTGACTCTTGAAACCAATATTACACTGTATGTTACCTAACTTGAATTTAATTAAATAAAAAAAATAAGTCATCTTTTCCTAATTATAAATAAAGTGAGGCTTCTTAAAAGTGAAAAAAAGTTGGGGCACCTGCGTGGCTCAGTCGGTTAAGCATCCAACTTTGGCTCTGGCCATGATCTCACAGTTTATGAGTTCGAGCCCCATGTCAGGCTCTGTGCTGACAGCTCGGAGCCTGAAGCTTGCTTCGGATTCTGTGTCTCCCGCTCTCTCTGCCCCTCCCCTGCTCATGCTCTGTCTCTCTCTGTTTCAAAAATAAATAAACATTAAAAAGATTTGTAATGAAAAAAGTCGTCCTCTCTTTCCATTTCAATCATTTGTTGCTAGTATATAGAATACACCTGACCTTTGAATAGTGTTCTTGTATCTTACATACTTGCTAAATTAACTTATTAGTTCTAGTGTTTGTTTTCATACATTTAATTTCTACATGGTTTTCTACAGCACATGGCATTTGTCACTAAGGACAATTTACTACTTCTTTCCAATCTGTATGTTTTTTTTTTTCCTACTCCCCTTTATTTTTTAAAATGTATTTATTTAAATTCAAGGTAGTTAACACACAGCGTAGTATTGGTTTCAGGAGTAGAACTCAGTGATTCATCTCTTACATATGACACGCAGTGCTCATCCCAACAAGTGCCCTCCTTAATGCCCATCACCCATTTAACCCACCCCCCTCCCCTCCAGCAATCCTCAGGTTGTTTTCTGTATTTCAGGGTCTCTTTAAATTTTATTGTAGTAGTTGTAGTGGTGCTGGTCTTGGTGCTGGTACTGGTTTTGCCCTTTCGGACTGACTGTAATGCTCATCAGTGTTGAATAGGAGTGGTAACAGCAGACATCCTTGCCTTGCTTTTGGTATTGGGGGAAAGCATTCAGTCTTGTACCCTTATGAATGATGTCAGCCATAGGTTTTTCATGCATGCATTTTATCAGATTGAGAACAGTCCCTTCTGCTTCTTTCTGAGATCATGACTAGGTACTGAATTTTGACAAATGTTGTTTTCTGCATGTATTGAGACGATCATATAGTTTTTCTTTTTTTTTTTTAATTTTTTTAATGTTTTATTTATTTTTGAGAGAGAGAGACAGCGTGAGCAGGGAAGAGTCAGAGAGAGAGGGAGACACAGAATCCGAAGACGGGCTCCAGGCTCTGAGCTAGCTGTCAGCCCAGAGCCTGACGCGGGGCTTGAACCCACGAACCGCGAGATCATGACCTGAGCCGAAGCAGGCCGCTCAACCGACTGAGCCCCCCAGGCGCCCCCAGTTTTTCTATTTCAGCCTGTTTATATGGTGAATTGCATTGATTAGAATTTGAATGTTAAATAAACCTTGCATTACTAGGAAAACCACACTTAGTCTTGATGTTATTACCCTTTTTGCTAGATCCAATTTCCAAACATTATGTGAAGTATTTGTGCATCTATGTTCATATGGACATTTACCAGTAATTTCTTGTCTTTATTTATTTAAAAAATTAAGTTTCTTTTTATTTATTTTGAGGGAAACAGAGACAGCGTGAGTGGGGGAGGGGCAGAGAGAGACAGAGAATCCCAAGCAGCTTCTGCACTGTCAGTGCAGAGCCTGACAACAGGGCTCGATCTCAGGAACCATGAGATCATGATCTGAGCCAAAATCAAGAGTCAGATGCATAACTAACTGAGCCACGCAGGTGCCCCCGGTAATTTGTTGTTGTTTTTAACATCTTTCTAATGTTCTGATACCCAAGTTATGCTGGCCTCATAAAATTAATTTGGAAATGCTTCCTCCTCTGTTTACTAAAGAATTTGCGTATGACTGGTATTGTGTCTTGCATAAATATTTGTTCTGATTTTACCTGTAAAGCCATCTATTCCTAACGATTTCTTCGCAGGATTTTTTTTTATAGTTTATTGTCAAGTTGGTTTCCATATAACACTCAGTGCTCTGCAGGATTGTTTTTAATTAAAAAATAAATTTAGTTACGGAGATCTTCCATTTCTTCTTGGGTCCGTTTTGGTAATTTGTAGTTTTAAAGAAATTTTATCTAAGTTTTCAAACTTTTTGGCATAAAGTTGTTTACAATATTCCCTTATTATCTTTTTAAAATGTTTCTAGGACTTATAGTATTCCCTTTTTAATTCTTGATAGTAATTTCCACTTTCTGTCCATTTTCCCCTCTTGCTCAATGTTGCTAGAAACTTTTCAGTTTTATTCGTCATTTTAAATAAAGATCTTTTGATTTGTTTTCTCTATTTCATCTCCTTTATAGTTCATTGGTTTTTAAAATCTTATTTTTGCTATTTCCTTTCTCCTCCTTATGCTGGATTTAATTGGCTCCTTTGTTTTAGCTTATTCAGATGGAAACAGCATGGATTTCCCACCTTTTCTCTTTTCTAATGCAAGGATTTAAAGTTATATGTTTCCCTCTAGACACTGCTTTAGCTACACAAAGTAATGTGTTGTTTTTAATTTCATTTAGTTCAAAGCATTTTAACATTTCCCTTATAATTTCTCCTTTCTATGATGGGTTGAATAGTTGATGACTGCCTGGGTGCGTTGTTTAAGTATTTATTTATTTTGTTTCTTTTTTAAAATTTAAATTCAAGTTGGTTAACATACAGTGTAGTCTTGGCTTCAGGAGTCGAAGACAGTGGTTCATCTCTTCCCTGTGACATCCAGTGCTCATCCCAAAATGTGTTCTGTTTAATTCACTTAATTGAGCTATAATGAACATGCTGCGTTATGTTAGTTTCAGGTGTCCAATAGAGTGACTCAGCAGTTCTGTGCATTACTCAGTGCTCATCATGATGAGTGTACTCTTTTTGTTTTTATTTTTTTAATGTTTATTTTCGAGACAGAGAGTGAGTAGGGGAGGGGCAGAGAGAGAGAGGGAGACACAGAATCCAAAGCAGGCTCCAGGCTCTGAGCTGTCAGCACAGAACCCAATGCAGGGCTTGAACTCACAGACCAGACCTCAAGATCATGACCTGAGCCCAAGTCGGATGCTCAAAGGACTGAGCCACCCAGGCGCCCCTGGATAAGTGTACTCTTAATCCCCTTCATTTTACCCCTCCCCTCCCCACCTCCCCTCTGGCAATCACTAGTTTGTTCTCTCTATTTGAGTCTATTTCTTCTGTTTGTCTCTCTCTTTTTTTTTTTAATTTTTTAAATGTTTTTTATTTATTTTTGAGAGAGAGAGACAGCGTGAGCAGGGGAGAGCCAGAGAGAGAGGGAGATACGGAATCCGAAGCCAGGCTCCAGGCTCTGAGCTGTCAGCACGGAGCCCGACGTGGGGCTCGAACCCACGAACTGTGAGATCATGCCCTAAGCCGAAGTCGGAGGCTTAACCGACGGAGCCCCCAGGCGCCCCTCTGTTTGTCTCTTTTTTTTTTCTTTGTTTGTTCATTTGTTTCTTAAATTCCACATATTGGTGAAATCATGGTATTTGTCTTTCTCTGACTTACTTCTCTCAGCATAATACCCTCTAGGTCCATCCACGTTGTTGGAAATAGTTTTCCAGAGAACTCTGTTATTGCCTTCTCATTTATTCTGTGGTGATCAAAGAACATAGCCTATTTAATTTCAACCCTTTGATATTTATTTAGCCTTGTTTTATGGCCTATGATGTGGTGCATCATGGTGAACATTCTGTGTGCACTTGGAATGAAGACATGTTCTGAGCTGTCGAACACAGTAGTCTACAAATGGCCATCAGGTCAAGTTGGTTAGTTATGATGTTCAAGTCTTCTAATCCTCGATTCTTTTGTCTGTCGGCTTTAAAAATTGTTGGGAAAGGCTGTCAAAATCTCCATGTATTTTTTGTGAATTTGTCTATTTCTCTCTTTAATTTTATCACGTTGTTTCACGCATCTTGCAGCTCTTTATTAGGTGCCTACAGACTCAGAATTGCCGTGTTTTCTTGAAGAATGTATCTTTCTATCATTGTGAAATGTATTCTCTATCTCAGGTAATATTCTTTATCCTAACGTCTGCTTTGTCTGATACGATTAGCTCTGTTCCATTTAGTATAAGGTGACGTTTTCATCATACATACTTTCCTACCCTTTTACTTTAAACTTTTTTGGCTTTTCATACAAAGTGTGTTTCTTATTTTATTTTTTTTATGTCTTTTATTTATTTTTGAGAGACAGAGAGAGACAGCGCGAGCAGGGGAGGGTCAGAGAGAGAGGGAGACACAGAATCGGAAGATAGACTCCAGGCTCTGGGCTAGCTGTCAGCACAGAGCCCGACGCGGAGCTCGAACCCACGAACCGCGAGATCATGACCTGAGTCGAAGGTGGACACTTAACCGACTGAGCCCCCCAGGCGCCCCCAAAGTGTATTTCTTATAAGCACCATGTAGTTAGTTTTGCTTTGTTATTCATTCTGACAATTTCTCCCTTTTGACTGGAATGTTCAGTATAACTTGCATTTAATGTAGTTGTTCATATGGTTGGATTTACATCCCCCGTTTTGGCCTTTGTTTACTATTTATTCCATTTGTTATTAACTTTTTATGCTTTCTGTTGGGTGAATAACATAATTTTTTATTCCACTCCACCATCTGTATGGACTTTTTACCTGTAGCTCTTTTTAATGGTTACTCCAGAGATTATACATCTTTAAGTTATCACAGTCTGCCTTCAAATTTTATTATAGTCTGAATTAATAATGTAATAACCTTACACTATTAAATTATTGCTGACCCTCACCTGCCCTTGGCCTTTGTTGTCCTGTAGTATGTTTCCATATGTGGTCATAAGTCCTACAGTCATTGTTATTTCATTTTAAATAGTTGATGGCTTTGAGGGCACCTGGCTGGCTTAGTCGGTTGAGTGTCTGACTTCGGCTCAGGTCATGATGGTCTGTGAGTTTGAGCCCCGCTCTCTGTGCAGACAGCTCAGACCAGGGAGCCTGCCTCTCTGCCCTCTCTCTCTCTCTCTCTCTCTCTGTCTCTCTCAAAATAAATAAACATTAAAATTTTTTTTAAAAATAGTTGATGGCTTTTAAAGATATATATCATATTAGATAGACAGGTAGGTATGCAATTATTTTGAAATTTTCCTTTTTATATATTTTATATTTACCAATATGTCATTCTTTTTTTTTTTTTTTAATTTAAATTCAAGTTAGTTAGCGTACAGTGTGGCCTTGGCTTCAGGCCTAGAGCCCAGTGTTTCTTCTCTTACATACGACACCCCTCGCTCCTCCCGAAAAGTGCCCTCCGGTGTTCTTCCTTCCTTCTTGCTGATCTGGTCTTCCATCTGGTGTCCTTTCCCTAGAGCTTTCTTTTAGCTCAGCCTCTTTTAGTATTTCTTACGTGCAGGTAGGCTGAAGATTACTTCTCTCAGCGTTTTTCTGGGACTGTTTTTATCTCACCTTTTTTATGAATGGTCTTCTTACTGGGTGTGGTTCCAGTTGACTTACGTTTCTTTGTTTTTGACACATCAAACATGCCCTGCTGTCTTCTGGTCTCCGTTGTTCTTGGTGAGACGTCAGCTGCCCTCGTGGGAGAGTTAACTGTACCAACTTCCTCATCTCCGCCTCCCCACCCGCTCTTACATGTTTCTCTTCATCTTCGGCTTGGAGCTGCTTGACTCTCATGTGCCTAGACCTGGTTTCTTTCCTCTTTTTTTGTGATTCTAAAGTAATTTTTTTCTCTTTCTTTCTTTCTTCTTTCTTTCTTTTTCTAATATAATGTCTTGTCGAGTTGGCTAACACACAGTGTATATAGTACACTCTTAGTTTTGGGGGTAGATTCCCCTGATTCATCACTTACACACAACACCCAGTGCGCATCCCAACAAGTGCCCTCCTCGATACCCATCACCCATGTCCCCTCCCTCACCCCCTCCATCAACCACCGATACCAAACCATGCGCCTCCGTGCCTGGTTAACTGCGTAGACCTGGTTTCATTATATTTACCCTTCTCAGGGTTCCTGGAACTTCTTACTCACTTTCTTTTCCAATAGTTCTTCCCTGTTCTCTCTCCTCTTTTTCTGGGACCCCATTACATGTATGTTAATCCACTAACGTTGTCCCTCTGACCTTGAAGCTTCTGGTGGTATTTATTTTTTATGTTTTATTCCTCGTTTTTGCGCGTGTGTGTATTTCAGTTTGGGTCTTCCTGGTGCCCTGACTAAACTTGCTCGATTCTCTCCTCTACATAGTCAAGTTTGTTCCTAAGCCCATGCAATGGCCTTTTGTTTCTGACGTTGTATCATTTATATCTAACGTTTCCATTTGGCCCTCTTTTTATAGTCCATATGTCTGTTCAAGGTCCCCACCCCCTCACACTTGTCTGTCTTTTACGTGAAATCACTGCGCACTTTCACCATGATTATTTTAAAATGTCTCTCTGACACATCCAGCTTCTGGGCCATGTTTTATGTGCTGCCATGGCCTGTTTTCCCAGCCATAAGCATTTTTTAAATTTTTTTTGTGTGCTTTGTAGTATTTTATTGCATCTGAAGAAATTTTGTACAAGAACAGTAGATACTGAATTAAGTAATATTTATGTCTGGAAAGGTGTATGCTCTTAGGACAGGCCATAAGAATTACAGACTGAAGGGGCGCCTGGGCGGCGCAGTCAGTTAAGTGTCCTACTCTTGATTTCGGCTCAGGTCATGATCTTGCAGTTCGTGAGTTCGAGCCTTGCATCAGGCTTTGCGCTGACGGTGAGGAGCCTGCATGGGGTTCTCTCTCTCCCACTCTCTCTGCCCCTCCTCTCTCTCTCTCTCTCTCTCTCTCTCTCTCTCTGTCTCACACATAAATGAATAAACTTAAAAAAAAAAGAATTGCAGTCTGAAGTAATCTGGTCTCTAGCTGGGATCTCAGCTTTCTTGGAGTTTGATTTGACTCAGTGCATCCCTGATTTGACTCAGGGCACCCCTGGCTTCCCATGTGTTGACTGTGGGATCAGGACTTGCTTTTCTGTTGTGCTTGGAGGCTGAGCACTGGTGAGATTCTGGAAACCTCTTTCCACTTCAGCTGAGATGCCAGCTTTCTGGACCATGGGGGATTTCTCTCTTTCTTCACAGCCTGGCTCCCGGCTTTTTGTATCCCCTGGAGGATCTGTTCCTCCTCCATGGCTACTTACTCCAAGCCTTGTGTGCAGAGGGAGATGTCCCTTCACCCTGAGCACCTGAGAAGGCCTTCCCCCACCCCGGTCCCTCGTGTCTAGCACGCCTGTGATTTGTCTCTCTCAGTTCTGCTGCCCAGCCACCTTCAGAGAGCAATGGTAATGAACTTGGGGAAAGCCCCTGGTGCCTCATGGAGACAGTGCCTCATCCTTTGCTGTCCCCTGAGCTACTGGAACCCTCTGAGACATAGTTGGGGGTAGATGCAGACCCACTGGGCGGGTGGTGCTCCTTAACTTGTAATCCACGATACCAGCTCACAAACAGCTGCTCCAAGTTCAGCGAAGCTCCAGTTAGTTCCTCCCGACTCCCATCTGTGGTGGGGTCCTCCTCCTCCTGGTGCCGTGCCGGCATGAGCACAGCTGTGCTGTTGGCCTCTGCTGTGCTGACGCCTCACTTTCTGGAACTTCCTTCACATACGTCTCTTTAGACCTCAGCTTTTTCTCACCGTTTGGAAAAAGCTATGATGTTACAGCGTTGCTGGATTATTTTTGACATTTGAGTTGAGGGAAGTCTCTTGGGAATTTCCATACCCTACCGACCGCAGGACCTCTGAGGCTGACCCCTTTGTGATGTACCCACTTGATACTTTACATTCTTTTCTAGACCATGGTTTTTGTTTTTCCTTATTAACATATAGAGTTCTTTATACAACCTGGATATGGGTCTTTTGTCAGTCTGGGACACTCCAAATGTATTCTTCAAGAATGTAGCTTATTTTCTTAAGCTTTCTTAATCATGCATTTTGACACAAAATTTCCAAGGTTTTTTTTTTTAAGGTGATTTATTTACTTTGAGAGAGTGAGTGAGGGCATGTGGGGGAGGGACAGAGAGAGAGGAAGAGAGAGAATCCCAAGCAGGCTCCATGCTGTGAGCACAGAGCCCAATGTGGGGCTCGATCCCATGAATCATCAGATCATGACGTGAGCTGAAATCAAGAGGCAGACGCTCAACTGACTGAACCAGCCAGGCACCCCTAGAAGTTTCAGTTTCAATGTAGCAAATTTACCAATCTTTTCCTTTTTTGGTTGTACTTTTCCACATCTGGATTCACTGACCTATAAATGCCACCTTTGTCACTTGTCACGTTTCCATATGGCTTGGGTCTGTTCCTCTGGTCTGTTGGTTTATCCCTCCGCCAATCACTCACGTGCTTTCTCAGTATAGCTTTATTTATAATAAGTTTTAGGTTCTGGTCGGTAAAGATTTTCCATCCTGTCCATCTTCAAATTTTATCTTAGACGTCGCCACCCTTTGTAATTCCATACAGGCTTTACAATCAATTTGTCAAGTTCCATTAATACTATCAAGTTTTGACAGGAAATGCATTGAATTTATAGATTAATTTGGGGAGAGCTGACAATTTTATGTACTAGAACCCATGAACATGTTATTTTTCTCCATTTATTTTTGTCTTTTATAATGCCTTTCGTCAAGTGTTGTAATTTTCTCCATAAACAATCATATGCCAATTGTGAAATTTATTCCCAGGTATCTTATATTTGTGTATCTTTTTCTTTTCTTTTATATTTTATTGTCAGGTTGGTTTCCATGTAACACCCAGTGCTCATCCCCACAGTGCCCTCCTCCATGCCCATCACCCCGCTTGCCCTCCCCCCCTCCCCCATCAGCTCAGTTTGTTCTCAGTATTCAAGAGTCTCTCGTGCTTTGTCTCCCTCCCTCTCCCTAACTCTTTTTCCTCCTTCCCCTCGCCATGGTCCTGTTAGGTTTCTCCTGTTACACATATGAGTCCAAACATATGGTATCTGTCCTTCTCCGCCTGACTTATTTCGCTTAGCATGACACCCTCGAGGTCCATCCACGTTGCCACGAATGGCCAGACTTCATTCTTTCTCGTGGCCGTGTAGTATTCCATTGTATAGATGAACCACATCTTCCTAATCCATTCATCAGTTGATGGACATTTAGGCTCCTTCCATGATTTGCTGTTGTTGAAAGTGCTGCTGTGAACATTAGGATACATGTGCCCCTATGCCTCAGCACTTCTGTATCCCTTGGGTGCTATTGCTGGGTCATAGGGGAGTTCTATTGTTAATTTTTTGAGGAACCTTCACACTGTTTTCCAGAGCAGCTGCACCAGTTTACTTTCCCACCAACAGTGTAGGATGATGCCCATTTCTCCACATCCTCGCCAGCATCTATAGTCTCCTGATTTGTTCATTTTAGCCACTCTAACTGGCATGAGGCGGTATCTCCGTGTGGTTTTGATTTGTATTTCCCTGATGCTGAGTGACGCTGAGCATCGTTTCATGTGTCTGTTGGCCATTTGTATGTCCTCTTTGGAGAAGTGTCTATTCATGTCTCCTGCCCATTTCTTCACTGGATTATTTGTTTATCAGGTGTGGAGTTTTGTGAGTTCCTTATAGATTTTGGATACTAGCCCTTTATCCGATATGTCATTTGCAACTCTCTTTTCCCATTCTGTCATTTGCCTATAAGTTTTGTTGATTATTTCCTTTGCCGTGCAGAAGCTTCTTATCTTGATGAAGTCCCAATAGTTCATTTTTGCCCTTGATTCCCTTGCCTTTGGGGGTTTGTCAAGTAGGAAATTGCTGCGATTGAGGTCAAGGAGGCTGTTTCCTGCTTTCTCCTCTAGGGTTTTGATGGTTTCCTGTCTCACATTCAGGTCCTTCATCCATTTTGAGTTTATTTTTGTGTCTGGTGTAAGACAGTGGTCTAGTTTCATTCTTCTGCATGTTGCTGTCCAGTTCTCCCAGCACCATCTGTTAAAGAGGCTGTCCTTTTTCCACTGGATATTCTTCCCTGCTTTGTCAAAGATTAATTGGCCATACATTTGTGGGTCCAATTCTGGGTTCTCTATTCTATTCCATTGGTCTATGTGTCTGTTTTTGTGCCAATACCATACTGTCTTGATGATGACAGCTTTGTAGTAGAGGCTAAAGTCTGGGATTGTGATGCCTCCCGTTTTGGTTTTCTTCTTCAATATTACTTTGGCTATTTGGGGTCTTTTGTGGTTCCATACAAATTTTGGGATAGTTTGTTCCAGCTTTGAGAAGAATGCTGGTGCAATTTTGATTGGGATTGCATTGAAGGTGTAGATTGCTTTGGGTAATAATGACATTTTAACAATGTTTACTCTTCCGGTCCAGAAGCATGGGATGTTTTTCCATGTCTTTGTATCTTCTTCAGTTTCCTTCATAAGTTTTCTATAGCTTTCATCATACAGATCTTTTACATCCTTGGTTAGGTTTATTCCTAGGTATTTTATGGTTTTTCGTGTAATTGTGAATGGGATCAGTTTCTTGATTTCTCTTTCTGTTGCTTCATTATTGGTGTATAAAAACGCAACCGATTTCTGTACATTGATTTTGTACCCTGCGTCTTTGCTGAATTCTTGGATCAGTTCTAGTAGGCTTCTGGTGGAGTCTGTCAGGTTTTCCATGTAAAATATCATGTCATCTGTGAAAAGTGAAAGTTTGACTTCATTTTTGCCAATTCTGATGCCTTTTATTTCCTTTTGTTGTCTGATTGCTGATGCTAGGACTTCCAGCACTGTGTTAAACAACGGAGGTGAGAGTGGACATCCCTGTTGTGTTCCTGATCTCAGGGGAATAGCATTCCCCATTGAGGATGCTATTAGCTGTGGGCTTTTCATAAATGGCTTTTATGATGTTTAAGTAAGTTCCTTCTATCCCGACTTTCTTGAGGGTTTTTATTAAGAAAGGATGCTGTATTTCGTCAAATGCTTTTTCTGCATCTATCGACAGGATCATATGGTTTTTATCTTTTCTTTTGTTAATGTGATGCGTCACATTGATTTGTGAATATTGAACCAGCCCTGTAACCCAGGAATGAATCCCACTTGATCATGGTGGATAATTCTTTTAATATGCTGTTGAATTTGATTTGCTAGTATCTTGTTGAGTATTTTGCATCTGTATTCATCAAAGATATTGGCCTGTAGTTCTTTTTTTTTTTTTTTTTTTGCTGGGTCTCTGTCCAGTTTGGGAATCAAAGTGATGCTGGCTTCATAGAATGAGTCCGGAAGTTTTCCTTCTATTTCTGTTTTTTGGAATCGCTTGAGAAGAATGGGTATTAACTCTGCTTTAAAATGTCTGGTAGAATTCCCCAGGGAAGCCATCTGGCCCAGGGCTTTTGTTCGTTGGGAGATTTTTGATAACTGATTCCGTTTCTTCACTGGTTATGGGTCTGTTCATATTTTCTATCTCTTCCTGTTTGAATTTTGGTAGCGCATGTGTGTTTAGGAATTCGTCCATTTCTTCTAGATTTTCCGGTTTGTTGGCATATAATTTTTCATAGTAATCTCTGATGATTGCTTGTATTTCTGAGGGATTGGTTGTAATAGATCCATTTTCATTCATGATTTTGTCTATTTGGGTGCTCTCTCTTTTCTTTTTGAGAAGCCTGGCTAGAGGTTTATCAATTTTGTTTATTTTTTAAAAAACCAACTCTTGGTTTCATTGTTCTTTTCAACTGGTTTTTTGGGGGCTCTATATTGTTTATTTCTGCCATGATCTTTATTATTTCTCTTCTTCTGCTGGGTTTAGGGTTCTCTTGCTGCTCTCCTTCTAGTTCCTTTAGGTGCGCTGTTAGATTTTGTATTTGCACTTTTTCTAGTTTCTTGAAATAGGCCTGGATTGCAATGTACTTTTCTCTTAGGACTGCCTTTGCTGCATCCCAAAGAGTTTGGATTGTTGTATTTTCATTTTCATTTGTTTCCATATATTTTTTAATTTCTTCTCTAATTGCCTGATTGGCCCAATAGTTCTTTAGTAGGGTGGTCTTTAACTCCATGTGTTTGGAGGTTTTCCAGACTTTTTCCTGGGATTGATTTCAAGTTTCATAGTAATGTGATCTGAAAGTGTGCATGGTATGATCTCAATTCTTTTATATTTCTGGAGGGCTGCTTTATGACCCAGTATGTGGTCTGTCTTGGAGAATGTGCCATGTGCACTCAAGAAGAAAGTGAATTCCATAGCCTCAGGATGTAGAGTTCTAAATATATCTGTCAAATCCATCTGTTCCAATGTGTCCTTCAGGTCCATTGTTTCCTTTGTGATTTTCTGTCTAGTTGATCTATTTCTGTCTAGTTGATCTCTCCATTGCTGTATGTGGAGTACTAAAATCCCCTGCAATTAGCACATTCTTATCAATAAGATTGTTTCTGTTTGTGATTAACTGTTTTATGTGTTTGGGTGCTCCCGAATTCGGCGCATAGATGTTTATAATTGTTAGTTCTTCCTGATGGAGAGACCCTGTGATTACTATATAATGCACTTCTTCATCTCTTGTTACTGCCTTTACTTTAAAGTCCAGTTTGTCCGATATAAGTATGGCTACTCAGGCTTTCTTTTGACTTCCAGTCACATGATAGATATTTCTCCATCCCCTTGCTTTCAATCTGAATGTGTCTTGAGGTGTAAAATGAGTCTCTTGTAGACAGCGAAGAGATGGATTTTGTTTTTTTATCCATTCTGCTACCCTATGTTTTGATTGGTGCATTTAGTCCATTTACATTCAGTGTTATTATTGAAAACTACGGGTTTAGAGTCATTGTGTTCTCTGTAGGGTTCATGCTTGTAGTGGTGTCTCTGGTACCTTGTGTTGCTTGCAACATTCCCCTCAGAGAGTCCCTCTTAGGATTTCGTGTAGGGCTGGTTTAGTGGTGATGAATTCCTTGAATTTTTATTTATTTGGGAAAACCGTTATCTCTCCTTCTATTCTGAATGACAGGCTCGCTGGATAAAGGATTCTTGGCTGCATATTTTTTCTGTTCATCACATTGAAGATTTCCTGACATTCCTTTCTGGCCTGCCAAGTTTCGTTAGAAAGGTCTGTAACTACTCTGATAGGTTTCCCTTTGTATGTGAGGGCCCTTTTATCCCTAGCTGCTTTCAGAATTCTCTCTTTATGCTTTTATTTTGCCATTTTCAGTATGATATGTCGTGCTGAAGATTGATTCAAGTTACGTCTGAGGGCAGTTCTCTGTGCCTCTTGGATTTCAATGTCTGATTGGGGAAGTTCTCGGCTATAATTTGTTCACGTACCCCTTCAGCATGTTTCTCTCTTTCTTCTTCTTCAGGAATTCCTATGATACGGATATTGTTCCATTTGATTGTATCACTCAGTTCTTGAATTCTTTTGTGCTCCTGGATCAATTTATCTCTCTTTTTCTCGGCTTTCTCTTTTTCTATAACGGTGTCTTCTAATTCACCTATTCTCCTCTCTGCCTCTTCAATCCGTGCAGTGGCCACCTCCATTTTATTATGAACCTCATTTATAGCATTTTTTAATTCGTCACAACTACTTTTAAGGTCCATAGTCTTTGTAGCAATAGCTTCCCTGATGTCTTCCATGCCTTTTTCAAGCCCAGCGATTAATTTTAAGACAATCGTTCTAAATTCTTACTCAGTTATGTTGCTTATATCTGTTTTGAGAAATTCTGTAGCTGTGATTTCTTCCTGGAATTTCTTTAGAGGAGAGTTCTTCCGTTTCATCATTTTGGCTAGCTTTCTGTCTCTTGTCAGTTTTAAAAGCTTGTTATGGGCTCTGCACCTGTGAGTATTGCTATATTAAAGGAGGCTCATTGACTGTCCAGGGCCTGTCCGTTCAGGAAGTGTTCTTTTAATGGTGTCCCTTGGTCTCTCTTGTTGTGCCTTTGGTTATTTTATTTCCCTACTCGTAGTGATATTTGGGACTCTCCACCATGTGCACTTTGGCTTGTTTCTTGAGGTATCCCTGAATAGGAAAACAGACGGGCAAACACACAGGGAATAAAAGCCCACAAACGCACAGACAAATCAAACAAACAAGCAAACAAAAAGGGGGAGAAAAGCGGGGGGACAAAAACAACAAAAGACAAAGGACAGTCTAAAAGCATAAAACCAGAAATCCCAGCTACAAATAAAGAGTGGAGGCAGTGCTGATGGAAGAGCATATACAAAGAGAAATGACAGTGGTGGGGAGGAAGCGAAATTGAACACTGACCAGGCAGAGAGACTAAAAGCCTTAATTCAGAGAGAGGAAAAGGAGAATATGGTAGGAGGCGAGGAGAAAGAAACGAAGATCCTGTTACCCAAAGAGACTATATAGTCTGATTATTCCAGAGAGAGAAAGGAAGGTGAAGCGACAGAGGTGTAGAATATGCATCAAGAGAATGGATTAAATGTGACTGTTTAAGCAAACCAATGACCAGAGTGCGCAGTCCAGCGGAGGGGAGAGATATGAATGAGATAAGGGAAAATATATCTGAATGGCAAGAATTGATCTAGAGTTAGTCAAGGCAGTGCATCAATGTTGGTCTTGCCCCAGGCTCTCGTAAAAAAAAAAAAAAAAAAGAAAAGAAAAGCTTTCCGGCACGGATAGGCGTGGTTTGGTATAGACAGGTCTTGCCTCCACTGGGGGTCCCACAGGCCATTCCCTGAGGCCCCGCCTTGGTGGGTGTGGGGAGAAAAATGGCGGTGCCCCAGTCCCTTCTAGAACCATGCATTGCAACTCACTCTTTTGGGTCTGATCTCCCTGTGCCGCGGGTGTAGCCAAGGTGGGCCGAGTTGTGTTTCCCAAGCCCCGCCTCGTTTCCAGATCTTAGTCCGCACACCTTAATGATACCACCCGAAATGTACTCCTGCAGGCCGGAGGCCGGGGATCGAGTAGGGGGAGTAGGGGAGCAGGTTCTCCTCGCGCCGCCTGGGATCAGGGCGCTGAGCCCAAGGAAGGCGCCACAGCTAGAGAAAAAATCTCTCTCCAAACGCCCTGCGGTTACCGATGGGATGGTAGGATCCGTCTGCGTCCCGGGCCGAGGTTTTTCTCTTCTCCAGAGACAGTTTATAGCAGTTTCAGCCTCTCTTTCTCTTCCCCTCGTCCCTCCTCGGCTCTCCGCAGTGGGGGCTCCCTCCCCTGCGCGCCTCCAGTCTGGCCCGTTTTTATCTTCCCCAGTTCGCACTCACACACCTGTGAGGCTGTCTTCTTAGCCGACTCTGTCTCTTTTCCTCCCAGACTCTTGCGGTTCCATGTCTTATGGCTTCAGTCCTTCTTGGTTTGAGAGATGCGGGCGGGAGAAAAGTACGAGCTCCCTACTTCTCTGCCATCTTGCCTCCTCCCCCCTACTTGTGTATCTTTTTAAAATTATATACATTCTGATGGCTTGTTGCTGGTGACTATCATGCAATTTATTTTCCTTCATTGATCTTACATGCAGAAACATTCTAATAATTTACATTCGATTCTCTTAGGTTTTTCTAGATAAGCAATCCTATTATCTGTAAATAACGATGGTTTTGTTCCTCCTTCAATAGTTTTTATCGTTTCTGTTTTTCTTTCTCATCATACTGTTCTTGGCTGGGATCTTTGATACAAGGTCTTAATCCTGATCTTAAAGGCAATGATTTTAATATATTATATTTGTTGTACGTTCAAAAAAAAACCCTTTCATCAGATAAATTCCTAGTATATGGTTTGTTAATATTATGAATGAGGGTTGAATTTTACAAATTTTTCCTGCATCCGTTAAATCTATATTATAGTTTTTTTATTCTGTCAGTATGGCATATTACATTGATGGATCTTATTGTTGTTTTATAATAGTTTCATTGAGCTATCAAATCACCCATTTAAAGTACACAATTCCTGTGGCTCAGTTGGTTAAGCCTCCAACTTCAGCTCAGGTCATGATCTCATGGCTCATGAGTTTGAGCCCCACATAGGGCTCTGTGCTGACAGCTCAGGGCGTGGAGCCTGCTTCGGATTCTGTGTCTTGCTCTCTGCCCCTCTGCTGCTTGCGCTCTGTTTTTCTGTCTCTCAAAAATAAAGAAACATTGAAAAAATAAAGTCGACAATTCAGTGGCTTTTAGTGTATATAGTTGTGCAACCTTCATTATAATATTATTTTTTATATTTGTTTATGTATGTATGTATTTTTATTGAATTATGGTAGACATACAACATTATATGAGTTTCAGATGTAGTGCATAGTGGTTTGACATTTATATAAATTATGAAGTGATCACCATGGTAAATATATCATTGACAGATAATCTAGCTGCCGTGTCACCTAATAAAGTTATTACAATATTATTAACTATATTGCCTATGCTGTGTATTGCATCCTCCTGTCTTATTTATTTCACCAAACCTCCACCTTCCTCCCTCTGGCAACCACCAGATTGTTCTCGGTATTTTTGAGGCTGTTTCTGTTCCGTTTTGTTTGTTTTACGTTTCACCTGTAAGTGAAATCCTGTGGTATTTATCTCTCTGTCTGATTTATCACACTTCCCATTATCTAGGTCCATCCACGTTGCTGCAAATGGCAAGATTTTATTTTTTCTGGCTGAGTAATATTCCATTATACATATATGTATCCATACCACATCTTCTTTATCCATTCATTTATTAATGGACACTTAGGTTGCTTCCTTCCATATCTTTATTATAAATAAGGCTGCAATGAACACAGGGGTGCCCTGTCTTTTTGAGTTCATGTTTTTGTTTTCTTCGCATAAACACCCAAAAGTGGAATTTCTGCATCGTATGGTTGATCTGTTTTTCACTTTTTCAGGACCTTCCATACAGTTCTCCAGAGCGGCTGCACCAGTGTGATTCCCACTGACCGTGCAAAAGTGTTCCCCTTTCTCCACATCCTCCCCAACACTTGTTATTTCTTGTCTTTTTGATAATAGCCTTTCTGACAGGTGTAAGGTGACAGTGCGGTTTTGATTTGCATTTCTCTGATGACGAGTGACATCAAATATCTTTTTATGTGTCTGTGTACCTTCTTTGAAGAAATCTCTATTCAGGTCCTCTGCCCGTGTTTAATCAGACTGGTTTTTGAGATGGAATTGTATGAAGTCTTTATGTATTTTAGATATTAACCTCTAATTGGATGTATCATTTGCAAATATCTTCTCCCATTCAGCAGGTGCCTTTTCATTTTGTTGATGGTTTCCTTTGCTGTGCAAAAGCTTTATAGCTTTATGTCGTTCCATTTATGTTCCATTTATCTATTTTTGCTTTTGTTGCCTTTACCTGGAGAGATAGATCCAAAAACATATTGCTGAGACCACGTTCAAGAGCTTACTGCCTGTGTTTTCTAATAGGAGTGGATTTTTATTATATTGAAACATTTGCATAGGGTCAGTCCCAACTTGTTCCTGTTGTATTATTTTTCTACACACTGCTCTTTTCGATTGCCAGTTCAGGAATTTTTTGTTAACTATGCTTATAAACAAGAGTACACTTGTCTGGACTTTGGTATCAGGATGGTATTAGCCTCATAAAAATGTTTGAGGATTGGGGTGCCTGGGTGGTTCAGTCGGTTAAGCGTCCGACTTTGGCTCAGGTCATGATCCCACGGTTCGTGAGTTCAAGCCCCACATCGGGGATCTCTGCTGTCAGTACAGAGCCAAATCCTCTGTCTCTTTCTCTCTCTGCCCCTCCCCTGCTTGCACTCTCGTTCTCTCTCTCTCTCAAAAGTAAATAAACATATAAATAAATAAAATAACAGAGACTGCTTCTTTTAAAAAATATATTTGAGGATTGTTTCCCCACATCTCATTATTTTCGTCTACAAACACTTACTTATATTTCACTTATAATTTTTTTTTTATCTTTTGTGCCTCCAAAAGGTGTTTGTCCTTGGTTCTGACAGGCACTAAGGAGTGCAAACAACTCGGGACAACTTAAGTAAATTCTTGAGCATAGGGGGTGGAGATCGTGCAGGTGAGTATGTTTGAACGCCAAAACTGTAGGAGGGCAAGTCTTCGGTTCTACATTTTTAGAGATGTCTTCCTTCCTTCCAGAGTCCTGGCCAAGGAAGATAATTTTTCTTTGTGTCTCCTTTCCCTGATGGATTCTGTGTAGCTCTTATGTTTCTTTTTCCTATATACTACATCACCAAGATTCCCATACTGCCATATCACTGAGAATAGAGCCCTAAGAGAGGCCTGGCTTCATGGCATCTCCCTTCCAACTCTTCTCACACAGGCCCAAGGCTTTGGCTCTTTGGGGTGATGGAAACACGTGCCTCTTTTTTTCTGAGATCAGCAAATATGTCCAGGGCAGCCAGGGGTTTAGTTTCAACCTACCTCTCTTATTTCCAACTCTCTCGTCCATGTTGGCAAGCTCAGCTCTGGGTGTATTTATTGCGTCCAGCACGGCTAAGGTAACGTCGTGGGTGTCTTCAAGATATGCAACCTGTCATAGTGCTGGGAAGGCACATGCTGATGTCCCCATTTTACAGGTACGAAAATGAGGCCCAAAGTGATATGAAGTGCTTTGTTAAGTGTAATAGCTGCTGACTAGAGGAGGTGGCACACAGACTTCTGTGGCCATGTCTCCAAAATCCATGCCCTCGGTGATGCGTGTTGTCCCCTACGCTGAGGAATTCAGGCGTGCGAATGTCCCATGCTTTTAGGGTCAGTTATGCCCCTGGGGCGGCAGCCATGCTTTTCTAGAACTCACATGTTGTAAAGAAGGGGACCTGGAGACACAACGTACCCGTGTGCATCGCATGTTCCTTATTTTGCTACATGAGAAAGAGAAATTCAGGTGTTTTTCCTTTTGCTTTCTAAATATAGGACCACCGTTGCCAAACTACGTTGGTCAATGTCATTGCTCACGTTGGCGGAATTGGTGATTTGGGAGATACTCACCCTTTGTTTTAAAATTTTTTTGATGTTTTTATTTATTTTCGAGACAGAGAGAAAGCGCAAGCTGGGGAGGGGCAGAGAGAGAGGGAGACAGGAACGGAAGCGGGCCCCATGCTGCCAGCAGAGAGCACCGGATGCAGGGCTCGAACTCCCAAGTGATGAGATCATGACCTGAGCTGAAGCCAGACGCCCAGCTGACGGAGCCACCCAGGCGCCCCGAGACACTCACCCTTTCATGCAATGAGTGCTAATCCTGGATATTTTAGAGGTTTTCCAAAATCCAAGCGTAAAAATACCATGTCCTGTTACAGCAGTGCTTCTGTCGTGTGCAACACCAGTGACTGCTCTTAATTCTCCTTCTGTGGCTGCCGCTGCTGTAGGCAAGCTTTTCACCGAATTTTGTGGTTTGTAGGAGGTTCTTCCTTAATTATCTCAGCTCCCAAAAGAATTCTGGCCATTGGGTGGTACCCAAATATAACAGATGCCAGAATGGGTCCCAGCGAGGTGGATTAATTTTAAGGTCAGACATATTAAGAGCCAAAGCTGAGACTCAGAAGTCAGCTGACTACATGAGTTAATCAATGAACTGTGACAAGTGGTCTGGTGTTACTGTCCCTCCCTCCTTCCTTTCCTGCCTGCCTTTCTGCATTCTTTCCTTTCTTCACTTAATAAGTATCCGCAGAACACCTCCTGGCAGACACCAGAGACAGAACTCTCTAGAGTTTTTTTTTTTTAATTTTCCAATTGTGATTAAAAGAAAAACCAGGTAACTTACACCGTCTTAACCATTTTTAAGTACAGAGTCCGAAAGTGTTAAGTATATTCACCATGTTGCACAACCAATCTCTCTCTAGAACATGCTTTGCCTTGTGAGACTGGAATTGAAGCTCTGTCCCCGTTAAACACGAACTCCTGACCCTCCTTTCCCTCCAGCCCCTGGCAACCCCTAGTCTATTTCCGTCTCTATGAATGTGACCATCCTACGGACCTCATGGACGTGGACTCACACAGCCCTTGTGTCTTTGTGACTTGCTTATTTCATTTAACATAAGGTCCTCAAGATTCATCCATGCTATAGCGTATTGCAGAATTCCCTTCCTTTTAAAGGCTGAGTACTACTCTATTGTGCGTATGTACGACATTTTGTTTATTCAGTCATTCAGTGATGAATATTTGTATTGCTTCTACATTTTGGCAATTGTGAATAATGGTGCCCTTGAGATCTTGCCTTCAGTTCTTTTGGATATATACCCGGAAGTGGAATTACTAGCTCGTATGGTAATTCTATTTTTAAGTTTTTGAAGCATCTCCGTTCTGTTTTCTGTCGTAGTCCGACCTTTTACATACTCGCCAACAAGTCACGGGGATCTGATTTCTCCACACTTTTGCCAACGTTTGTTGTTTCGTCTCTCTCTCTCTCTCTCTCTTTTATTTATTTTGAGAAAAAAAGACAGAGAAAGTCAGGGAGTACGGGGAGGGCAGAGAGAGAGAATGAGAATCCCAAGCAGTCTGTGTGCCGTCAGCACAGAGTGTGACGCGGGGCTTGATCTCATGAACTGCGAGATCATGACCTAAGCGGAAACCAGCAGTCGGACGCTTAATTGACTGAGCCACCCAGGCACCCCCGTCTCTTTTTTTAAAATTGAAATATCCCTGACATATAATGCTATGTGAGCCTCGAGTGTACCACATAGTAATTTGACAATTCTATACGTGCAGTTGCCATCTGTCATCATACAACGTTATTAGAACATTAATGATTATGTTCCCTGTGCTGTATTTCATCCCCCTGACTCATCAGATGGCAGCCATCCTAGTGGGTGTGAGATGGTATCTTATGGACAGTTTCAGTTGCATTGATTCTGACTTTAGACGCACACTTTCTTTAAACCCCACAATTCTACGGGGCGCCTGGGTGGCTCAGTCGGTGAAGCGTCCGACTTCGGCTCAGGTCATGATCTCATGGCTCGTGGGTTCGAGCCCCGCGTCGGGCTCTGTGCTGACGGCTCGGAGCCTGGAGCCTGCTTCCGATTCTGTGTCTCCCTCTCTCTCTGCCCACCCACCCCCTGCCCCACTTATGCTCGTCCCTCTCAAAAATAAATAAACATTTAAAATTTTAAACCCTGTTCTATTCACGAAGTACTCCGATTACATGTTACTTTCGAGGAAAGAGAGAATAGAATGTTCAATGAGGTTATTTCTGTTAACCCTACATGCAGAGGGAGACAGGCATCTACAGACCATAGTATTTGGGGATGTGATCAGACCTTGTGATTTTTAGACTCGTAGAGAAATGAAAAGTGGAATCAAATTACTCATGGAAGTACTCGGAAGCAGCTCTGGGAGTGGGGGGGAAACGCAAAGCTTTGCTCCGCTCTACTCAGCATGAAGAGAAAAGCACCTGCCTCACAGCAGCTTCCATACCCAGAGGGTCCATGGGCTCTTCAGGAGCTAAAATCCATGACTCATCATTCTCGAACCACAATCGACTGGGCCCCGCCTCTGGAGGCAAAACAGGTGCCGGAAAGGGTAGATAAAATCCTTTCAAATCATTGGGAAAGGATTCACCCCTTCCCTGCCAGAAAACTAGATTGCTTCTTGAAACAATACTGAAGAAACTGCTTCCAAAGTACAATTTTGTCTGGAAAGTCAAATGGCTGTGAGGATTTTCCTTTGCCTGGAAATCTATATTCTTTGGCAGTTTCGAGCATTCAACCGGCTGAGATTCACCAGTAACTGAGCATGTAGGCGTTAACTACAGGGCCACCCCCTGCTTAAAACGGCTGCCATTGATTGAGCTCATGATGCTGTGGGTCAGAATTTGGGGCTGCCTTGATTGGGCCGTGGCTCTAGTGGTCCCAGCTGGGGGTCTCTCCCTTATCTGTGCTCAGCCAGCAGTCAGCTAAGTAGCTCTGCTTCTGGCGGCGGAGGGGAGTCATTCTGGCTGTTGGCTGGGGAGACTGGGCCACCTGTCTCCCACCCCCCCAGCCGGCTGGCTCAGGATCATTCCCAGGGCAGGGTCAGAGCAGCTGGAGGGTAACTCTGCAGGCACACGAGCAGCCTGCAAGTCCCACATCTTCATGGGTGCTGTTGTCCCCAGTGCAAGTCACATGGCGGCCGGAGGTCAGTGTGGGGAGAGGGGATGTAAACACATTGGGACTGTTGCTGCGCTCGGTCCATTATAAAGTGCCTCTTCGCCTGTGGCAATGGCATAAGGGACGGGAACACGGTTTCCGATCACATAAACCTTGGCTTGGTCCTGGCTCTGCGGCTTGCTCAGCAGGTGACCTTTGCCACTTCTCCAAGCTCCGCTCTTCTCCTCTGAAAAATAGTAAAGCATCACAGACGGTTCGAGGATTAAATGAAATTGGTAAGCCAGCAGAGAGGAAAGCACCTCGTCTGTGATCATAAATCCTGTTTTCTTTTCTTCCTTCTAGCATTGCTTTGTAAACATCTAAAGCTCAATTGATTATATCTAACCGTTTTTAAATCTTTCTTTTTACTTTCGTGCATTACTGGAAACTCCTTTACTGGCATTACCTCTGTTCTATCTAATATACTCCTTAGTAAACAGTTTTGCAGATGTTGGGATATGATCTTTTTTCCTCCGTTTCTGCGTAACATCCTCAATTAGATTATCAAAGCTCCAAAGCTTATAATCTTTCCCAGTCCCAGTGCACCGTGATGTTTCCAGTTTGATCTCCAAACGCCTCCACAGTGACCCACCTAAGTAACCACAGTTGTGCTCAGGTTACTTCACCCCTTAAGAATCCAACCCTTCCCCACCCGTATCCTCCATGTAACGAGCCTGACATTCTTGCCTTTCGGTGTGCTCCTCCTCCACCTGAAATGCCTTGCCCTGTTTCTTTTCCTTGGCAGCTCCTGTTCATCCGTCCCTCACTTCCTCCAGAAAGACCTCCCTGACTGCTCCCCCCTCCCCCACTCACTCTTGTTTCCATCATTGCTGCCCCTGAACTCTCAGGGTCCCCTAGTTTCGCCTCCATCGTATCACTTACCACACCTTATATAAATTACCAGTTTACATATCCGAAGTCTCCACCAGTTTCTGAGCTTCTTGAGAGCAGAGGCCAATAATGAATAATCAAATGAATGACTCATCCTTCTCCAAATCAGAGTTCAACCAGTAGCTTGCAAGTCCGTGGTCCGTGATGTGGATCGGAATGAACGAATGCTGTGTTTCTTGTCCATGGTCAGGAGTAAAGGCCCCAGTATTTCGTGTGCTATCATTTGGCTCCCAGGACTGTCCTACTCTGATTCCTTTTCCTAATCCCAGCTGATAGAGGCAGGAACTTTGCCTTCTTAGCTACAATGAGTCACTGAAGTCTTGCATATTAAATTGAGTGGTGCCTTTATAGTATACCGAGCATTCTGCAGTCAGGTCTGCTCACCGGAGGCTTGGTCACCATGGAAAACCTGACTCCCCAAGGTGCAGTGAATAGGGAAAGGGGCTGTTTTCCACCATAATTTGGGGGGCTGTAGACTGGGATGGGGGAGCAAAGGCTTTGGAGGCAGGCTCCATCACCTCCTCACCATAAAACCTCAGCGTGATCTGAACCCCCGTGAGCCCATGTCCCCATCCGCAAGGTAGATTCAACGGGGGCGCATCCACAGTGCCGGTTGGTCCCTGAATGTCTAGATTCTTTAGACAGATGACGTGACATTTCCAAGGTCCCCATGGGTGAGAGATGGGATTCAGACTCAGGCATTCTGATTCTAGAACCAAACTCTAATGACTCTCCTTCTCTCCTTCCTTCTTTCCTTACATTTTCCTTCCTCTCTCCCTTTTCCTTTCTTTTCTGCCAAAACTCTTCCTTGGATACTGTGTGTCAGACACCATGTTGAGCATCAGGGACATAATGGCGACCACACTTAAGTGTGGTTCTGGCTCTTTGGGAGCTTGCAGCTTTGTGAAAGTGAGAAAGGAAAATTAATTATAAAATTGCAAGGAGATAAGATGGCAGTTATTCTATTGAAGTAAGGGGAAATGTATCTGTGTGGATCTTCAGGATCTAGCAAAAGCCCAAAGCAACATAAAACTCATAATAAATCTTAGGCATAGTGTTTATTAAAATAATTCTCTCAGCATGATTTCGCTCTTCTTTGATCCCGATGTCAAGCAGAGGGGTAGGTTAACAGCCTTGCTTCCCAGGGTCTGAACACCTGGGTTCTCAGCCTGGCTCTCCCACTGACTTGTTTTGTGACATTTGATGAGATGGCAAGCTTTACATAAGCACAGGGCTCCTTACCTGGGATAGAAGACTGATAATCCAGCCCTCACTGCTTCTCAGTGGGTTCTGCAGAGGGTGAGGGATGCCCATGAGAAGATACAAGTTGTCAATGGGTATGTTGAAGGATTATGTTATGAAGTTCACATTCTTTGAACTTCTTCAATCCTATCCGTCCCTTCAAGTCCATGGCAGTAGACTTCTTCAATCTTTGCGGTCTATGGCAGAGCCTAACCCAGGTGACTGTAGGCTGCAATGCCCCCTCCTCGCTTCTAGGAACAGGACAGGAAAGAAGGAGTTACTGTGATGAGATGCTTTTCTATGCTCAGAGTCAATGCCCTTTATCCCTTTTCCCCTGACATAAATTCCTATTGGACATTTGTTGTTATTGATCATAATAGATCCATTTTGTGGGTATCTACCTTGTGCTGGGACCTGTTCTCGACATGCCGGGCAAGGAATCTCTGATTCTTAAAGAACCCTGTGAAATCAGTTCCATTCCTCATTTTACAGAAAGTGAACTGAACTCATGGGTACAGTGTCCCGTTATCTGCTCCCACTGGAAGAAGCTGGATCGTCTTCTGTACCCACGGTAACAACTGCCAGTGCTGCTGATCTTCATCTCAGAGAATGATTCTGGGCAGGTAGATGATGAATAGTCCATCTGTATAACTTCTTCAGCCCTGTGTCCTCCTTTGTCCCTAGCCCTTTGGCCGATCTCTTTCCCTACCTGTCCACTCTGCTATACTTACCCATGCCCTCTACCCTAGGCTGTTAATGTCACTCATTCACTTTTAGGGGAGGAGAAAAGAATGAAGAGAAAGAACCTGGGCTGGAGTCACACCTGGATACCAATCTCAGTAGTACCACTTCTAACCTGTCTGATCTTAAGCAAGCTACTTTTAGCCCAGGAGTTGTGACAGAGGCAGTAATATCCTAGAATCCGTGTGAGAGCTACATGCAGTGACTAATGCAGTGCCTGCTATATTGCCTGGCTTTCAGTAAGGGCTGAGTTAATGTTTCTTTCTGTCTCACCCTCATTGGTGTAACCTCGTGACTGGTCACCATTTCCCTTTCTCTCTAATCATTTCTTCCCTTTAATCCTTGTGCCACTACTTCCACCTTTGTATTCTTAAGGACTTCTTGCTCTGCTCCTTGGCTCCAAAACACCTCCCAAGATAATAACAGGCTCTTCACTCTAACTTGTCAGGATCTACAAGATTTGGTCTTAACATCCTTTTCCAGTGCTATCTCCTGGAAATCCCCTGGGGAACCCAGAGATCTACACAGGGTTAATCCACTTGCTATTGCTTCTTGGATAGTTACGTTGTTCCCTCTGCCTTAGAGCCTCCTCCCCCTCAACCTCCATCTGAAGAAAGCCTTCATAAAACTACGCCTGTTCCTCTGACTAGATTTATTTTGGAGACTGAGCATTTCTCTGGGAAAAGGGCAGTGGCTTTTTCATCTGGAATCCTCTGAACCTGGCAAAATGTTTATAATTTCTTTCACAGATATAGGACTACTCAGATTTTCTATTTCCTCATGTATTAGTTTTGGTAAGCTATGTTCCTCTAGAGTTTAAGTTCATCTAAGATTTTCAAATTTACTGTCACAAGTTCATTTATGAAACCTCTTCATTATAGTTTTAGTGTCTGTAGGATCTTTAATGATGCCTCTTTCATTCCTGATGTTGTTTTGTGTCTTTTTCCTATTTTTTAAATCAGATTTATCAACTTTGTGTGGTTTCCAAAAACTAACTTTTATTTTTATTTGTCTTTAATATTGTGCATTTGCTTCTATTTCGCTGATTCTGCTTTTACAAAATTATTTCATAATCGTGGCTTCCAATGTTGTTTTTCTAATTTATTTAGCGGTATAGTATATCGTTGATTTTTAGCATTTGTTTCCCTTTCTAACAATGTACATAAGGCTGTAATTTTCTTCTAAGCGTTGCTTTATCTGAAGCCCACATTTTATTATTTTTATTGAAGAACAATTGATCATATTGTATTAGTTTCAGGTGTACAACATAGCGATTCCGTACTTCTATACAGTGTCCAAGTGTCACTACAATAAGTCTGGTTATCATCTGTCACTATACAAAGTTGTTACAATTTTACTGACTATATTCCCTACGCTGTACATTACATTGCCATGTATGTTTATAACTGGAAGACTGAACCTATTAATCCCATTCACCTCTTTCATCCATTCTGCCACCTTCTCCTTTCTGACAACCATCAGTTTGTTCTCTATATTCTATACAGAATATTCTCTATCTTCTAAATAGAATCATGTTTCATTTGTCCATTTTGTTTTTTGGATTCCACATACAAGTGAGATCATATGGTATTTGTCTTTCTCTTATTTCACTTAGCATAATACTCTCTAGGTCTGTCCACACTGTTGGAAATGGCAAGATCTCATTCTTGTTTTTATGGCTGAGTAATATTATCTTGCACATATATACTACATAATCTTTATTTATACACCTATTGATGGACATTTAGGTTGCTTCCATATCTTGGCTATTTTAAATAATGCTGTGATTATAGAGATGAATATGTCTTTTTAAATTAATGTTTTCAATTTCTTGGGATAAATACCTGGAAGTAGAATTGCTGTATTGTGTGGTTGTTCTAGTCTTAATTTTTTGAGGAGCCTACATACTGTTTCCCAGTGGCTGCACCAATTTTCCTTTCCACCAACAGTGCATGTGGGTTCATTTTTCTCTACAACCTTGTCAACACTTGTTATTTCTTGTCCTTCTGATACTAGTAATTCTGACAGGTATGAGATGATATCTCATCATGATTTTGATTTGCATTTCCCTGATGATTAAAAATGTTGAGCATCTTTTTATGCGCCTGTTGGCCATTTGTATGTCTTCTGTGGAAAAATGTCTCTTCAGGTCCTCTGCCCGTTTTTTAATCAGATTGATTTTTTATATTGAGTTATATGAGTGCTTTCTATATTTTGGATGTTAACCTCTTCTTGAGTGTATCCTTTGCAATTTTTTTTCTTCTGTTCAGCAGATTGCTTTTTAATTTTGTTGGTGGTTTCCTTTGCTGTGCAAAAGCTTTTTAGTTTAATGTAATCCCAGTTGCTTATTTTTACTTTTGTTCTCCCTGGCTAAGAAGATGGATCCAAAAAAATCACTAAGATACTACTACCTAGCTTTTCTTCCAGGAGTTTTATGATTTGGGATCTTACATTTAAGTCACTAATTCATTTTTTATTTAATTTTTGCACATGTGTATAAAAGTGGTCCAGGCTTATTCTTTATCATGTAGCTGTCCTATTTTCCCAACACCATTTATTGAAGAGACTATCTTTTCTCTACTGTATATGATTGCCTCTTTTGTCATAGATTAATTGACCATACGAAGCATGGGTTTATTTCTGGGCTGTCTGTTCTGTTGATCTCTGTATCTGTTTTTTTCCCACTCCCATACTGTTTTGATTTCTATAGCTTCGTAGGATTGTTTGAAATCTGGGAGCATGATACCTCCACTTTGATCTTCTTTCTCAAGAATACTTTGGCAATTAGGCTTTTTTGTGGTTCTATACAAATGTCATGATTATATGTTCTAGTCCTATAAAAATGCCATTAGTATTTTGATAGGAATCGCATTGAATCTGTAGATTACTTTGGGTAGTGTGGACATTTTAACAATATTAATTCTTCTAATCCACGACCATTGGGTATCATTCCATTTGTTTGTGTCATTTTCAATTTCTTTCAACAATGTCTTATAGTTTTCGGACTTCAGGTCTTTTACCTCCTGGATTAAATTTATTCCTAGGTATTTCATTCTTTGTGATGCAACTGTAAATGGAACTGTTTTCTCAATTTCTCAATTTCTCTTTCTAAGTTCATTCTTAGTGTATAGAAATGCAACTGATTTCTGCATATTACTTTTGTACCCCATTCTAATAGGTTTTTGGTGGATGCTTTAGGTTTTTTACATACACGATTCTGCCATCTGTAACTGACAGTTTTACTTCTTCCTTTCCGATCTGGATGCCGTTTGTTTCTTTTCCTTGCCTAATTGCTCTGGCTAGGATTTCTAATACTATGTTGAATGATGAGGCAAGAGTAGGTATCCTCCTCTTGTTCCTGATCTTAGAAAAAGCTGTTCACCATTGAGTAAGATGTTAGTTGTGGGCTTGTCATATCTGGCCTTTATTATGTTGTAGTATGTTCCCTCTATACCCACTTTGTTGAGAGTCTTTATCATAAATGGCTACTAAATTTAGTCAAATGCTTTGTCTTCATCTATTGAGATGGTCATATCGTTTTTACCCTTCATTGTTTAATGTGGCATATCACATTGTCTGATTTGCAAATATTGAAACATCTTTGCATCTCTGGAACAAATCCCACCTGGATGTGGTGTGTCATCCTTTTAAGGTGTTGTTGAATTTAGTTTGCTAATATTTTGGAGGCTTTTGGCATCTATTCATTGAGGAGGATTTTGGCATCTATCTTCATTAGAGATCCTGGCTTTAATTGCCTTTTTTAAATAGTGTCCTTGTCTGGTTTTGATATCAGGGTAATGCTGGATTCATAGAATAAGTTTGTAAGCATTCCTCTTCTTTAATTTTTCTGGAATAGTTTGAGAAGGATAGGTATTAACTCTTTTTGAAATGTTTGGTAGAATTCACTTGTGAAGCCATCTGGCCCTGGACTTTTGGTTTTTGGGAGTTTTTTAAATTACTAATTCAATTTCATTGCTAGTAATCAGTCTGTTCACATTTCCTATTTCTTCCTGAGTTAGCCTTGGAAGACTGTATGTTTTTAGGAATTTATCCTTTTTTTCTAGGTTGCCCAATTTGTTGGCATATAATTATTCATAGTACTCTCATGATTCTTTGCATTTCGGTGGCATTGATTGTAACTTCTCTTTTATTTATGATTTTATTTATTCAGGCCCCCTGTCTTTTTTCTTAATGAGTCTGGCTAAAGGATTATCAGTTTTGTTTATTGTTTTGTTTATTGTTTTAACCAGCTCTTAGTTTCATTAATCTTTTCTGTTTTTTTTCTTTTAGTGTCTATTTCATGTATTTCTACTTTGATATTCGTTATTTCCTTCTTTCTGTGGGGTTTGTTTGTTCTTTTTCTAGTTCCTTTAGGTGTAAGTTTAGAGTGTTTATTTGAGATTTTTCTTGTTAATTGAGATGGGCCTGTATTGCTATAAGCATCCCTCAAAGAATTGCTTTTAGTTGTGTCCCACAGATTTTGGAATGTTGTGTTTCACTTTCATTTGTCTCCAGGTATTTTTTGATTTCCTCTTTAATTTATTTGTTGACCCATTGGCTGTTTAGTTGTCACTTGTTTGTGCCTTTTCCAGTTTTTTTCTTGTAATCAATTTCTAGTTTCATACCATTGTTGTCAGAGAATATCCTTGATATGATTTCAGTGTTCCTAAATTTAATGATACTTGTCTTGTGGTTTAGCAAATGATCTCTCTTGTCTTGGAGAATATTCCAAGAATATTCCATGTGAACTTGAGAAGAATGTGTGTTCTGCTATTTTGGGGTGGAATGTTATGTATTTATCTATGAAGTCCATTTGGTCTAACATGTCATTTAATGCCAATGTTTCTTTATCAGTTTTCTGTCTGGATTATCTATCTAGATGAGTAAGTGGGGTGTTACCATTCCCTACTATTATTGTATTATAATAATTTCTCCCTTTGCGTTCATTAAATTTGCTCATATCTATGTGCTCCTATATTGGGGTCCATACATGCCTGCAATTGTTACGTCCTCTTTTTGGATTGACCTCTTTATCATTATGTAATGCCCTTCATTATCTCTTGTTACAGTCTCTGTTTTAAATTCTCTTTTGTCTGATAGAAGCATTGCTACCCTAGCTTTTTTTTTTTTTTCATTTCTGTTTCCATGGAGTATTTTTTTTTCCATCCCTTCACCTTCAGTCTGTATCTTTAGATCTGATGTGAGTCTCTTGTATGCACAACCGTGTATGCACAACCGCACAGTGTTCTTTGATTGGAGCATTTAGTCCATTTACATTGAAGGTAACTATTGATATGTATTTATTGAAGTTTTGCTAATTGTTTTTGTAGTGATTTTCTGTTCCTTTTTTCTTCTCTTGCTCTCTTCCCTCATGATGTGATCACTTTCTTCAGTGTTAGGTTTGGATTTCTTTCTCTTTGTTTTTTTTTTCTTTTTGTATTTCTGTTATAGATTTTTGGTTTGTGATTATCATAAGATTCATATATAACAACCTATATATATATTTATATATATATATACACACACACATATATATAGCAGTCTTGTTTTCTCAAATTTTATGTGTGTAGAAAAAATTATTGCAAATATAGTGTGTACAGTTGAATTATCTTTGTGAAATTGATATATTTCTTTAGTAATGAATGGTGTCCAGTACTTTCTCAACTAATGTAACACAAAAACTAGAATAAATAGTCTATTTAAAGTTGGAAATCATTTAAGTTCAGACAGATTCTAAAATCACTATATTTTTACTCTCTCCATATTCTATGTTTCTGATGTCATATTCTATATATTTTTATTTTGTGTATTCCTTAATTAATTTTAGATATAGTTGATTTTCCTACTTTTTGACTTTGACCCTTCATATTAGCTTTATAAGTGGTTGAGACACTACCTTTACTATGTGTTTACCTTTAGCAGTAAGATTTTTTCTTTCACATATTTTCTTATTTCTAGTTATGGCATTTTCCTTTCCACTTAAAGACGTCCCTTTAATGTTTCTTGTGAAGCCAGTTTAGTGGTGATGAACTACTTTAGGTTTTTGCTTATCTGGGAAACTCTGTGTCCCCTGCAATTCTAAATGCTAGCTTTTCCAGGTAGTAGATTCTTGGTTGTTTGTTTTTTCCTTTCAGCACTGTGAGTATATCATGTATGTCCTTTGTGGCCTACAGCGTTTCTGCTGAAAAATCAACTGACAGTTTTATGGGGTTGGTTTATACTTAACTATTTACTTTTCTCTTGCAGCTGTGTGTGTGTGTGTGTGTGTGTGTGTGAAATCGAAATGTTTATTCAGATTTATGGACTCAATCCATGGGATTTAGTTAAGAATCACTGTGACTTCCTTTATTTTTTTTGAGGATTTATTTATTTATTTAATATAATTTATTGTCAAATTGGCTAACATACGGTATGTGAAGTGTGCACTCTTGGTTTTGGGGGTAGATTCCCGCGATGAACCATGGGAATCTTGCAGCTTTTAAAATTCTCTTCTCTTTAATTTTTGACATTTTAATTATTATGTGTCTTGGTGTGGATCACTTTGGGTTCATCTTTTTTGGGAATCTTTGTGCTCCCTGGACCCAGATGTCTGTTTCCTTCCCAAGGTTAGGGAAGCTTTCAGCTATTATTTCTTCGAATAAATTTTCTGCCCCTTTCACTCTCTCTCTCCCGTCCTTCTGAGACCCTATAAATGTGAATGTTCTATGCTTGATGTTGTCTCAGAAATCCTTTAAATTATTTATTTAAAATTTTTTTTATTTATTTTGCCTTTCAGTTTAAATGATTTTCACCACCCTGTCTTCCAGATTGCTGATCCATTCTTCTGTATCATCTCATCTGTTGTTTATTCCCTCTGGTGTATTTTCCATTTCTGTTGTCATATTTTTCAGCTCTGATTGGTACTTTTTTATATTTTCTCTTTGTTTGAACTTCTCACTCTGTTCACCCATTCTTCTCCCAACTTTAGTAAGCATCTCCACAACCATTGCTTTAAACTCTTTACTGGGTGTATTCCTTGTCTCCATTTCATTTTCTTCTTTTTCTGAGGTTTTGTTTTATTCTTTCATTTGGAACACATTCCTCTAGCTCCTCATTCTGCCAGACTCTTGTGTTTTCATGTATTAGGTAGTTCAGCTACATTTTCTAGTGTAGAAGGGGCGGTCTCATGAAGGAGATGTCTTATGGGGCCCAGAAGCACTCTCCCCTCTGTCCACCAGAGCAGGGTGCTCCAGGCCTGTCCCTTATGTGGGCCACATGGGCCCTCCTTTGGTGATGGATTCATGAGTGCTGTGGGTATGCTGGTGGGCAAGGGGTGGCCCCTGACCCAGCTGTGGCTGCTACAGGCATGCTGGTGGGTGGGGTTATCATCTTGTTGGCTGCAAGGCCTGGCCAATGCACAGGTCATGCAGGACTCTCAGCAGGATGCACTCCTGTGCAGTAGCAGTCTAGAGAGAGGATTTAGAGCAGCATCTGCCAGTTCCGAGATCAGCAAGACCCAACAAGATAGCAAAAATGGCAGCAAAAATGGCTACTTCCAGAGTTTCAGTCCCCAGGGAAGAGAGGCCCACCTGCAGGCACCCCGAGATTAGTAGGTACGTCTCCGCCTATAGCCTATGCACTTTTTGATATAGTGTCTTGCGCTGGCTTCTGGGTCAAGTGAGTTTCTGCACAAGCCCTTTAAGAGCAGGATTTCCTTTTCCTCTGTTCCATAATTTCCCTGGACATTGTCCCACTGGTTTTCAAGCCAGCTGTTGTGGGGGCTTGTCTCTCCTGTGCAGGATCCAAGGATTGGGGTGCTTCCTGTGGAGCTCGGATCTCTCGCTCCTCAGGGGAAATTTCCATTATATTGAGATCCCTCCTGGCCATGGAATTCTGGGCCTGTGGTTTGGTTTTGTTCCTTAGCATGACTGCATCTCTTCCTCTTCTACCCATGTTGGTCTGCCCCTTGGGCTGGAGGCTCTGTTCATCAGTTTCTGTGTTCCCTTCAGAGGGACTTATTCCATATGTAGTGTTAGGTGTATTGTGTTTGTGGGAAGGGGTGAGCTCAGGGGCTTCCTACACCACCATCTTGAGCCCTCTCTTCCCACATAAATTTTAATATGTCATGTTTTCACTATCATTCAGTTCAAATTACTTTATAATTTCCATGGTAATTTCCACTTGACTCATGAATTTTTGAGAAGTGTATTTTTAAATCTCCAAACATCTGGGGATTTTCTAGTTAACATTTTCTTATTAAGATTGAGCTTAATTTAAACATAGCCAGCATGTGGTCTGTATGGTTTCGGTAGACCTAGCCAGAGTCGGGTCTTGCCTTCTGACCTCAACGTGTGCTGTGTTCTTTGATAGGATTTTTTTAGTATTTTCTCCGTTTTTTAAAGATTACAAAATAAAGGTAAAAGATAAGACTCACGAAATGCCATGGGTGTTATGATGCTGGGGTTTTTTTAATGTTATGTTCAAGCCTCAGTAAACGTTCCATATATAGAATTCTCAGCTTATTACGAGTTGCCATCATTCACTAAATACATATTTATTGAGCACCTTCCATGCCGTAGGCACTTAGTGAAGAGATTGGAGATCCCAGTGAGTAAAATCAGACATCATCCCAGATTTCACAGCCCAGTGGGGCAGACTGACATTAATTAAATAATCAGCATAATGGTGTGCTACTTTAAACTAGGTAAGAGCTCTGAGGAAAATGAACAGTTCTCTGAAATCATCTACCAAGGGAATCTGGCCTGTTCAGCGTTGGTTGAGGAGGGGGAAGGTCTTTTACATATCAAAAGTTGTCATCCTATGTAGAAAAACGAATGGGATTTGGTGTGTAAAGGACAACATTAATAGCTTGTATCAGCAAAGCTTTTGTATTATTTTGAGACCATTACAATCATATGATTTTCTCCTTCTGTTAATTAATAATATTATAGAATTTTAAAAAATTTATTCTTAAAAGATAGCATACATAAAGCAAACCACATTAATCTTAACGTACAGCTCAATAAATTTTTACACATGTATGTACTTCAGTGACAGTCACCCAAATGAAGACGTGGAGTGGGGCATCTGGGTGGCTTAGCCAGTTAAGCGTCTGACATCAGCTCAGGTCATGATCTTGGGGTTCGTGAGTTAGAGCCCCGCGTCGGGTTCTGTGCTGACAGCTCGGAGCCTGGAACCTACTTTGGATTCTGTGTCTCCCTTTCTCTCTGCCCCTTTCCCTGCTCATTCATCCTCTCTCTCTCTCTCTCTCTCTCTCTCTCTCTCTCTCTCAAAAATAAATAAACATGAAAAGAATTTAATGTAAGGTTCATGAGGACTGGGATTTTTATTCCTGTTTCTCCCCTAAAATGTTCTTGGTATCTAGAACCATGGAACATAGTAGGTGCTCAGAAAATCTGTGTTCACTGAGTAGATATCCACAGAGTACAGCAGAGTCAGAACCCCGTCATGGTTCAGAGGCCCAGTTCTGGCATCTGGCTGCCAGCATTCTGCTCCTGGTTCCACCACCTGCCAACTATGGATCTTGATCATTGACCATCATTTCCCCATTTGTAAAGTGAAGAGAATAACAGTACTGTTTCATTTGATTTTGTAAGAATTTAATGAGTTAACAGTCATGAAGCTCTTAGAACACTGCCAGGCACACAGTAAATGCTCAGTGCATGTTACTTGCACTGTAATTTCCAAAACCTCTTTCTTTTCTGTATTCTTTCTAACAACCTTTAGCATACCAGGCAGAATAGCAGACACTGGGAAGGGGTGTGTGAGGCACAGAGCTTTCCTCCAGGAAGGTACACTCTAATGGGGGATGCACCCAGCCTATTTCAATGCAGAACAGTAAGGGATGTAAGCAGATGTGCCACTAAGCACCGAACATGAGATTTTCTCAAGTCTCCATTAAGGGAAGGAACTTCCAAACGTCTCTGAGGTTTCCTAACAGGGCAAGTTAACGACACCCTTATCAAATGTTCATTATGTGCCCAGCACTAGGCATTTTCATATACGACACAGAACTTTGCTAAGCTCCTGCCATGCACCAGACCCTGGTTGGGCACTGAGAGGAAGGTGCTCAAGCTGATATGTGAGGCAGATGGTTGAATCGGCCATTACAATGTAGAGCAATCAGCACTGTACAGAGACGTAAACAGGCCTTCCAGACCCAGAACCTAACTCTACCTGGGACAATAAGGAGAGGCTTCTCAGAGCCTTCATTCCAAAGCTGCTGGAGGAGTCGGAGCTCTCTAGGCTGCCAAGTTTCAAGGGGCCTCTGGTAAGGGTGAGCCTTATGAGTAACAGCAGAGAGCTGGGGAAGTAAATGGCTTATTTGGAAGGAAAACTATTTCACACATGTCAGACAGCAGACGTAGTGCACACAAATTGAGAGAGGTTGTCTTGTGTTGCAAGTTGGTGTCTTAGGACACAGAGTCGGAGGTAGAAATTAGCAAACAGGAGCTTTATTAGGGAGCATCTGATTAGGGGGTGCCCTGGGGATCAGCAGCTGGGGAGGGGAGCAGATGGAAGGAAGGAAGGAAGGAAGTTGAGCAGAGGAGCATCTGGCCTTGGTGCAGTCATAATGAAGAGTCACGTGACCCCATGAGCATTCTGAAGCTGGTCAGCTCTTCAGAGTTATCCTGAGTTGGGGTGACAGGGTCAGGTTTCTATACCCTCACTTTGGCCAGTGAGTGGCTGCGGGCTCCCCCAGAAGGGGTGACCTTGGGTAAGGCAGCTCTTTTTGGCTGAGGCAATTCTAAAAACAGCTGATAGTTGATGGCAGACAGCAGTTCGAGGGGTGGGTGCAGTCCTATGTGGGATTCTGTGTCATGGCCTCCATCACTGCAGCCTGGCCCTGCACAGGAAGACTGTGTGTCTTTTCGTGAGGCTCAGAACCTGGCCTGTAGGCTGCAGAGAGCCATCAACGGCCTGTAAGCATGGAAAAGACACGCCTCCAGATTTCTCTGCTTGAAGACTGGTGAGGAGAAAGAAAGGAGGCAGTGAGACCAGTTAAAAACTTACAGCTTCTTAGGTGAGTGCTGATGAGGCCCTTAGCAAAGATGATTCCAATGGGAACACAGAGGGTTTCTGGGTAAAGGAGAGTAAGAACAGTCACCATTCATTAAGGACCTGCCACGCATCAGACTCTTTAATCTGTTGTCAACTTAAACAGTAATTATGCCAAGTATGAATTTTTACACAGGATGAAATTGAGGATCAGAGTGGTTCCGTTTCTTTAAAAAAAAAAATCACGCGGTACTAAAGAACCAATTCAGGAATAAAACCCAATTTTATCACACTTAAAATTCCACACTGTTTCTTATGAAGCAGCACCTAGGACAGCTCCCCAAACATGGTGGACTCTCTGAGTGGTAGTCATCATTGTATTGCTGCACTCTCATCGCTGCTCTTGCCATCGTTATCTGGATAAAATGAAGGCCCTGGTAGCAGATCTGCATTTCATTAGCAGAACCAGCACTGAAGATTGCTGACAGCTAATGATGATCCTGACGGTATTAGCAGCAGACATATTCAAACGCAATTAAAAACTACAAATATAATAATCAAATGTAAATGAGCAGCACCAACAATTACTGGTGCATATACAATTAGTACATGCAGTAATTTAGCGGGAGGCATAACTCATCCTTTTCATTGCCTCTAACAAATTGCTGATTCCCCGCCACCACCCCCCCCCTTACCCTCCTCTTCTCTGCTAACAATTTCCTCTCAGTATTTGTCCACTCTCTCTGTTGGCAGACATGAGTCTAATTAGCTGGACTCATTCAGAGCCAGGAGGCATCCTGTCACTGCTCAGAGGAGGGGTTGGCACCATTGCATGCCTGGAGCTGGTGGGCAGAAGCAACTGGAGAACTTAGCATCCTCTCTTGCTGAAAAAAAGAGCTGCTCGTGGAAAATGGTGACCATCTTCTTGAGCAAATATTTGTTGAACGACCCCTGTGTGCCAGGCCCCGTGCTGAGTACCAGGAAGGTGGAGGTGCCTTGCTTCACACCTTTGTTTATGTATCTGCTAATTATTTGCTGACCTCCTGGTACATGTTAGCCTCTGGGCCAGGCAGTGGGGACACAGAGAGGAATAAAATAAGACTGATGTTTTTAGTGAACTCACGGTCTTTTGGGGGAAAGCAGGGAAGCAAACAGGTAACTTCCACACCGCATGCTGTGTGAACTGTACAGGTTAGGATTATGGACTAAGGTTGTGTGTCTGGTGCACCTGCCAAAGACTTGAGCTGCCTGTAATAGGATTCTAGAACTTCCTCTTACAAGCTGAGTGACAGTGGCCACATTGACTACCCACTCTGTGCATATTTACAGTAGTGATGTCAACAAAACTGACTCACAAAGGTGGGTGTGAGATTAAATGAGTCAGTATGCACACAGCACTTAGCACAGATCCCAGCACATGACAAGTGCTCAGTTAGTGTGATGATGTCCTTATTGCTGCTTTTGGAACTCAGAAGAGGGAAGGGCTGCCCCTGCGCCCTGGAAGTTACTGAGTTCAGAAAGACAAGAGAACAGCTGAGAGAGGGTGGTAAATCGAGCTTGTCCTGTGGAAGGAACATCCTCTGCCACTTACTGGATGATGTCTTAAGCAATATGACCCTGAATTTTTGCCTGTGTAAAGTGTGGATGAGAATATGGCAATCCTCGTTATTCATGGATCCGGTATTTGCAAATCTGCCTACTCACTAAAATCTATCTGAAACCCCCAAATCAATATTTATGGCACTTTCGTGGTCCTTCATGGATATGAACAGAGAGGGAAAAAAATGAGCCAACCTGACATGGAAGTTCCCAGCCTAGGTTTAACAAGGGGACACTCTGTTTTGTTTCAGCTCCCACACTGTCAGCAGGTGTCCTTCTTGTAGTCTACTTTGGGCTACAGATTTTTCACATGTGTATGCTTTTTATTGTTGCTGCTGTTATTTTAAGTGGCCCCCAGCCTAGTGCTGCAGTGCTCTTCAGTGTTCCTAATCACAAGAAGGCTGACATAGGACTGACAGAGAACACGCCTGTGTTAGAGAAGTGTTATTCAGGCATGAGATACACTGTGGTTGGCTGTGAGTTCAGTGTTCATGAATCAACATTACATATTTGAAATGTGTCTTTAAACAGAAACTCACGAAAGCATGGTTATGTATTGATTGGTTGCAGAAAATGTTGTGACCAGAGACTCACAGAAGCCTAACCCTGTAGAAGCAGTGCTTCGGTATTCATTAATTCCATGTTGACAGCAACTTCATGGAACATAACTACCACGAGTGATGACAATCAACTGCATCTTCTTTGCAGCCATGTTATGGGGACTAGTGTTGTACGCAAAGCACCCGGCACAGTGTCTGGCTGTGCTCAGATCAGGCTCTCACGGGGTCTGTCTAAACTGACAGTAGCTTTACACATAAAGGAACTGAAATCCAAAGAGCCCATGGACTTCATTATAGCGCCTGTACCTGGTTCCTAAGCTAGAGCTTCATTGCCAGCTCAGTGCTGGTTGGGAAAACTCTTATATGTTTCATCTATTAAAATCTATAGTTTTTAGCAGACATATAATTTGTTAAAATGTTTTAGGGAAATATATATAATTGCACCAATTGTAAATGTACAGCTTGATCAATTGAATACAATAATGTAACCAGCATTCAGATCATGAACAAGATATTACTGGCACTGTGGGAGCCCTTCTTATGATTCTCACCATCACTGACCCTTTTCCAAGGGCACCGTTAGCCTGACATCCAAAGCAGAGATAACTTCTACCCGTTTTATGCACGTTATATAAAATGGAAGCCCAAAGCATGTTCTGTTTAGTCTCTGGCATTTTTTGTTCAATACTATGTTGGAAGATTCACCCATATTGCTGCTTTAGTTGTATTTTGTGCATTCTTATTGTCGAGTAGTGTTCTATCATGTGAACATGTCACAGTTATTTTACCATGAAAATTCTATAGGTGGTTTCCAAATTGGGCCTATTACAGATAGCACTGCTATGTGCTTTCTGGTATGTCCTTGATTGAACATAAGTACAAAGGAAAACTTCTGTTTAAAAATATGAAAGCCAAGACTTCTGGTCCAGGGAAAACGACATAGACTCATTTATTCCCACTTAGCAAGGATTAAGTACAACTATAAGTCCTCAGAATAATACAAGATAATTAAAAGATGCCTCTGAAAGGTGGTAAGAAGAAGAAGGAAAACTGGTTTGAGAGCCAGGGTGAAGGAACAACACAGCAGCAGAATGTCTTTTATTCCTCATCCAATGAACAAGGTGACCCAGACTCTGTCTCCTGACCTCCAACCTAGAAACAGCAGGCATCCCAGGTTCATTCCCCTCCTGGGCTGAATATACACAGTAACCACAGCAGAACTGGTGAGGAGGAATCAGTCACCAATCAGAAGCCCCACTAACAATAAGTGCCCAGGGAAGGTGCTTTCCTTCTCTGCAGACCCTGAGACTCATCCCTGGAGGAGAGAGACTAAAATGGCTGGGAGCAACATGTGGTCTGGTCCAGTAACTCTCTTTGTCTTTGTGGGCCCAAGGTTCCTTCCCTCACCAAGAGACACCCAGTGTCTGGTCTGGAGAAGCTCCTCTTATCCCCTCAGGAACCACAGTAAGGGACCATGGGACCAGCAGCATCAGATGAATCAAGCAGATCCAAACATCGCAAAGGCTCTGAAAACCAAAATGTCACTGGAATCACAGTCTGAAAAAGAAGATCAAGACCTGCCTGCATGCTAAATCTAAGCAGGGTGACTACGTACCAGAATAAAATATTTAATACAACCCAGAGTCTCCTAGTGTAGGACAACATGTCCATGATGCAATCGAACGGAGATGAATCAGCTGTTGGCATTCTTTGATAGGGATATTAAGGCAACCCTCATAAAAATGCTTCAGCAATCAATTACAAATTCCCTGGAAACAAATGAAAAATAAAATATAAAGTCTTAGCTAAGAAACAGAAGCCATGAAAAAGGACCAAAATAAATTATAGAACTAAAAAATACAGTAACACAAATTACAAAGTCACTGGATGGACTCAAGGTGACAGAGATTAGAATCCCTGAACTTGAGGACAAATCAGTAGAATTCACCCAATCTGAACATCAGAGAGAAAGCAGACTCAAACAATGTTTTTTAAAGAAAAAAAAGAAAGAAAAAGTTCCAAAAGGAAAAGAGAGAGAGAATGTGCCTGAAAGAATAATTGAAGAAAAAAATGGCTGAATTTTTCCAAAATTTGACAGATGACCCAAACAATGACTCAAGGAACCGTGAGAACCTCCAAATAGGATAAATTCAGAGAAACCCACACCAAGGCACATCATGAACTTCTGAAACTAAGACAAAACGTCTTGAGAGCAGTGAGAAAGAAATGTCATATTATCTGTAGGAAGCACTGATCAGAGTGTCAGCAGGTTGGTCCTCTGGAACCGTGGAGGTGAGAGAGAAGTGGCACAAGTCTGTTCAAGCAATAAAAGGAAAAAATGGTCACTGCCAATTCTATAGCCAATAAAACTGTCTTTCAGGAATGAGAGGGAAATACTTTTTCAGATGGAAGAAAAACCAAAATAATTGTTAATGAGCAGGCATGCCCTTAAGGGTTAGCTTAAGGAATTCCCCAAACAAAAAGAAAGTTATAAAAGAATCTTTGAGCACCAGGAAGAAAGAGTTAATAATGCAGAAATATGGGTATGTATAATAGGTTATCCTTTTCCTCAGGAGTTTTATAAATCATATTTGGTGATCATAGCAAAATTTACAACCCCATCTGACACTCAACACAATGATATTTAAAATGGGGAAGGTAAAGGAGCCTAAAAGGAAAAAGTGAGGTTTCCACCCTATACCAAAATAGTAAAATTATGATACCAGTAGACTGTGAGAAGTTGTATATGTTTATTATACTGGCCAGAACAACCAGTAAGAAACCATGAAAAGAGGTACATTCATAAAAACCATACACACAAGTAAAGATGGAATATTTAAAATGTTCAAGTAAGCCACAGGTAAGCCAGAAAAAGAAAAAAGACAAACAAGAACGAGAAGTAACCTGAAAACAAATAAAAATGCAGACTTAAGCCCTAACATATCAATAAATACCTTAATTGTCAATAGTTGAAGTACACCACTCAAAATGAAAAGAATGGCAGAGTGCATAATAAAACACAATTCAACCATATGCTGTTTATAAGAAACTCATTTCAAATACAGCAAAGGTTGGTTGAAAGTAAAAGGATGGAAAAAGTTGTACCTGGCAAACTAATATAAAAAGAAAGAGTGACTATGTTAACATCTGACAAAGTAAACTTTGGGGCAAAGAATTTTTTTTGAGTCAAGGAGGAACATGACATAAGTATAAAACAATCAATCCAGCATGAACACATGACAAACTTAAATATGTACGCACCAAACAAAAGAAACTCAAAAAACACAAAACAAAATCTGATGTAGCTGGAAGGAGAAACAGACAAATACATAATTATAGTTGGGGACTTCCATATCCCTCTCTTAATATAACTCCCCTTTCAGAAGGTCAGGAAGGACGTAGAAGATATGAACAATACATTTAATCAACAGAATCCAACTGGTGTGTATAGAACACTCCACCACTAATAACAGCAAAATAATACTTTTTTTTTCAAGCACTCATGGAAAATTTACCAAGATAGATTATACTTAGGGTAATAAAGCAAATCTCAATAAAAAAGAATTACAGTCATTTGGAATATAATTTGTAATGGAATCAAACCAGAAATCAATAACAAACACGAAAAGGAAGTCTCAAACACTTGGAAGTTAAACAACAAACTCATCTATAACCCATGGATCAATTAGTGAGTCTCAGAGACAACTTTTAAAATATATTTAACTGAATAGAAATGAAAATGCAATATATCAGAGCATGTGGGAAGCAATAAAGCAGTACTGAGAGGTAAATGCTTACATTAGAAACAAGGGAAGATCTTGAATTAATAATCTCAGTTCATACCTCAAGAAAATAGAAAAAGAAGAGCAAACTAAACCCAAACGAACAGAAGGAAGGAAATAATAGAGATAAGAGTAGAAATCAATGATTTGGGAAACGGTAAAAAAATCAATAAAACAAAAAGCTGATGCTTCAAAACAGTGAAATTAACAAGACTGGCAAAGATAAGAAGAGAGAAGACAAATTATGAGTATCAGGAATGAAACAGAGGCTGTCACCACAGATCTTGCAGTCATTAAGAGGATGATAAAGGATTACTTCAATCAACTTCACACTCATAAATCCTAGAAGAAATGGAACAGTTCCTTGGAAACCACACACTATCAATACTCAACTAAAATGATATAAATAATCCGAAAAGTCCTACAGTCATTAACAAATTTGAATTTGTAATTAAGAAGCTCTCAGAAAAGAAATCCCCAGGCCCAGAGAGTTTCACTGGAGAATTCTACAGAACATTCACGAAAAATTAGCACGAACTTTCCACAATCTTTTCCAGAAAAGAAATGAAAGAGGGTAAAACACCTCCCAAGTGACCTTATGAGGCCAGTATTACCCTGATATCAAAACCACACAAAGACAGTACAAACCAAGAAAACTACAGATCAATATCACTCATGAATATAGGCTCAAATGTCCTCAACAAAATAGTAACAGATTGAATCCAGCAATGTCTAGAAAGAATCATACACTGTGACTAAGTGGAATCTATCCCAGGCATGCAAAGTTCAGCATGAAATCTAATTTCATTAAATTAGTCAATGTACCTTACCATATAAAGAACCTAAAGAAGAACAATTTTATGATCATATCAATGGATACAGAAAAAGCAATTGATTAAATCTCATATTCATTCATAATAAAGACTATCAGCAATTTAGGATTAAGAGAAACAACTTGACTGGATAAAGAGCTTTTATAAAAAACCCAGCATCGAACACAATAGCAAAATGGATGCAGGAAGCCACACATAGGATAAAACTATATAGAACTAAATATACACACAGATGAGTACAAGTAAAATAGGTGGTTTATATCAATGTCTTTACCAGGTTTTGATGTTGCACTGTAGTTTTGTAAAACATGACTATTGGGGGGAAATTGGGTAAGGGCTACATGGGATCTCTCCATATTATCCCTTCGAACATCATAGAAATCTGAAATTATTTCAGTAAACTTTAAATTAAAAATTGCAGATGCCATCTAATGATAGAATTCTCTGGAGAAGAATCTGGGTTTGTGTTGTGTTGGAAAGGAGCTGTTTCAAATTTAAGAACAGAAGAGGTTGGGACATCAAGGGCTTAGTTTTGCTTAAGAAGATGTGACTAAGCAACTTTGATGAAATTCTTGTGAAACGAGCACTTATCTTTTATGCCTGCTCAATACAGCTGTGTCATCCCCATGCCACCAAATGTCCTCATGTTTTTCTTTCATGGGGTATAAATGTATCATGTGTTTATTTTTATGTTTGGTCAGTGTACATGTCCAGTGGTTGTGGCACAACCAAGTGGCATTGAGCATTGCTGAAATTACTTTTTATGTTTGTTTATTTGTGGTCTCCCCCTCCTAAGTGATGGCTCCGTGAGGACAGGGTTGTGCCTTTCCTGCTCAGAGATGTATTCCCATCATTCAGAACAGTGACCAGCACGGAGCTTGAGCTATCTCACTATCTTTCAAATTTGTTGGAATTTTTAAAATTCTCAATTTCTTTCACTTTTGGATGCTTAACTTCTATTCTTTCTTTAGTTTCTTTAAATATTTTGAAAATACCTATCCCCAGCTCCTTTTCAGATCATTCCTTTATCTCCATTTTCTGGGATGCTATTTTTTTTTTTCTAATCTGAGGTGCAGTTGAGGTTTGTGACAGGCAATCTTCAGCAGATTCCCCCTGTGTGTTTCACCTTTTCTTTTGCTGATGTCTCAAGAGTTTTCACTTGTTCAAGTTTTTATGTTAAATTCCTATAAGACGAATAGTGTGAATTTAGGCTTCCAACTACATTTGATATAGACTATTTTAGTTCTTGCAGACTTTTCTGACTTTTCCAGATTGGATGGCAAGGTTTTATTTATTTTTCTTTTTTTTCTTTCTTTCTTTCTTTCTTTCTTTCTTTCTTTCTTTCTTTTCTTTTTTTTTTTTTTTTTTTTTTGTATTTCCCCATGTGTATGGGAGGTATTTTAAGTCTGTTTTCCTTAAATCATGCAGCCCTACAAGGCTCCCTGCTTCGTGCACTCCATCCTGTTTTCTTTAATTTAATGTGGGCCTAACACTCCCTCTCCTTCCCCCTTTTTGGACTAATTCTGCCTTACCTTGAAGGTCTATTCTTTGTGAGCCTTTTGACTTCATCTCCCACTCAGCCCTCTGACGTGGAGATCCCACTTGGTTTCTGGCACTTGCCTTCTTTAACTTTCTTCCTCTTGAGTTTCTGCAGATTATTTAGAAGTTTGGGTTATTTTTTTTATTCAGAATGTACGTATCCTTGGATTGGGAGAACATTCACCCCATGTCACCTTGGTCTCCTGGCTCTCTTCCTATCGGTCTTACTTCTTACAGTTGTCCCCTAATGCAGAGTGTCAGCCAAAACCACATATGCCCAAACCTCTACTATGTCTCTGAGCCAAGCAATCCATGAGCCAGGTGCTCAGGCCTAAGGGGAAAAAGCAGAAAACTGAGCCAAGCCCCAGAGGACAGCTGTTCAAAGGCCAAGGTGTCCACGGGGAACAAAGCTCAATGAAAGGAATTGTTGACTGCCTGTGGCTTATACTCAGTGCCCATGGTCTTGAGTGGGAGGTGTTTCCTGAACTGATGAGAATAGATACCCAGGATTTTAATTAGTACATAAGGCAACAAAATGCTCAGGAAGGAAAGAGTGACCTTTTAAAACTCAGATCTGCTGGTGTCACTTCATTGATTCAGATTTTTTATTCACTCCCCGTGGCTTTCAGGATCTGGTACAAATCCCTAGACTGGCCCTTAAGGCCCTTTGTGTTTTGACCACATTCACCTCTCCTGTCTTGGCTCCTTCACTCCACTGGAATCCTGTGCCCTGGCCTCTGAGGATGGCTGGTGTTCCCCAAATGCCTGCCCTGTGCCTTCTCCCCATGGCTTCATGTCCCCTGTCCTCTCTGCCCTTCCCCTCTCACATCTTAAGGAAGCCCCTCTTTCTCCAAGACCGAGCTAAACACTTGGAACAGTTATAAATGATTTTAAACAACTTAAAACAATGTGAATGACCCACAAGGTTGGTTAAACACAGGACACAGCTTCCACTGTGGAATCCAACGCAGCCATTAAAGATGGGCATGTGGACTCAAACAGGCATGAAGACCTAGCAGTGATCTCTGGCTAAGTAGTTTTTAAGTTTATTTATTTATTTTGAGAGAGAGAGAAAGAGAGAGAGAGAGAATATCCCAAGCAGGTTCCACACTGTCAGTGCAGAGCTCGATGTGGGGCTTGAACTCACGAACTGCAAGATCATGACCTGAGCCAAAATCAGGAGTTAGATGTTTAACCAACTGAACCACGCAGGCGCCCCTCTGGCTAAGTATTTTAAACAGCATGTGTAATATGATCCCATTTTCACATCAAACACATAGAAAGCATGTAGCATGAGAAGGTCTGACAAGAAAGACACAATCATAATGGTTACAGAATGTATCTCTAAATGGTAGGGCCTAGGTTCATGTTCACTTAATACTAGGTGCTTTCCTATTTTGTTACCTTTTTCACAATGAACCTCTGTTACTTTAGTAATCAGGGTAAAGCCATTGAGTTTATTATTGATTAGCTTTTCCCTGAAGCTTCCCTGACCACCGCACCTGGCCCAAATTGTTGATGATCTCCTACCCACACCTCAATTTTAGACCTTTATCTCATTAAATTGGATTGTGGAGCTCTCTTTCCACTAGACTGTGTGCTTTTAAAGGGTAGTACCAGCATCAGTAAAGGTCAGAAAATGTTTGGGGCGACCGAGTGGCTCAGGCAGTTAAGCGTCTGACTTTGGCTCAGGTCACGATCTCATGGTTCATTAGTTTGAGACCCTGCATCAGGCTCTGTGCTGACAGCTCGGAGCCTGGGGCCTGCTTTGAATCAGTGTCTCCCTCTGTCTCTGCCCCTTTCCCACTTGCGCTCTGTGTCTCTCTCTCTCTCAAAAATATATAAACATTAAAAAAAAAAAAAGAAAACGTTTGCTGATGTGACCTGATGCTCATTAGGGTGGTGAAGAAGAAAACCTCTCTCTGGAGGAGGGTCCATGGGGATCAATTCAGGCTCATATACTTCATATATATCATCATGGAGTATCTCAGACTTGGTTGGCTTCCAGCAGGTGGTGGTTCCGGCCAATGACAAGATCATATTCTGTCCAGGTTCCTAAGGCCATGGCAGGTGTCCTGGCTGGTGATGCCCATCAGCCTCTCACAGCAGATATCCATCATTCTGTTGGAGTGGCATTCATGTCCACCTCTTCAGAGGAATGCAGAGATGATATTCCACTTGCTCTCCCTAACACACAAGCATCTCCGAACTACCTACATCCGTCTCTGCAAAATCACCGAGCCTAGCAAATCACCACAAGATGGAGAATGAAGAATGATCAGGAGACCACGTCTTTGTATGGGATGGCTTAGTTCTTCCTCCAGAGAGATTTTCGCGTATGCTGTTGGCACATGTCTTAGGGGCACTCTTTGACCTTCACACATGAATTCGTTTGAACAGTTCTAAGAAAGATACCCATGTAGCCCACACTTTTATTAAGATCCAGAAAATTTCTATAACCCCCAGATTTCTTTTATGTGCCCTCCCTTGTCAATCCCCGTCGCTGCTCTCCAGCACACCACTGTCCTTATCTCTGCGTCTGTAGATTAGTTTTGCCTATTCCAGAATTTCATTTGAGTAGAAAGTGCCTGGCTTTTTTCAATCAATGTTAGTTTTTGGGATTCAAGCATATCAATGTGTGTAGCTGTAACTCATTCCTTTCTTGTTCTCTGTAGCACCCTACTGTATGAAAATACCACACTTGCTGGTCCGTTCTCCTGTTAATAGACATTTGGGTTGTTTTCAGTTTGGAGCTATTATGAATTAGGCTACAATGAACATTCCTATGTAAGTCTTTTTGTGAACATATGCTTTTGTTTCAATTAGGTAAACAGTCAGAAGTTGAAGTACTGAGTTATAGTAGCTGTATGGTTAACTTTGCAAGAAACTGTCAAAAAGTTTTCCCAAGTTATCATAAAATTTTACATTCCTCATGGCAGTTTAAGAGAGTTCAGCTGGCTCCACCTCCTTATTAACATTTGGGTTAATTATTAAAAAGGACTGGGGTTGCCAGTCCTTTTTAATTATAGCCATTCTAGTCAGTGTGCATTGGTATTTCTTTGTGGCTTTAATTTCCTTTCCTCCAATGACTAATGATGCTAAGAACTTTTCATCTACTTATTAGCTTTTATGTATCCTCCTTTGTGACGTGCCTGTCCAAGTCTTTAGCCTATTTTTAAAATTAGGATGTTTTTAAAAGAATTGTTGCATTGTAGGAGTCCTTTATAATTCTTGGTGAAAGTTCTTTGTTAGTTACATATTTTATGACTCTTTTATCCCGGTCCATGGCTTTTCATTTTCATTTTTTATGGTATCTTTGATGAGTAAGATTTAATTTGGACCAACTACAGTTTACCAACTTTTCTTTATGTTCATTGCTTCCTGTCCCCTCTCTAAGAATCTTTACCCACTCCAGATCACAAATGAGAGTCTTCTTTGTTTCTTCTGTGAAATGTATTCAACTCCTAGAACTGTTACCTATCTCACATTATCTTCTGTGTATGGTGTGAAGTAGTAATTGATATCTCTTCTATCTCCTGTGGATAACAAGTTCTTGTGGTCCTAAATGTTAGAAGAACATTTCTCCAATGACTTTCTTTGGCCCTTTGTTAGAATCTGAGGAATAATGCAAAACAGCCATCTCAGAATTATACCACCTGAGGAAGTAGGAAGGGTTGTGGGACTTCTGTGGGTAATCAAGGGCTGCTCCTAAGGAAGTGTTAATTCTTTGGTTCTTCCCAAATTTGGTTGCTGTACTTGGCCTTCTGCAGGTCCAGACATGTAGATACTGGCAATTAGAAGTGCCTCAGAGCTGACTGAAATGGTGGATCCAAGGTTTATGGGCAGACAGTGACACCTTTGCTATTGAGATCTGCTGCTACAAACATCCTGGACCACACCATGAACACTTAATGTGCTTCTAAAATATTTAGAGCTGGGGCAGGGTCACTTTTGTTTGTTGTATATATACTAACAAAATTAAACATGCATTAAGCCTTTCCACAGTCTTGTGACTCTAAATTAACTGTTTTCACTTTTTTTGCTTCTGGTCATTTCAGTCTTTGTACTGACCTATTTTTATATAATGTAATTGTTGTAGACTTTGCATTTTTTTGTCCTCTTTATTCTCCACTTGGTGTCATATCCCAAGTGTCTTTCCTGTAATTACATAGTGCTGGTTTTAACAGCAGGATAATATTCCATAATATGGGTGTACCAAAATGTATTACCCATTCTCCTATTAATTAATATAATCAGTCCAATATTTCATAGTATATAAAATGGTGAGCATATTTGCACATAAACATCTCCCCCTTATTTTGACTTAGTTCTTTAAGATGACTTTCTGGATCTTAGATTGCTGTGGGAGAGGGACGGGTGAATAGGTATTTTTTGTTTGCTGATATACATGTAGTCCCCTGATAATACATATGCATTAAATAGGTTTGGGGTATAAACCGAGAGGATGCTACGTGATTTATTTAACAAATTGTCTAATCACCTAAAATTAATAATAACAAAAGCAACAACAACATTTAGAGGCAATTTCTTATGTTTGGATTTTGTCAAAACATATTCAGAGCTGGCTCACAATCTGTCCCTAGAGAAATTAACTTTTTGAGATAGTGCACTTATAAAACTCTTGCAAACTGAGCATATAATGTGGGGTTAAAATAAATGGTGATCTTCAGAGCTGTAGGAAAGTCTCTGGGGGATGGCTGAGTGTAAAGGGGTTAGGGCTAGTTTCAAAGAAGATCTTAATTAATGATCTGGAAGCCCGGGACAACAGCTGGTTAATTAAATTCACAGATGGGACTCAACTGAATGGTGATGTGAACTCTAGGGAAAGGTGAAGAAATTAGATAAGGAACTCTGTTGTAATCACCAAGGATCACAAAGTGAAAGTGAAAATTTTCGGTAGGCTGAATCAAAATAATTTGGTCACATATTAATCTAGTGTTTTACCTCAATCAAAACTCGCTCTTAGCATGGCTTGCTTAAAGGAGGTTGAGTTTGGAATGGTGGTCTGGGTGTGCATCGTTTCCCTCCATCCTTGTGACCTCCTACAGTTACCCTTGACATTTCTGAGGCTCAGGTCCTGTCTGTAGATTGGGAATTTATACAGACTTTGCAAAGTGACATAAGACAAAGAATGTGAAAATGCTTGGTCAACTCTAGTTACTTTCCTTGTTAGTCATTATATTGTATACAAAACTAACATCACACTGGATATTAATTATACTTAAATAAACATTAAAAAAATAAAGTTACTTGTAATTCTTTCAACCTCCAGCATCTTTTGTCTGAACTTGGATCATACATATACTTTTAAATGTAACAACTCAGGAAGCCACAGATGTCGGCGAGCGTGTGGAGAAAGGGGAACACTTTGGCACTGTTGGTAGGAATGCGAACTGGTGCAGCCACTCTGGAAAATGTTGTGGAGGTTCCTCAAAAAGTTAAAAATAGAACTACCCTATGATCCAGCAATTGTGCTACTAGGTGTTCATCCAAACGATACAGGAGTGCTGATTCAAAGGGGCACATGCACCCCAATGTTTATGGCAGCACTATCACTATCAACAGTACATAAGTTATGGAAAGAGCCCATATGTCCATCCACTAATGAGTGGATACAGATGATGTGGCTTATATATACAATGGAATATTACTTGGTGATCAAAAAGAATGAAATCTTGCCGTTTGCAACAACTTGGATGGAACTAGAGTGTTTTATGCTAAACAAAATCAGTCAGTCAGAGAGAGACAAATACATGATTTCACTCATGTGGAATTTAAGAAACAAAACAGATGAACATAGGGGATAGGAAGAAAAAATAAAATAAGATAAAAACAGAGAGAGAGGCAAACCGTTAAGAGACTCTTAAATACAGAGAACAAACGGAGGGTTATTAGAGGGAAGGTGGGTGGGGGGATGGGCTAAATGGGTGATGGGCATTAAGAAGGGCACTTGCTGTGATGAGCACTAGGTGTTATATGTAAGTGATGAATCACTAAATTTGACTCCTGAAACTGATACTACACTATATGTTAACTAACTTGAATTTAATTTTTTTTAAAAAAAAGTAATTTTGCCCACTGCAGAGCAGATTAAATAAAGGCCAAACACAGGGCGCCCCCCCCCCCATCTCAAATACTCAAACTCCTAGGGACCAAGATAGAATCCAGGGGATGGGTCTCTGAATCAGGAAACAATGAAGGCATGGAATGCTTGGAAGGAGGCATTTAAATGGAAAATACGTCTTGTTTTCAAAAGATCAAACCACGTTTTCACTCATCTTGTTGAAGTGAAATCTGAAAGATTCCCAGGGAGCAGTGGGGGGTCAATGGGAAAGAGCTACTGTTCAGTATCTGTTATGGTTGAGTCAGTGGGTGCAGTGCCATTGATACGCTCTTAAATTCAGGTCAGCCTTTATATTTTTAGAATTGAATGAAAGGAAAAATACTTGTTACAGACTGTGACTTTGATTCCTTCCTTGTCCCCACCTCGTTGTCCCTAGTTTTCTCAGCTTAGCAACACAATTTCTTACATGGAGAATTGTGTGTGCCTAAACCTTATGTCTGAGTGGGGAAGGACCCCTGTACCTCAAACATGCTTAATTAACAGTTCCCCAGGGAGAGAGTGGGATGATGACAGCATCCTCATATCTTGGGGAAGGAAAAAATATCTCCCACTGAATGACTTGTCCAAGGTCACAGAGCAAGTAAGTCACACAGCTGGGACTAAAATCAGGTTTATTCATATATTCTGGTTGTGTAGTTCTCTTGATGTCTCATCCGTTTTCATAGCCAAAGTCTAGAGAGAGAACAAATTACACCAGAGTGTGGGGGAAGGAAACTGGAAAATGGTTCTGCTTGTTATTGTAAACACCAACCCACTCTAAAGAGATGCCGTTTGTACCACTGTTCCTAATGACAAGAGAACACTTGAATACCTCATCCACCCTAATAAGTTCCATCATCTTTGGGAGGAAATGTGCCAGTTACCAAACAGCTTGCCTCTCTGCAACTTCTCTCTTGGGATAAAGAGTAAGGAGCGTGGTGATGGGCTCCGCAGGAACAGCTTGCCGCAATGGCAGTGCTCGGGGCGTGCATCGGGAGGTTGCCTTGGATGAGGTGCAGGACAACAGTTGCTTTAGGAACCATTCTATCCTGGCTGCCAGCAGCCTGTGGGCTGAAAAGGCTCTGCAGCCACAAGGAGGAGCGAGCCAATTTCACTGCAGTTTGCGGTTCATCATTCTAGAGGGAGGGATGTAAAGAAAGCTTTACTTTGCTATTTCTTTGTGTGCTGGAGCCCTCCACTCCACACCTCTCTCCCTTATGTGTAAGGCTCCAGCTGATCTGACCCCTGCCTGCCCCGGCTCTCTCACTACAGCCGGCCCTCTGACTCTCATCCTGCACTGCAACATGCTAAGCTAATTCCCCACCCAGGACTTTTGTACTTGCAGACTCTCTTCCTGGAATTCTTTTCCCCAGGATCTTTGCATGGTTACCTTCTCAACACTCAGCTCAAATCCTTTCACCTCAGGGATGTATCCCCTGACCTAGAGCTACGAGGCTTTTTCCCTTGCTCACTCTCAGCCCTATCACATCACTGTCATTTGCCTAACATTATCTGAAATCGTCTCATTTACATAATTATTTTTTCCTTCATGTTGATTGGCTGTCATCTCCAACGAGACTGTAAGTTCCATGAGTGCAGGAGTCTTTCTGTTCTGTCCTCTATACCTTCCTGGCATCTAGAGAATTTTACAATTAATTCTAGAAACACTTCTTTTGAAAAATCTATTTTATCAGAAAATAGACTAAGGGCTTTGGCCAAAGTGCAGTAACAGGGACCAGATTTATACTCTTGCCTGAAACAATCAAAGGTAGGAAAAATTATATAAAGCATAGAAGGACATTCATTAAAAGTTATAATTATATTCACTATGTTCCGTAAGTTATGTGGAAGATATAAAAAAGGCCTATTTCAAACTCCTAGTATTTATGTGGAAAATACATTGGATAGAACAAATGGCAGATTAGACATTTCAGGAAAAAAGACTAGAGAATTTCAAGATATAGCATTAGAAGAATAATTCCCAGTTTATTCTGAGTCCAACCTTACCCTGATATGAAAAACAGACAAATACATTATAAGAGAAAACGGAAAAAAGATAACATTATAAGAGACAACAGAAAAAAATATATAAATACATATATTTATGCAGACCAATATTCCTTAGGAATATAAATGCAAACATTCTTCACAAGATTTTAGAAAATCAAATCCAACAATATATGAAAAGAACAGTACAGTATTTCCAAGTGATATATATCCCAGGAATTCAAGATTGGTTTAATATTTGAAAACCAGTCGATCAATGTAATTCACCATATACACAGACTAAAGAAAATATGATCATCTCCATGCATATACAAGAAGCATTTGACAAAATCCAACATCCATTTCTGGTAGAGCCTCCTAACAAACTTGGAGTGGAAAGGAACTTCATCAACCCAGTAAAGGGCATCTACAGAAAACCTACATATACCATATTTAATGAACAATGATTGACTGTTTCCCTTTAAAATCTGGGACAAGAAAATCCACTGTCACTGCTTCCATTAAACATCGTACTAGAGGTTTCACCCAGTGTGCAATAAGGCAAGAAAAAACATAAAGAGCATTCATACTGGAAAGGATGAATAAAACTTTCTTTATTTGCAAATGACATGATTATATTGTGTACACAGAAAATCTGTTAGAATCTACAAAAAAATCTAGAACTAATCTTTGAGCTTAGCAGGGTTTCACACAAGATCAATGTATTAAAATTAACTATATTTTTATATGCTAGCAATAAATAATCAAAAATGGAATTTAAAAAGGTATAACATCAAAAATGTGAAATACTTAGGGATGAATCTGAATAAGCATGTAAAAGACCTATAACACAGGATACCACAAAACATTGCTAAGAGAAGAGAAAAGACTTAAATAAGTGGAGAGATATACCTTGTTCATAGATGCTAAGATTCAGTATTGCTAATTGGCAATTCTTTCCAAGTTGATCCATATAGATAATACAATCTCAGTCCAAATCCCAGCAAACCCTTAGGTAGGAATTGACAAACTGATTATAAAATACACATGGAAATGCAAAGCACCTAGGATAGTGACAATAACTTTAAAAATTAAGAACATAGTTACAAAACCAATACCACTTGATTTCAACACTTTAATTTATAAATATACAGTAATCAAGACCGTGTTGGCATCAAAATTGACAAACAGATCAATGAAGCAGGATCAAGGGTCCAAAAATATATCCACAAATATAGTGTCAATTGATTTTTTACAAGGTCCCTGCTCTCATGAAGCTAGCTTTCAATGGATGAGGAGAGACAATATTCAGAGCAAAGAGATAAATCAATTTTGTGCTATTAAGTGGTGATGTAGGTTCAACTTAGTCGCCCCTTCCTATCTTTTATGTTCTTTCATTATCACAAAGAAATAGAGTGAATTGATTCTGTTCCAATTTGTCAGATCATATTTTATGGTAGATAGTTGCTTTCCGGTCATGATTTCAAGAGTCTGTCATTTTTATTGTATTTAAAACTGCCACTATAATCAATTTTTATGCAAGTACCTTCTAACTGCAAATATTTCTGACTTGGTACCTGAGCGCTCTCTAACCAGCCTGTGCAGGGGAGTGAGAAGATGCCTTCTCATAGGAGGCACACTCTCTTCCAGGATTGTTTTGCCCCCTCCCCATCTGCTGAACCCCCATGAATCCCTTGTTTGATAATTCATGTTCACTCTTCAAATTTTAGCTTTGCTGTTGTTTCACTGACTGCCATCATTGTCCCTCCATCCATTTTGGCAGTAGCTGGTGCACAATGGGTGCTTTGGAGACACTGGGAGAATGGATGGAGCTTGAGGGCTGAGGTGAAGCCCTTCCCTATGGGAAGAACCACCATGTAAGAAGTTCACATTGAGTATAGCTGGGGCCCAGACCACTGGCCATGTGAGGGCAAGAAGGCAGGGCTCACATTCAAGAAGTCAAGGGATGGGGGGCTCATGAATGATTTCCAGAATTTCAAATAGGACCAGTTTTGTGGTCATGAGTTGGTCCCCCCACCTCTTCTAGGTGCCCCAGCACACCATGTCTGTCATCGGTTGTAGTGGCCTCAAAGCATTTCTTTTCATCTAAGAACAAAGTGAGAACACAGTCAGCCTACATTTTTAAAGACATTTTATAATTTTTATCAAGTTTGATGCCTTTAAAATAATTGAACACACTTGTTAAAATTCACATCCTATCTTGGGGAGTTCAGGGAGGGACCCTCTCTTAATATACTGTCTTGTCCCACAAGGGTTCTGTTTCTCTGGGGTCTATACCTGGAAAACAGAGAATTTGATGTTCCGAGTCTCTTATGTCAAATCGTAGAGGAACTCAATGGAAGGATTGTTAGACATCATACTTCTTTGCTGAGAAGGACTTAAAACGCAGGCAAGTTTTTTTCTTTCGTTTATTATTTTAATGAATAGTGATTTCGCCTGTTTTTTCAAACTGCCTCCGCATATGCATCTTCTCAATATGTTTCTCATAACCACAATGTGATTTGTTAATATTTTTATAATAATCATACTACAAATAAGGGAAACGCAGCTCAAAGACGTATGTCCTTGACCAGAGAGGTACTGGTGGCAATTGGTAGGATGTGGTCTCCACCTCTGCTCTGTCCAAAAGCCCAGCTCTCTGTTTTTCTGCAGCAACCAAATTGACTCACAGTGAGAACAGAAGCCTGTGGGGTTTTCCAATTTCCTTGCTAATTGACTCATATAGAGGATTCTCTATAAATACTTGTTTAATTGCCATGCATTTGGACTAGTTCCCGCTGAATATGAGTGCCAGACTTTGGAATTGGCATGGATTTCTCCAGGCAAACTTTTATCTAACTGAATTTCTTCTGTCCAACTCTAAATCCTTGTAATAAATGTGGGGCATCGGAAACCCAGCAGATTTACTTGTTTTTGTTTTTTTTAAATAGGTTATAACACACATGTTCAGTTTTGTACTGTAGGACTGTCATGTTGTATATGGAGGGTGTGGCATCAGTGCACATTCCAGGACTGGCTTCCATCTTCTGACTTCATTTGAATTATTGTTTGTACAAGTGTGTATCTCAGTTTTTATTTTCAGTACAGGCCAACAGAGGAACTACTAGGAAGCAAGTCATTTCCAAACCAAAAAAAAAAAAAAAACCCGTCTGGAGTTTTTAAGTTCTTGTTTTTACTCAGTTAATTCATTCTTCTTAAATTGCATTAGAAACTTTAGAGCATCACAATCAGACAGGAGCAATTTTAGTGGAGTTCCAGCAGATTGGCTAAAATGGGCATTAAGATGGTGACGTTTGAGTCTTCATTTGCTTGTAAGTGTGTTCTCAGACTCATTGTCTCCATTTGTAACCTGGGGATAAATCTCTTTTCACCTGCCTACCTGGCTGTGATGTGAAAATTAACATGCAGTGTTTTACTCGCCCAACAAAAAGATGATATAAAGAGCTGATATGAATTTTCTTATTGTAGCAGAATACACAGAAAATGTACCATCTTAACTATGGTTAAGTGTACAATTCAGTGATATTAAGTGTATTCACATTGTTATACAACCATCGCCACCACCGCCCGCCTCCAGAACTCTTTCCACTTGCAGAACTCAAACGCTTTCCCCAGGAAACACTAGATCTCCATTCCCCCTGCCCTGGCCCCTGCATCCCAACATCCTTCTGTCTGTCTCTATGAATTCGACTACCCTAAGTACCTCTTATAAGTGGAATCCTGTAGGATTTGTCTTTTAGTGATGGCTTACCTCATTTAGCATAACGCCCTCGAGGTTCAGCCCTGTTGTAGTAAGTGTCAATATTTCCTTCCATTTTAAGACTGGCTGACAAGGAGGTATTTCTTTCTACTATTTTGGTATTTGCTCTCTAAGTGCCTAATAGCTATTTGTCCCTCATTTTCTTCATTGCTGTCTTCTTTTGTATTTAATTTTTTGTAGTAATTTTTTGTGTGGTTAGCATAGGGGCTACATTTAATATCCTAGAGTCATAATGCTCTAATTTGGGTTCATACCAGTTGACTTTAGGAGGGCACACAAACTCTGCACCTTTACATCCACCTCCCTGCCCCTTTTAGGTGTCGAAGTCCCCAAATCACATCTTTATACATTGTGTGTCCAACAACTTAAATTAATATTTTTTAATGTTTATTTTTGAGAGAGAAACAGAGACAGAATATGAGTGGGGGAGGGGCAGAGAGAGAGGGAGACAGAATGTGAAGCAGGCTCCAGGCTCTGAGCTGTCAGCACAGAGCCTGATACAAGGCTCGAGCTCACGAGCTGTGAGATCATGACCAGAGCTGAAATCAGACCCTTAACTGACTGAGCCACCCAGGTACCCTTTAAATTAGTATTTTTTAAAAGTACATCAGTCTCTGAAAGTATATAGAATACATAAGGTGGAGTTACCAATACCAGTTATAATACTAGATTTTAGACTTATAATTGCTTTTTAAAAATGTACTAATCTCTTAAGTCATTTAGAAAACAAAAGTAGAGGTGCCTGGGTGGCTCAGTCAGTTGAGTGTCCAACTCTTGATTTTGGCTCAGGTTATGGTCCCAACGTCATTAGATCGAGCCTTGTGACAGACTCCATGCTGAGCATGGAGCCTGCTTAGGATTCTGTGTCTCTCTCTGCCCATCTCCCCAACTCACACACTCTCTCTCTAAAACAATAAATAAATAAATAAATAAATAAATAAATAAATAAATTTTTTAAAAGGAAAGAAAATAAGAGAGTTACAAATTGTTACAATACCAGATTTTATAATTGCTTATGTATTTACTTTATTGAGTCTTTATTTCATTATGTGGCTACAAATTACTATCTAGTTTCCTTTTATTTCATCCTACAAGACTCCCTTGAGCATTTCTTGGAGAAGAAGTCTAATGGTCATGAACTTTTATTTATTTATTTATCTGGGAATGTCTTATTTTCTCCTTTACTTTTGAAGGATTCTTTGGCTGGATATAGGATTTTTGGTTGGCAGTTTAGTGTTGTTTTTTTTTTTTTTTATTAGCACTATCAGCTGCCTGACTTCTGGCCTTCGTAGTTTCTGATGAGAAACCAACAGATAATCGTATTGAGGATCCTTGTATGTGGTAAGATGCTTCTCTCTTGCTGCTTTCAAACTCTTGTCTTTGTCGCTCAACAATTTGTAATGAGTCTTGGTGTGGGTCTCTTTGAGTTCATCCTACTGGAGTTTTTTGAGTGCCTTGGATATTTATATTCCTGTGTTTCATTAAATTTGGGAAGTTTTCAGCCATTACATCTTGTAATATGCTCTCTGCCTTTTTTTTTTCTTTTCCATTTGGGACCCCCACATTGGGTTGGTCCACTTGATGGTAGCCCACAGGTCACTATACTTTGTTTGCTTTTCTTTAATTTTATTTTCTTTCTCTTCCTCCGACTCAATAATTTCCATTGTCCTATCTTCAGGTTTACTGATCCTTTCTTTCACTTGCTCAAATCTGCCTCTGAATCCCTCTAGTGGATTTTTCATGTCAATTGTTATATTTTTCAGCTCCAGAATTTCTTTTTCGTTTCTTTTTATGGTTTCTGTCTCTTTATTGCTATTTCCACCTTGTCATAGAGTTTTCTCGACTCTCTCCACATTTTCCTTTGGTTCTTTGAGCATCTTTATGGCCTTATTTTGAAGTCCTTGTCTAGTAGTCTGCCATCAGATCTTTTTACAGGGACAGTTTCTGTTATGGTTTTTTTTCCTCCCCTTTTTGATGAACCATAATTTCCTGTTTCTAAAATGCCTTGTGATTTTTTGTTGTTGTTGAAAATTGGACATTTCAATCTAATGATGTGGTAACTTTGGAATCAGATTCTTCCCTTTCTCTGGATATCTCGTTCCCCCACCTCCACATAGGCTGTCTCTGTGCCAAGGATCAGCCCGAGGTGTAAACTTAAGGTTTTCTCAGGTTTGTTTGTTTGTTTATTTGTTTCTGAGCCTGCACCTCTCCCTGTGCGTGCATGGCAACTTTTTAATGTCCTCTTGTATATGTGATTTTAAATAGCCTAGTCTTTAATCTCTGGATCCCAAAAGAAGAAAAGAGAAAAATGAAATGGGGGGAAATGGGTGCTGGCCCTTTGAATCCCCTGTAAGTCACTTCAGCCACTGGGGGAGGGGCCAAAAATAATGGCGGAAGGGACAATAACAATGCCACCCACCTGTTTGCACCTATCTGATTTGAAGCAGCAATCAGCAGTCAGAGCACAGATCTCCAGTATTTGGAGAGCAGGCTCCTTCTTGCCCATCTTGGCTTTTGCAAGCCCTGTGCATGTCACTTCTGGAATGTGTGAGCAGTTGGGTGGGGACTCTGGGGCTGGGGTGTAGGGGATGGGTAACTACTATTATGATAAGAGCTGAAATGGACTGAAATTAACTGCAATTTGCCATCCAAACCTTCCCCTGGAAGTTGCAAGTTTTCATGAGACTCTAGAGTTCCAAAAGAGTTCCATCGGGTAGATTCTCCCATCGTAACTGTTGTCTGGGTGGGGATAGAGATTCCTGGTTCTCCATACTCCGCCATCTTCCCAGAGTCAGATGGTAGACTCTGTTTCTTAAGGAGGGTAGTGGCTACACAGTTTATTGTTTACCAATCACAGGTACATGTGGTATATATATTTCTTCATTATTTGAAATATTTTTAAGTGATGAAAAAATTAAGCAAAAGAAAAAGAAAAAGAAAATTCAATTCTAATAGCCAGGTTTTTAAAAAGACTACTTAATGATGGTATAAAGGATATAGAGGATAAGGTAATAATAGTGAAGCTACTTCATATAATTCAATGTTTTGTTAAGAAAGGCATGGATGTTGAATTTAGATGTAAGCATTGAAAGTTTAGAAATAGACTATATAGCCAAAAGGAGAAATAAAGAAAATCAATAAAGTTCAATGTAGACATGAGGACGAAAAAAGTGTGAAAAAAAATGATAGAAAACATTATACAAAAAGATCACAATAATTCAAAATGTGTCAGTTACCACTATAGGTATAAGCAAGCTGGACTCACTAAAAAATTCCTTAACTCTCCATTTGGATATTTTAAAAATCTATGTAGAGCCTATTTACAAGAGGCACAGAAAGAAATGAATATAGTAAAATACTGAATATACTAGGATATAAAAAGATAGACCAGGGAAGGAATATAGGACAAAATTGATATCCCAGCAGAAAGCTTTTTTTTTTTTCAGCATAATGAGCATATAGCTACAAAATGGTAAGAAAAGTTCATTTCTGAACTTGTATGCTTCTGATATAAAACTGAAAAATGTGTGAAGCAAAAATTGCTAAAGTTACAAGGAAAAATAACAAATCCAATACTTGGTGAGAGACTTTTAGCTCACCTCTCTCATTGGTGAATTGATCAAAGGGTTAGTAAGTTAAAGACACAATTAACAAGTAAAGCTAATGCATAGAAATAGAACTCCACAGGAAACAAAGTGAAGAATCTGGGCATTGGATGGGAGAAGGCACTATCGGCATATGTCCGTGTCACAAGGTTAGTCTCCACTATTTAAATGGCAAAGGAAAGATCAAAAAGCCCTGTACATAAATGGGCAACAAATAAAGACCATCAGTGCATAGAGGACAAGGCCCAAGTGGCCAATGAATCTGTGGATAGATACCAGCTTCATTCATGGTTATGGGCTGACTTGTGTCCACTCAAAATTAATGTGTTGAGGGGTGCCTGGGTGGCTCGGTCGGTTGGTTAAGCATCCAACTTCAGCTCAGGTCATGATCTCATGGTTCGTGGGTTCAGGCCCCGCGTCGGGCTCTGTGCTGACAGCTTAGAGCCTGGAGCCTGCTTCGGATTCTGTGTCTCCCTTTCTCTCTACCCCTCCCCTGCTCGCACTCTGTCTCTCTCTCTCTCTCTCTCTCTCTCTCTCAAAAATAAATAACATTAAGAATTTTTAAAAATAAAATTAGCCTTCATTATCTCAGGATGTGACTGTATTTGTATATAAGGGCTTTGAAGAAGTAATTAAGGTTATCTTGGGTCATTAGGTTGGGTTGGTATCCTGATAAAATGAGGCGATCTGGAAACAGACATACGAAGAGGGACGGCCATGCGAGGACCTAGAGAGAAGATGGCCGTTGACACACCAAGGAGAGAAACCCCAGAGAAAACCAGTCCTGCCTGCACCTTGATCTCCGACTTCTAGCCTTCTAAATGGTCAAAGAATAAATTTCTGTTGGTTAAGCCACCCAGTCTGCAGTATTTTGCTATGGTAGCCCCACAACCTAATACACTCATAGCCATGAAATGCCAATTAAAAATGACATGGAAGACCATTTCACAGCCAGGAAATTGGCAGTAAAACTAGAATGTTTAATCATGTCAAGTGATTCATAAGATGTGGGAAAGCAGAGAAATTAATATAAATTGTATTCAAGTATAAGTCTGTGAAGAAGCACACAAATTGTGTCCATATTGATTTTCCCATGAGAATGCACCTTGATTTTGCACTCAGAGCATCAGCCCTCCAAAGTCCTGTTTGTCCTTCTAGTCAGCGTCCTCTTCCTCAAAGGCAAACACTTTGGGGACTTTTAAGGTTAAAAATTAAATTGCTTATTTCTTAATTTTTTAGAAACAGAATCACGCACGTATTCTTTCTTTCTTCATAGTATATCTCTTAATATTATATCTATGAGATCCATTAATTTTGTTATGTATAGCCTTATTTCCATTACATATTTACACTGCTATTTATTTGTGCATTCCCCTGTTAATGGATGTTTAATCTATTGAAATACAAACAAGATTTTCCCATTTTTGGCGTCTACAAACACTCTTGCTATGAACATTTCGGTGCATCCATTTTGGTACAGACAGGTGAATATTTTTGCTGGTACCTATGAAGGAATGAAATTGCTGGATCGCTGGGCATATATATGTTCAACTTAAGCAGTTTTCCAGTTTACACTATATCAGTAATATGAGAGACAGCATTGATCCACATTGTCATCAACTCTTAATGTTGCCAGTAGTTCTTATTTTATCTTGTTGAGTATAATGAGATGTCATATTTTAATTTTAATTTCTCTAATGAGGCTGAACATTCTAACATTATACACACAAACATACATATGTGTGTATATTCTCCCTTTTTTTTTGAAGTACTTCTTAAGTCTCTTACCCATTTTTACTTGCATTTAAATGGATGAATATGATCTTATTCATTTTCAAACAGGTACCTTCCTATAGTTCATAAGGCAAAAGGGCATATGGTGAAAATTCCATGCTCATCCTTAAACCAGGCCGTCTAGTGATCCTGCCCAGATCACAGCTGTCCATCTTGTGAATATAATTCTATACATCTTATATCTATGCATAAGTAGTACATATAGCGTTTCCCCTTTTTTACACGTTTTTCCACTTTTTACACCAATGGTGGTACCAAACCTTGTACAAAACATACTGTCTTATGATTTGTCTCTGTTTTTATATATTATTTTTAAAATATATATATAATATATATTATATATTATTTTTGCTTCCATTCCCTTATGTCCATCTGTTTTGTATCTTAAATTTCACATATGAGTGAAACCATATGATATTTGTCTTTCTCTGACTTATTTTGCTTAGTATAATACACTCTAGCTCCATCCACATTGTTACAAATGGCAAGACTTCATTCTTTGATCAGCAAATAACATGCCATTATATATGTATATATACATATATATACATATATATATATACATACATACATACATATATCACATCTTCTTTATCTGTTCATCAGTCGATGGACATTTGGGCTCTTTCCATACTTTGACTATTGTCGATAGTGCTGCTATAAATATTGGGGTGCATGTGCCCCTTCAAATCAGCACTCCGGTATCCTTTGGATAAATACCTAGTAGTGCAATTACTGGGTTGTAGGGTAGTTCTGTTTTTAATTTTTTGAGAAACCTCTATACTGTTTCCCAGAGTGGCTGCACCACTTTGCATTCCCACCAGCAATTTCCTCTTTCTGTGCATCCTCGCCAACATCTGTTGTTGCCTGAGTTGTTAATGTTAGCCATTCTGACACGCGTGAGGGGGTATCTCATTATGGTTTTGACTTGTATTTTCCTGATGATGAGTGATGTTGAGAATCTTTTCATGTGTCTATTAGCCATCTAGATTACTTCTTTGAGAAATATCTATTCATGTCTTTTGCCTGTTTCTTCACTGGATTATTTGTGGTTTGGGGGGGGGGGATTGTGTTTGATAAGTTCTTTATAGATTTTTGATACTAACCCTTTACCTGAGACGTCATTTAAAAAGATCTTCTCCCTTTCTGTTGGTTGCCTTTTAGTTTTGCTGATTGTTTCCTTCGCCATGCAGAAGATGTTTATCTTGGTGAAGTCCTAAGTTTTCATTTTTGCTTTTCTTTCCCTTGCCTCCAGAGACATGTCAAGTAAGAAGTTGCTGTGGCTGAGGTCAAAGAGGTTATTGCCTGTCTTCTTCTCTAGGATTTTGATGACTTGCTGTCTTACATTTAGCTCTTTCATCCATTTTGAGTTTATTTTTGTGTATGGTGTAAGAAAGTGATCCGGGTTCATTCTTCTGCATGTTCCTGTCCAGTTTTCCCAACACCATTTGCTGAAGAGATTGTCTTTTTTCTATTGGATATTCTTTTATGCTTTGTAGAAGATTAGTTGGCCATACGTCTGTGGGTCCAATTCCTGGTTCTCTGTTCTGTTCCATTGATCTTAATGTCTGTTTTTGTGCCAGTACCATACTGTCTTGATGAAGCTTTGTAATACATCGTGAAGTCCAGGATTGTGATGCCTCCAGCTTTGCTTTTCTTTTTCAGGATTGTTTTGGCTATTCGGGGCCTTTTCTGGTTCCATATAAATTTTAGGATTGCTTGTAAAGAATGCTGTTGTTATTTTGATAGGGATTGCATTGAATATGTAGATTGCTTTGGGTAGTATCGATGTTCTAACCATATTTGTTCTTCCAATCCATGAGCATGGAATATTTTTCCATTTTTTTGTCTTTTTCAATTTCTTTCAAAAGATTTCTATAGTTTTCAATGTATAGATTTTTCACCTCTTTGGTTAGGTTTATTCCTAGGTATTTTGTGGGTTTTGGTGCAATTGTAAATGAGACCAATTCCTTGATTTCTCTTTTTGCTGTTTCATTATTAGTTTATAGGAATGCAACAGATCCCTGTGCATTATATTTTATATCCTGCGACTTTGTCGAGTTCATGTACCAGTTCTAGCAGGCTTTTTTTTTTTTTTGGTGAAGTCTTTTGGGTTTTCAACATAGAATATTATGTTGTCTGTGAAGAGTGAAAGTTTGACTTCCTCCTTGCCAATTTGGATGCCTTTTATTCCTTTGTTTTGTCTGATTGCTGAAGCTAGGACTTCCAACACTATATTGAATAACAGTGATGAAAGTGGACATCCTTGTCGTGCTCCTGACCTTAGGGGGAAAGCTCTCAGTTTTTCCCCATTGAGGGTGATATTAGTCGTGTGTCTTTTGTATATGGCCTTTATGATCTTGAGGTGTGATCCTTCTACCCCTACTTTCTTGAGGGTTTTTATCAAGAAAGGATGCTTTATTTCATCAGATGCTTTTTCAGCATCTTCAGAGGATCATGTGGTTCTTATCCTTTCTTTTATTAATATGATGTATCACACGGATTGATTTGCAGATATTGAACCAGCCCTGCTTCCCAGGAATAAATCCCACTTGATCGTGGTGAATAATTCTTTTAATGTATTGTTGGATCCAGTTTACTAGCATCTTGTTGAAAATTTTTGCATCAGTGTTCATCAGGGAAATTGTTGTTGTTCTCCTGTTTAGTGGGGTCTTTGTCTAGTTTTGGAATCAAGGTAATGCTGGCCTTGTAGAATGACTTTGGAAGTTTTCCTTCCATTTCTATTTTTTTGGAACAGCTTCAAAATAATAGGTGTTAACTCTTATTTAAATGTCTGGTAGAATTCCCCTGGGAAGCCATCTGGCCCTCAACTCTTATTTGTTGGGAGAATTTTGATTACTGACTCAATTTCTTTACTGGATAAAGGCATGTTCAAATTTTCTATTTCTTCCTGTTTCAGTTTTGGTAGCTTATATGTTTCTAGGAGTTTGTCTGTTTCTTCTTTGATTGCCCAATTTGTTGGCATATAATTACTCATAATATTCTCTTATTATTGTTTGTATTTCTGGGATGTTGATTGTGATCTCTCCTCTTTCGTTCATGATTTCATTTATTTGGGTTCTTTCCTTTTACTTTTTGATCAATCTGGCTAGGGGGTTATCAATTTTGTTAATTCTTTCGAAGAACCAGCTCCTGGTTTCATTTATCTGTTCAATCTGATATATATAATCATTGACTTATGCTCTAATATTCATTATTTCCCTTCTGCTGGTTTTGGGCTTTATTTGCTGTCCTTTTTCCAGCTCCTTTAGATGTAAGGTTAGGTTGTATATCTGAGAGCTTTCTTCCTTCTTAGGAAGGCCTGGATTGCTATATACTTCCCTCTTAGAACTGCCTTTGCTGCATCCCAGAGGTTTTGGGTTGTCATGTTTTCATTTTAATTGACTTCCACGTACTTTTTAATTTTCTCTTTAATTTCTTGGTTAACCTATTCATTCTTTAGTAGGATGTTCTTTAATCTCTAAGTATTCATGGTCTTTCCAAATTTTTTCTTGTGGTTGTTTTTGACTTTTATAGTGTTGTGGTCTGAAAATCTGCAAGGTATGATCTTGATCTTTTTGTACTTGTTGAGGGCTGATTTGTGACTCAGTATGTGATCTCTTCTGGAGAATGTTCCATGTGCACTCGAAAAGAATGTGTATTCTGCTTCTTTAGGCTGGAAAATTCTGAATATCTCTGTTGAGTCTATTTGGTCCGGAGTGTCATTCAGAGCCATTGTTTCCATGTTGATTTTCTGCCTAGATGATCTGTCCATTGCTGTAAGTAAGGGGTTAAAGTACCCTACTATTATGGTATTATCATCAATGAGTTTCTTTATGTTTGTGTTTAATTGATATATGTATTTGGGCACTCTCATGTTGGGGGGCATAAATATTTACAATTGTATATCTTGGTGGATAGACCCCTTAATTATGATATAATGCCCTTCTTCATCACTTGTTGCAATCTTTATTTTAAAATCTAGTTTGTCTGGTATAAGTATGGCTACACCAGCTTTCTTTTGACGACCATTAGCATGAAAGATGGCTCTCCATCCCCTTATTTTCAATCTGCAGGTGCCTTTAGGGTAAAATGAGTCTTTTGGAAAAAGCATATAGATGGGTTTTGGTTTTTTTTTTTTATCCATTCTGAGACTCTGTGTCTTTTGATTGGAGTGTTTAGTCCATTAACATTTAGAGCAAGCACTGAAAGATATGAATTTAGGGCCATTGTGTTGCCTGTAGAGTTGGTGATGTTCTCTGGTCCTTTCTAGTCTTTGTTGCTTTGGGTATTTTTTGTTTTGTTTTGTCTTTTCTCCACTCAAAGAGTCCCCCTTAATATTTATTGCTGGGCTGGTTTAGTGATCACAAACTCCTTTAGTTTTTGTCTTTCTGGGAAATTCTTGATCTCTCCTTCCATTTTGAATGACAGCCTTACCGGATAAAGGCTTCTTGGCTGAATATTTTTCTGATTCAGCATGTTGAATATTTTCTGCCACTCCTTTCTGGCCTGCCAAGTTTCTGTGGATAGGCCTGCTGTGAACCTCTTCTGTCTTTTCTTATAGGTTAAGGACTTTTTTTCCCTTGATGCTTTCATAGCTCTTTCCTTGTCTGTGTATTTTTTGAATTTGACTATTATATGCCTTGTTGATGGTCGATTTTTGTTTAATCTAATGGGAGTTCTCTGTGCTTCTTGGATTTTGATGTCTGTGTCCTTCCCCAGATTAGGAATGTTTTCCACTATAATTTGGTCACATAAACCTTCTGCCCTTTTTTCTCTCTCTTCATCATCTGGGACTTCTAGGATTCAGATATTGTTCCTTTTTAATAAGTCACTGAGTTCTCTAAGCCTTGTATCATGATCTTTTGCCTTTGTTTTCCCCTTTTTTTCTGCTTCATTATTCTCCATAATTTTATCTTCAAAATTGCTGATTTGCCGCTCTGTTTTGCCTATCCTTGCTGTTGTGGCATCCATTCGAGATTGCATCTCAGTTATAGGATTTTTAATTTCATCTTAACTAGATTTTATTTATCGCCATAGAAAGGGATTCTCTTTTTTTCAACCCCAGCTAGTAGTCTTTTCAAAAATTTTTAATGTTTTTATTTTATTTTTGAAAGAGACAGAACATGAGCAGGGAGGGGCAGAGAGAGAGAGGGAGACAGAGAATCTGAAGCAGGCACCAGGCTCCGAGCTGTCAGCATAGAGCCTGATGCAGGGCTCACAATCACAAACCATGAGATCATGACCTGAGCCCAATTTGGACACTTAACCTAATGAGCCATCCAGGCGCCCCTCCAGCTAGTATTCTTATTATTGTGGTTCTAAATTCTAGTTCAGACATCTTGCTTATATCTGTGTTGATTAAACCCTTAGCTGTCATTTCTTCCTTTTCTTTCATTTTGTCATTTTTGAGGAAGAAAAAAATTAATAAAATAAAAAATGAAAATGAAAAAATTAAAAACAAAACAAAATTTCAAATAAAGGAAGATAGATCCTAGATGTGTATTGGTCCACTTATTGAAAGAAGCTTGATAGAATAGAGAAAAAAGGGAAAGAAAAGAAAAGGTAAGGAAAAAATTTTTATATTAAAAATCAATTTATATAGGGGCGCCTGGATGGCTCAGTCGGTTAAGCGGCCAGCTTAGGCTCAGGTCATGATCTCGCGGTTCGTGAGTTCGAGCCCTGCGTTGGGCTCTGTGCTGACAGCTCAGAGCCTGCAGCCTGCTTCAGAGGCTGTGTCTCCTTCTCTCTCTGCCCTTACCCTGCTCAAGCTCTGTCTCTCTGTCTCTCAAAAATAAATAAACATTAAAAATTAAAAAAATCAATTTATATAATAAAATAGAACAAAATGAAATAAAATGAAATAGGATTAAAAAAATTTTTTAATAAATACTGTAAAAAAATAAAAATAAAAATAAAATTTTCACTTTCTGTATCCAAGAATGAGGAAGAGAAAGAAAGAAAGAAAGAAAGAAAAGAAAAGAAAAGAAAAAACAATATAAACAGAAGCAAAGAGAATAAACAAATAAATGAGCAAGCAAACAGAATGAAACCCAAATGAAGTTACATCCAGTTTCCCCTAGAACTGAAACTATGAATCCCTGTATAGTCCGTACACTAGGCAGGTGGAGTGACTGATGCTCATCTTCTAGGGGATGTGCTTGGAGGGTAAAGTTAGGCAGGGCTTGGTGTCATGGCTCCATTCTCCCTAGGTGGAGCTGCTTGGCTCACAGGGGTGGATCAGTGTAGTGCACTTGCGTGTGCTCAGGAGACGTGGAAATGACTTCACCCAGCTCCCTAGTCTCTGGTGCAGGAACTTCATGCTCTCACCGATACACGATCAAGCACCCCTCCTTTGTCTCAGGCCTCTGTCCACTCCTTGTCTCTACTTTGTCAGTGTCCAAGCCTCCCACCTGCCAGGCAGCACCTCCTTCCAGAGTTTTATCTCAGATGGGGTTGCCTTTCAAAACCTCACACCTCAGAGAGTCCACAGCTTGGACCTGCACAGACTTTCTAAGGGAGGGTCTCGCTGAGCATTTCCCGGGTGCCGGCTTGCCCCAGAAAATGTTCGTGTGATTGCACAGTGGCCGAGTTTCAGAGATTATGGCAAATCAGAACACACAGCTGGCTCCAGGTTTTGCCACACTCTAGCATCTTTGTCCCAATACCAGAAAACGGTGCTGCTCTCCAGGGCTTGCTGGACCTTTGCCATATGGCCTCTACCAAATGCACTCCAGGCAGGGGAACTGCTTCTCCCCATGTGGCACATGCACCCCTTAGACCCCATTTCCTGCTCCTGGAGCTTCGCCCTACTTCCTCACCAGAGCACTGCCAGGCACTGAGCTCTGAAACTTCAGACTCTGCCCTCCACTGTTTACAGAATTCTGGTGGGATTGAAATCCTCTCCTTTCTCCCCATCAATGGTTTTGGGGAACAGATTTCTTGTTCATCCCCTGCAAATGTTTTCACTCTTTCTCTCTCTTTCTCTCCAGCTACTTCCAGGGGAGTACCTTTCTTGCACAATCCCCATGCTCCACACTGTCTCCCTTTCTCTCTCTCTGTCTTCTCTGTGCAAAAATGGCTCCCTAATCTCCGCAGCTTTTCTCTTCCCCAGTTCATCTCTCTATACTGCATTCCTGCTGAATTCTGTGGCTCAAGTTATGTAGATTCTTGTGTTAATCCTCACATCAATTTCCTAGGTGTTCAAAATGGTTTGGTGCTGGTCTAGCTAGGTTTCGGGGATAAGACAAGCTCGGGGTCTCCATGCTTCTCCACCATCTTAACTCCTCTCCTCCTTTATTTATTTATTTTGAGAGAGAGAGAAAGAGCTGGAGAGGGGCAGAGAGAGGGGGAGAGAGAGAATCCCAAGCATGCTCCGTGTTCTCAGTGCAGAGCCTAATGCAGGGCTTGATCCCATGAACTGTGAGTTCATAACCTAAGCCAAGATCAAGAGTCAGATGCTTAACTGATTGAGCCACCCAGGCACCCCTCTATCCACTATTGAAACTGGGGTGTTGTGGTCTCCAACGGTGACTGTTACTTTGCCAGTTTGTCTATTCAATTCCATGAGTTTTTTGCTTCATGTTATTTTGGACTCTGCTTTAAGGGACATAGATATTTATTATCGCTATACCTTCCTGAATGAATAATCCTTTTATCATTATAAATTATATATTTTTGTCTCTCGTAACAATTTTTATCTTACAGTCTATTTTGTTTGATGTACCATAGTCACTACAGCTCTCTTTCAGTTACCGTTTGGATGTTAAGTCTTTTCCCATCACTTTACTTGAAGCTTCATGATTTCTTTGAATTTAAAGTCTGTCTCTTGTAAACAGCCTATAGGTGGATTATTTTTTTAAATCCAATCCTCCAACCTCCACCCTTCAACTGCATGTGTAGTCTGTTTATATTAATGTAATTACTGATGAGGTAGTGTTTACATGTGCTGCTTCACTATTTTTCTATATGTCTAATGATTTCCCCCCGTTATTCTTCCATTCTTGCTGTGGTTTAATGTAATACACAGATTTTCTAGTATTTTTTAAATGTTCTTGTCATTTATTTTACTGTACTTTTAGTCATATTCTTATTAGCTGCCATGAGAATAACAATTAGTATTTTAAATGAAAACAGTCTCGCGTGTGTGTGGGTGTGTGTACCTTTGGCAATTTTTATTCTGGTTTAGTGCCAGAGTTACAGATGCCGCAAAAATATTACAAAGGATGGTTTACATTTTAAACCTCCCCCCAAATTATGAAAATTTTGTCCCATTTTTATTCTCTGTGTGTGTTCTGAGAACTGAAGTTTTCAATTTTAATCAAGTCCAATTTACCAGTGCATCCTTATGATTAGTGCTTTTACTATCCTATTTAGTAATTTCTGTCTACCCTCCAGTCATGAAGATCTTCTATGTTTTTTAGGTTTCCATATTTTACATTGCACATTTATAAATCTACAATCCAACTGATATTTGCATATGATATGTGGTGTTTGTCAGAATTCATTTTTCCCCATATGGGTATCCAATTGATACAGAGCTATTTACTGAGAAGACCTTCCACTTCCCACAGGTTAAAATGACCCTCCTCCCTTTAACAAATGAATCAAGTGCATGCCTTTCAGTAAGCTAATTTCTTTGGTGACTGTTTGCTCCTTCGTGAAACAGATATAGCTGTGTGCTCCTCTTAGAGTTATTGTAAGGGTAAGAGTAAGCATGTGGTACATGTCAATCACTCAGGATGTTTGCTCTCAGGATGTTGGCCTTATGCATTAGTCACTCACTCTCCTAATCAGCATGCCTTAACGTCTCCTATGTGCCACCCACTATGCTAGTTGCTCAGTTCACTTTAGGTGATCCCATGGAGACAGGAGCATGGTTTCCGTTCTTTACGTACAGTATCCAAAACACCTAGACGAGTGTCGGACATGTCATAGGGGCTCGGTGAAAATTTGTGTAATAAAGTATCTTGTGTATGTAAGCACAAGAAGAAATGTATTGTAGCATTACTTATAACAATGAAGAAGCAAAAACAATTTATACGTGGTAATAGGATATAGGATGATATCATATTAAAAATGATCCAAGTAAGAATGAGTTGTAAATGAGTCAGACATCACAAGTTCAAAATACATGAAAAACAAATTGATAGAGCTGAAAGGAGACACAAAAAATATCCACGATTTCCGCTGGGGACTTGACACTCATTCCTAGCCATTGATAGAACTTCTAGATAGAAAGTGAGTGAAGATACAAGAGCTGAAACACCCATCAATCACAGCACCTGACTGACATTCAGAGATCACTTAACAGTAGGATATGCGTCTTTTCCAAGGGTCCGTGGATCATTCATACAGAAATACCAATTCCTGGCCCACAGAAGGAACCTTGACAAATTTAAAAAAATGAAATTATAACAAAGTACATTCTCCGCCCATAACAGAAACAAAGTAGAAATCAGTAACAGAAAGACTGCAAGAAAATCTCCAAATACTGAGAAATGAAGCACAAACTTCTAATGACTCTTGGGTCAAAGAAGAAGCCTTAAAAAGAAATAAAGAGGGGCGCCCGGGTGGCCCAGTCGGTAATCACCTGACTTCAGCTCAGGTCATGATCTCAGGGTTCGTGGGTTTGAGCCCCACTTTGGGCTCTGTGCTGACAGCTCAGAGCCTAGAGCCTGCTTTGGATTCTGTGTCTCTCTCTGCCCCTCCCCTGCTCATGCTCTGTCTCTCTCTGTCTCTCCAAAGTGAATAAACATTTAAAAAAAGCAATAAAGATACATACGTGAATGAAAACGAAAACACAACATATTAAAAGTTGTGGAATCCAGCGAAGCCAGGGATGACAGTGTTGATGGCTCTAAATGGTTGCATTTCAAGAGGGGAAGGGTCTCAAATTAATAACCTAGTGTTGATCTCAAAAAACTAAACCACGAAGAGACAAATAAACCCAAAGCAAGCAGAAGGAAGGAAATAATCAAGAGTGGAATCAATGAAATTGAAAATAGGAGCGCCATAGGAAAAAAAAAAAATCAATGGAACAGTCAGCTGATTCTTCAAAAAATAATTAAAGACTGATAAGCCTCTGGCAAGACTGACAAATATAAGCTGAGAGAAGAGACAAGTCACGAATATCAGAAATAAAACAGAGGCAATCACTGCAGATCTTGCAGCCATGAAGAGGATAGGGAGTACTGTGAACAATTTTATACTCATAAATTGGACAGCGTAGAAGAAATGGACCAATTCCTCAAACCCCACAAAGTTCCAAAACTGAACCACGAAAAAATATTAACCCAATAATCCTGTAACGATGAAATAAATTGAATTCATAATTTAAAAGCTCCTGAAAATAAAATTCCCTGCCCAGATGGCTTCACTGGAGAATTCCATTAAATATTTAAGGAATTAACACCAATTTTTTATGCAATCTCTTCCAGAAAACAGAGGAGAAGCAAATGCTTCCCAGTTCATTTCTTGAAGCTTGTATTACTCAGACACCAAAAGCAGATAAGGATAGTATAATAAGAGAAAGCTGCAGACCGTTATTTCTCATGAATACAAATGTATATGCAAAGCCGTCCACAGTGTGAATTATCATAATTCACTTCCCATTCTTTTACTCAATGCCCCTTGTCAAAAAAAACCCCTGCAGGTTATACATTTCTTGTGGAATTCCGCCCAAGGGGAGAGGGTTGACTTCCTCTCATTAAATGGCACAGTGAGCGCTGGGCTGTGCATTCTGCTCTGCCCTGTGCTCACTCGGACTAGGAAGGTCGGGGCTACCATCCCATGCTCACGGCTTGTCTAAGTGCACAGTGCACGTTCTTCTCCGTTGTTCCATCAGTCTTACTTTGTTAGCCACTGCAAAACCTTGAGAACCATGCAGGCTACAAATGAAATAAAATTAAATAGAATCATTAAACTATAGGAACAGTGCTCTGCATTTACGCAGATAGACACACCTTACGGTCTGCGAAGCTCTGATGCTTAGCGGCAGGCGGTAGGAAACCTGGGCTTGCCCTTCACCTTTGCGTGGTCCTGGGAGTTCTCCTGCCCCCGAACTGCCTGGACCTGGGGAGCCGCATGGTGTTTGAGAGTGTCCCCTTGCTGCCACTTGGCCTGCAGGGGACAGATAGAAGCCAACCAGCAACACTGGCTTCTGGGAAGGGGACAAGGACAGAATCAGCTTGATGTGGAGAACACTGGGGGCCGGGATGTGTGACTGGCTCGAGCCCTTGTGTGGCTTGATTCAAATTTTTAAAAAAGGTTATTATTGCGAATGTTATTAAAGACTTCTGTGTATCCAGCACAATTCAGATTTGATAAGCTCCTTGTTATGTGGACAATACGAGCTGACGGAAGGCCCAGCACCCCGTGAATGGATTTCTGAGCCCGAGAGGGTATTTTTAGCCCTTCTGTTCTGCAAGTTCAATCTCTGAGAATCACTGGCAGAGAGCGTGGCCGGCGCTCCCCCTCGGAGATTGGATTGTCCAGGAAACAGTCTGAGAGATGCTCAGCTCGTGTCCTGGCAGGTGCCACACCAAAAGGACATGGGAGGTCGATTTCGGAGACACGTGGCTTGTCCCGACCGCTGGGGCTTCCAGAAGACTAACCCACAGGGCATCTCCCGGCTTGGCCCCTTTAACCCAGGGAAGAAAAGTAGAGAAAGGCCGTGTTTTAAATGGCTGAGTGGCCTCATAGTGCGGGCGCACTGAGAAAGGCTTATGACTTCCTCCCCTTTCCTTCCCACGCCTCCCCTGCCACCGACAACACGTGGTTGGCTGGTGGCCTCCTGGCGCCAGGTATGCGCAAGGTGAGCTGAAACAAGAGTAGGGGGCGCCTGGGGGGCTCAGTTGATTGAGCGTCCAGCTTCGGCTCAGGTCATGATCTCGTAGTCCGTGAGTTCGAGCCCCACGTCAAGGGCTGTGCTAACAGCTCAGAGCCTGGAGCCTGCTTCAGATTCCGTGTCTCCCTCTCTCTCTGCCCCTCCTCTGCTCATCCCCCCCCCCCCGCCCCGTGTCTCTCTCAAATAAATAACATTAAAAATATAAAAAAAAAAAAAAGAAATATGAGGAGCTGGGTCAGGTGTTCCAACTCAGATTGCCCCCTGGACACAGCATCTCTCTCCTGTGGGCTCATGTGTCTTCTCACCATGGTTAACATGGCTGACCTTCAGTGTGCAAGCTTCCCGACGTCGGTTCTAGAGGACACGATGCGCTATTGAAGAAAGGGCCTCACCCAGACTGGGGAGAAGTCAGCTTCTCTTGGCCTTGTCTTCCTCTGGTGGAAAAATGAGGGCCATAATGCCCGCCTTGTGCTGAGGGATGATGGGAGGTCTGTGGAGAGAACCCTTCCTTCCCACCTGAGTTTGGGACCACTCAAGAGACGCCATGGGGCTCCGGCACCTGGAAGTGAAAGGTATTAGCTTTGCTGCAGACACAGTTGATTGAAGAGCTTGGCTTTCGTTCTGCACCCAAAGGGCTTGCTAACACTTTGGCTTTGATACAGGGTCACCTTGCAAGCCCCCTGTCCATTGGCCAGGCCTCGGGCCATTGTAGGGAGCAGACTGTGTGCAGGCCTTCTGTGGGCAGATCCAGAAGCCGGGCGGGAACCCAGAAGGGGCTGAGCTGAGCCCACTGGCAACTGCTTCCCAACGGCTCACCAACGGTTCACTTCTGCTCCTTGCATGGGAGTGAGGCTGGGAGAGTCACTCTCCGGCCAGTGGGAGATCCTGGTCTGTGTGAGGAGAGCAGGCCAGAGCAAAGGAGGCTCTGATGAGCAATGACTTCAACGACACGCAGAGCCCAGCGCCCAACAGAGATTTGCTTCCAGTCACCCTCCACCTTCCCTCTCTCCTTTCCCCTGCCTTCCCCCTCGCCCCAGCCTCCTGCAGAGGGAGCATCAGATTAACTTAACGGGCCACACAGGCCACGGGTACTCCAGTTGTTTGTGATCCGTTCATTCCTGAGTGTATAATGCTCTGGGCAGTGTGCTAAACGCAGGGGGACAGGATCAAACAAGCCTGGTCCCCGTGCACAGAGATGGCGGGCTAGTGAGGAAAAAAGACCAGGAGCGAGAGGGTCCCCGAACCGCCAGGAAAGTGCTGCCCGAGCCTCAGGCAGGGATTCTAGATTCTGGAGATGGGTTGTGTTGGTTCAACTCGCAGCTCTTCCATTTCCTAGGAAATGTTTTTAACCTCCCTGAGCTTCAGTGTCCAGATCTTCCCAAAGCGGTTTCTACTAATCCCTACCTCAAAGGGCTGTTGGGAGAGTAAAATGCATTAGCACACATAAAGCACTTAGAACAGTGCCTGGCCCATGGTAGGTGCCATATCAGTGCTGTTGTAGGGCACCAGGGACCAAAGGGAGTGTCCCCCAGCTCAGTCTTCCAGGGTTAGGGAGGAGGGCTTCTAAGAGCACGAGCATGAATGTAAACCACGGTTTCTCAACCATGGCACTGTGGACATTTGGGGCCAGGCCATTCTTTGTGTGGGGAGCCGTCCTGTGCCTTGGAGGAGGCTTAGCAGCGTCCTTGGCCCCTACCCACTAGATGCCAGTGGCATCCCTCCCAGGTGTGACAACCCACATTGTCTCCAGACATTGTTAAATGTCCCCAGGGGAGCAGCGTTGCCCTGGTTGGGAGCCACTGCCCCGCTCTGAGATGAGAAGGGTGGACGAGAGCAGAGAGGTGACAGTAAGGGAGGTTATGAGTGAATGAACCAGTGGGGGTGGCAGGGGCCACATGGAGCTCCTTGGGAATGTGGGAGTGCAGGGTCCGTGTCCAGGGTGAAAAATAGATCCGCTGCAATAGGTTAATCCACGGCACTTGTCACAGCACATGACATCAAATTCCAGCCCCTTCTGATTACCCCAAACTCAGGTGAACCATCGAGGGCGACCTCTTGCTCTGAATCCCAGCTTCTGGCACCGGGCTGATGCGTGGGACAAGCCTCCTGCGTATCTGTGGGTGTGTGGGGAATCTCACATGTGTGATGGGGTCCCTGAGGGCATTTACTGGGTGTCTCCTCTAAATTTATTTTCCAGTTAAGAAAGCATGACACCAGACCACCTTTCTTTCCCCCACATAGCACTGTTTTTACAGACTTGGACTTTGATGCCTGCGGTGTGTCTTGAACGTGATACAAAAAAAAAAAAGAAAAAAATCCCTGTTAAGCGTGTTACTCTGTGCAGAGGCACTTTATGTAGATGATTGTTTGGCACATTACAAAATGCCGTCTTCGTAAGAATCTAGGGGGAGAAATTTCCTTCTGGCTTTGTACCAGGAATGATCATGGTTTTCCTCAACAACTGATGTTTTGTTTCCATGTGGACCCTGGATCATAAGGCTGATCGTGTTTCTCTGCTTGCCAGAAAGGTTAGACACACATGTATGGCATGTTTGGGGCAACCACACAAGCTCTCTGACCATGCATTAGGGTATGTTTGCCTGTTTACAGTTTCTTGAATTCCTTTTTTATTCTTTGACCTGATGTGTAGCTTACTTACTTTTTAAAAAAAAATTTTTTAATGTTTATTTATTTTCGAAAGAGGGAGAAACAGAGTGTAAGCAGGGGAGGGGCAGGGAGAGAGGGAGACACAGATTCGAACCAGGCTCCAGGCTCTGAGCTGTCAGCACAGAGCCCAACGCGGGGCTCGAACTCACAAACCACCAGATCGTGACCTGGGCCAAAGTCGGACGCTTAACTGACTGAGCCACCCAGGTGCCCCAAATATTAATTTTGTTAAATAATATATATTTTGCAAATAACCTTTAAAGCTTTTTAGAACAAAATTGGAAATTAATTTTAAAAAATTTTAAACCAGACGTAGGGTTCTGCGTGCTGGTGTATTTCCATGTCCAGGCCAAGACTGGTACCTTTCAAACGCCTGAACTTCTTCGATGTTAGAAGGAGAACCTAATTGATTTCTCCCTGGCTCAGCGTTACGACCATAGGGTGCAGGTCTCTCATTTGTGATCTCCATCATTTCCATGACAGTGTGCAGCATTATCACGAGAACGTACTTATAATTCCAGCCCAAGAGGAGGCGAAAGGAAGAATTGCACAGAGCTGCGGAATAGCAGCACAAAACTGCGGAGATAAATGAAAGGTCATTTTCTGTTCTCCGATAACAACATTGAGTCTCCTTGGGGATGTAGAGTCTATGGCCCGGGGCAAAAAAAAAAAAAAAAAAATGGATCTGCCGCGAGAGAAAGCCACAACCTGAGTTATTGCTTACTGTTCTCTTCGCATTTTGGATTTCCTCTTAAAATTCATTCCAGTCTGCAAGTTTCTCTTCTAAAAATTCACGTTGCTCCTCCAAAGAGTTCTGACGGAATATTGAATAAGATACCCTTTGACAATATAGCTGTGAACAAGGGTGCAGAACTCAACTGGTTATTCATGTAATGTTTCAATAGTCCTTCAACTATTCAAATACAAATTGGGCATCTGTAGGAGGCATTTATAGCTAATTCCTGTGGTTCCTTTTTGAGCATCTAAACCCTCCTCTCCAGTAGCAAATACATGGAAAGATGTACCAGATGACCCTTTCGGTTTCAAATGACAGACAGACTGTGTTAAGTAGCTTAGGTCGGAAGGCGCGTCATTGCCCGTGGAAGCATGACGTTCAGGCTTCTGCCCGGGCTGGCGTCAGCATCTCCAACAAGGCTTCTCTCTGTGTTTAGCCCTCACCCTGCTTGACCCTCTGCAGCTTCACGCCGCAGACGGGTTGTACCCCCATTTGGGGCAAGAGGGTTTCACAGTGTCTAGCCTGGCAGACCCAGAAGAGAAGGCTTTTCTTTCATCTGTCCCAGGGAGCACCCCAATGGGTCCTGATGAACCCACACCAGCAACTAGGGGACATGGGTCTACACCTCCTAGTCAGCCCAGGTCATTGATCTGCTCATCTTTGTTGACAGGAAGGAGCAGAAATCATCGGACAGCACCAACAGGAGCACCTTAAGTAAGAGGGAGAAACCCCAGTGAATCAGAAGTGTGGGAATGGAAGGCATTTCGAGACCAGAGTTTCTACAAACTAGCGATGCTTCTCGTAAACTCCTCTTGAATGTAGACAGAAAGCCCCACTTCATCATACAAGTCCAGTATTACCATGATACCAAATCTGGGTCAGGGCAGCGGCAGGTAGGAAAATGTGGGGTGTCGTGTCACTTGGAAGACTCTCCGCAAATTCGTCAATGAGATACTGGCAACTTGAATCCGGGAAACACGCACGGGTTACGGGGAGCACAGTGCGTGCCTCACAGCACCACCTCGTGGTGCGTAGTTGTAAATGCGCTGGGGAGAGACTGGGTCTGGGTTCTTGTGCCCATCTTGTTGACTCGCTGGGTCCCTTCTTCCCTCTGGGCCTCAGTTTCCTCGTCTGTCGAACCACGGGAAGAGCCTGGATGGCCCAGGTCTAATCCCTGAGGGTCTGAGACAAAGGTGTGAGCCCCCATGATAATAGTCTGTCATTCTGTGATTATATCTCAGGATTCGCTTTTTACGTTCCACGGTTCTGTATGGAATGTGAAAGCATCTTGCCAGGGTGAGATTCTTCTTCAGCGTTTTTAACACCCTCCTGAGGGTCTATATGTTGGCTCTTCGGTCCTTAGGAAGCCCGAATGCGTTTTGTAAAAACGAAATGAGTAATGTGTCATTCTCTATGGCTGAAACAAACAAACTAACAAACCCCCAAACGCAGTGCGTTAAAACACAGTTTCTGTATTACTTCATGATCTGGGAGTCGACTGCACTCCCCTGGGCAGTGTTTCTGTGCCACCTGATGCCAGCCGGGGCCGAGGTGGCTCCCGCCGCCCGAGGTGGCTCACTCCCACGCTGCAGGTCGCTGCTGGCTGTCCCTGGCCGCTCAGCCAGGGCTGTCGGCCGGAGCTCCTGTGTTTTCCTTCTCGTGACCTCTCCATGGGGCTTGGGCTCTGGCTGAGTTGTGGGAAGAACTCCCGGTCCCCTTAAGGCCTGGGTGCGGACTTGCTAGAACATCACTGCATTCAGTGGTCACAGACCCCAGCTCCCTGAGGGGAGTGACGCCTGGTGGGAGGGAATAGAGGGACGCTGGGGAGGGGGATGCAGCGTTGGAGACTACCTACCTCAAGTCCCGAACACACCTAATTAAAGCAGGTACTAAAGACAAAGTAATGTATACACTGGAATGTTGCTCAGCTGTAAAAAAAAAAAAAAAGAATGAAGTTTTGTCATTTGCAACAACATGGATGGATCTAGAGAGTATAATGCTAAGTGAGATTAGTCAGAGAAAGACAAATACCATATGCTTTCACTCCTATGTGGAATTTAAGAGACAAAACAGATGAGCAAAGGGAGAGAATAAAAAGAGGGAGAGAGGCAAACCAAGAAACAGACTCTTACCTATAGAGAACGAACTTATGGTCACCAGAGAGCGGGTGGTTGGGGGGACGGGTGAAATAGGTGATGAGGGCACTGGTGATGAGCACGTGGTGTATGGAAGTGTTGAATCACTAGATTGTACACCTGAAACTTTGAGAGAGACAAAGAGAGTGCTCAAGTGGGGGAGGGGCAGAGAGAGAGGGAGCCACAGAATCCGAAGCAGGCTCCAGGCTCCGAGATGTCAGCAGAGAGCCCAACGCGGGGCTCGAACTCACGCACCGTGAGATCATGAGCTGAGCCGAAGTCGGATGCTTAACCGACTGAGCCACCCAGGCGCCCCTAAAAATATTTTAAGAATGAAAACAAAGTCATAGGTTGATGTCCAGGCTTGGTTAAAATGCCACTTGTCTGCGAGCGCCTGCCGAGAGCGCCCTGTGACTTCGGTGACACCCAGGGCCTCTCTCTGAACCTCAGGTTGCCCTTCTGTAAAATGGGGGCATCGGTCTGGAGGATGTTGGAGTACCTCCGTCCCCTAACCTGCTCTGTCCCTCCGCACCCCTAGGTACTCCTTCCAGGACGAGGAGGACATGTTCATGGTGGTGGACCTGCTCCTGGGCGGGGATCTGCGCTACCACCTGCAGCAGAACGTCCACTTCACCGAGGGGGCCGTGAAGTTGTACATCTGCGAGCTGGCGCTGGCCCTGGAGTATCTGCAGAGGTTCCACATCATCCACAGGTGACTGGGCTGTTGGCGGGGTGCTGGGGGCTGCTACGCGCAGGGTGCTGGGGGCCACGGCAGCGCTCACGAGCATCAGAGCAGCCTCTTACTGTTCTTACATCCTCTTCAGACCCACTCCCTTGTCACCTGCATCCGAGGTGGACCTCCCCCCACTGCGGAGAGACGCGGCTGGTGGTAGGCCTTTGCTTCTCTGTTCCAGCGTGACTTCGGGAGGCTGGAATGTTCTCCCCCACCCCCCACCACTGGTCTCAGGTTAGAAGGGTCACATGCCATTAGTTGGGAGTGTGAGGGAATCTACTCTCTGCCTTCCCACCCGTGAAATCAGGGCTGTGCCGCGTGGAGGATTTCTTTCTCCTGGGCAAGGCTTGGTGCCAGCCCTGGGCTTTGGTTATAATCTCTGGGTTTCTGCTGTTTCCTCGGGGCCCTGGCTTCCCCCTGCCCCTGCACAGCTCTGCCACTCCAGGCAGGCCAGCAAAGCAAGTTTGTCTGCAGAGGCAGGAGGCGAGCGAGAGGCTTCCAAAAGTGATGGTGTCATGAGCAAACGCTTCTCACTCTTCCCAGAGGAGGGGGTAGACGTGAGTGGTTCCAGATTTGTTCACCTTGAGTCACACTGTGCCTCGCTGCTCTTCTAACTTATGCAATTTTGGAAGACATGGTAAAGAAAGACTTGACCTCCTAGGTAAAGATGGTAGATTAAGCATGCACACACGTACACACACACACACACACACACACACACACACATCTACAGTTTGTTCCTCCTGACACCCCAGTAAAACGACAGCAAGAATATTTGATAAATGACAAACTCACAAAGATGGGGAAGACTAAAGAGGAGACTGCAGAAAATCAAGGGATTCTGAAAGAAGATGGAGAGTGGTGAATGATTAGTGTCCAAGAATGTAAATTCCAGGTTGTCACTGGGGAGGGCCGAGCACCAATGGACACTGAAGACTGCCCCATAGGCACAGGGATTGGCACTCATCAGCATACATGGAAGGAAGAAGGGTAACAAGGAGGCTACAATAAGGTGAATTGTTTGAAAGCCTTTTAGGAAGTACTGAGAACCCAGAGCTGCTCGTCCATTGTGAAGAACTCGATGGCTGAGTAGTAACTTCGCCCCAGCAGAAGAATAATGTTTGCTCCCTAAAGGTGGAAAACTTAGCGAGGGTCTGCACTGAAGGACACCTGGCTTACTTGAGTTAGGACATTGTAGTGGAAAGAGTGTATCGGGGTGCCTGGGTGGCTCAGGTGGTTGAGCGTCTGGCTCTTGACTTCAGGTCACGTCATGATCTCGCCCTTGGTGAGTTCAAGCCCTGTGTCAGGCTGTGAGCTTGACAATGTGGAGCCTGCTTGGGATTCTGTGTCTCCCTCTCTCTCTGCCCACCCCCCACTAGTTCGTTCTCTCTCTCTCTCCCTCTCTCTCTCTCTCTCTCTCTCAAAATAAATAAATAAACTTAAAAGAAAAAGGAAAGAGTATACAAACCCAGATGCTAAAATACACAACCTCTCCCCATTCCACCTGGGTTCCAAGAGTGACATGTTCGGACCTTCCTCCAGGCAGGAAACTGTGATTTCAGTGGGGGTGACCCAAGAGCAAAGAGACCTGACTTCACAACTTCCCCACCACCACTTATCATGTAGTTCTCAGCCAACAAGCCCCACTCATTTAGGTAACCAATGACCAAAGGTTATCAGACACCCATGGAAATCTTCTGGCACAAACAGTGAGATCCAAACAATGGATTTTCCAAATGGAAAGAGGAAAAACAAATCTTGGAATAGACAGACATTATGAGAGGAGAAGAAAATACCAACCACGATCAGTATTTCCGGAGGGATAAAAAGATTTTTGCCATTACATAATAAGGAACACCACGTTGATTTAAAATCTGGAGAACGGACACTGGAGCTCTTCTAAATTAAAAATGTGACAGAATGAAAAACTCAAAACGTGAGTTAGAAGACAAAGTTGACATCCCTCATATAGTAAAATAGAAAGATGAGTAGAAAATACAAGAGAAAATAGAAGAAAATGAGAGAACCATCCGGTAGTCCCAACATCAGATGAGAGAGAGACAAGAGAGAAAACAGTGGGAGAGAAATCATCAATGAAATAATTATAGAATATCTCCTAGACCTGAAATACACGAGTTTCCAGATTGAAAGACACCCATCAAGACAAACTCCAGGTTCCATAAGCTTCCGCAGGGGAACAGTAGGCCATAAAGTCTAAGGAATCAGAAGTGTTTGGGGTTTATCAGGTGCTAGAAAGCAGTGGACACGTACTTTTCAGTCGTGAGGATGTTCATTCCCAGAAGTTCAAGGTCTCCAAAAAACGTACCTCACATTCACCTTTTCTCAAGCAAGTGTCAGAAAAAGCGGTGGACTCCACTAAAATGAAGGAATAAATCAGGAAGGAGGAAGAAATGGAAAATGTGGGGCTCTGGCAGGGGAGAGAGGCATAGAGGGTCTCCAGGATGGTGGTAAAGGGAGGTCCAAGGATGTTGGCTCTGCCTACAGTGAAGACCCTGACCAGTGCCGACTGGAGTGGATCAGAAGACCCTGGGACAGACTTCTCCAGGAAGCATGGGCTGGTGGGATTCCTGGTGCATCTGAATGCCTTGAGTGGAAGTTATTGAGTTGGTGAAGCATCTGAAGTTGAAGAAATGAGACGTTTGGGAAAAAAATCAACAAATAAAAGACTGTTACTAACTCCAGGGAATGGAAGCGTCATGCAAGATGTTGTCTCTGTATAGTACAGCTTATTACATGAACTGGTTCCATACAATCATAATCATTGCAGCCCTGAAGGTCAGTCTAACCAGAAATACAACACTCCACTGGGGAATGGCAGGATGGGAAGATGAGCCTGGGGGCTCACGGGGAGGAAAGAGTTCTACGTCCTCATCTTCCTCAGTGGGAGGCCAACAGATGGAGCCTGAACTGCAAAAGTTATCTATTATTTTAGAGAGAAGGAGCTGCGTCTACCAAAATTGTCACCTGGACAAGATGGATGGACAAATGGATGGATGGATGGAGAGGGAGACATGGGGAGAAAGTGATAGGGGTTGTTTCTGTATTATACACTTGCAGAACCATTGATTCCTTGAGTTATTTGCATGTATAATTTTAATACAAATAACTAACACCACACAATGAACAAGGACCAGGAGGAGGAGGAGGAAGAGGCAGTTGTAGTAGTAATGGTAGTAGTCGTATATAGTAGTCAAGGAGTTGTTCAGTGTAATGCAGGGTGTTCACTGAAGGCCCATTGTTCATTCATGCAGTCATCCACCAGCTTTTGCACGCAGCAACTCTGGCTCTGGCTCTGTGTTTGTAAGCCTGTGCTATATTTGTCGAGGAAGGTCACCCCATGCCGGAGTCACCTCTGTGGGCCAGCTGGGCTTCTTTGAAGGTGTTCAAAGGACCACGTTCTTTACCAATCTGTTTTACGAATGTCATTCGTGAATTATCACAGCCGTTTCTGCACTCGTGTGCAAAAGACGATCACTTGGCCTCGTTTGCCGCAGACACAGAGTCATGTGGACATTGTTGAGATGGATGCCAACTTCCCAGAGCAGAGCCCAAGATAGGCAGAAATTGGAACTGTCACATAAGAGCATGATGGTTGGATCCACGTTTTCATTTCAGCCAGTGTTTTTAAGTCACTGTACGTCAGGTCATCTGCCTCAGATTCCAGATCTACCCTGGAGAAAAGGAGCTGGCCAACAATTTAGAGAAATGTTTAAAAATCCGCCAAGTGGAATTACCTTACCATTTCTAAAATGGTAGACTTGGCAGAGATTTGAGTCCACTTTTTTTCCCTTCCATATCATGCAATAAATCGCTTTATCAATGTGCGTTCAGACTTGAAATTATGTGCACTACACACTGTGCCTAGGGATATATGATAATGCTGTGCAATGCGTTGTGTTAATTCAACAGATGAATGTATGAATCTCCGACTCCTTATGTGCTAGACACTCCAGTTGCCATATTTTTTTAAGTAAGCTCCCCGCCACGGTGGAGCTCGAACTCATGACCCTGAGATTAAGAGTAGGATGCGCTACCAACTGAGTCAGCCAGGCGCCGCCTGATGCCATATTTTATACAGACAAACCTGAATGTTGCTTTCTTGAAAGTTGCCACCCTTGAAAGTTGTAGAATCATCCTACCAATGCAGGCCCGGGTTGGATTACCCAAAACTTGTATCTTCCATCTTGGTGGCCTCGGGCAAGTTACTTAACTCCGACAGCTTAACTTATTTGGACCTCAGTTTTCAAATCTGTAAAACAGACCTGATGGTGCCTACTTCATGGGGTTGTTGTGCAAATTCCATAAGAAAGAGGTCATACAGGATTTAGCTGTGCCTGGTATCTTCTAGCAGCTTCATTCTCTTTCCTTCGTCTGGAGAACTGACTTTGAAACCTGGTGTTTACTCTTTTTTTATATACTCGGTGACAAATCTCCATCCTTTGAGGGTGGTGTTATAGATGTATAGAAAGCACAAGGTATTTCAGAGTATACCCCTTGAGTTTGAAAGTATCCAAGTAGGGGAATATGATCAAGTGTTAAAAATAAACCATTGTTTTGTTTTTAACGTTTTTATTTATTATTGAGACAGAGAGAAACAGAGCATGAGTGGGGGAGGGGCTGAGAGAGAGGGAGACACAGAATCTGAAGACCGGCTCCAGGTTCTGAGCTGTCAGCACAGAGCCCGATGCGGGGCTCGAACCCACAAACTGTGAGATCATGACCTGAGCCGAAGTCGGACGCTCAACCGACTGAGCCACGCAGGCGCCCCAATAAACCATTGTTTTCAAGCAATTAAAGATCTACTTTTTAGAGCATAAGTGTTGGTCCCTCGTTCTTTCAACTAGGAAGATGGCCAGCCCTTGGGAAGAAAATGATGAGCAGCTTTCCTAGGTGGAAGAAGCAACCATTCTGGGGGTCGAATTATTGCAATTCAGGATGGGGACAGGAGCCCCGAGGAGGGCGCCCAGCCCCAACTGGGATGCAAGGTGGGGCAGGGGACACAGAGGAGGCTGGGGAGGCTTCCTCTGGGACATTCGACCTGTAGTGATTTGAGGACAAGGTGGGATTCGCCCCAAGGAGGAGGAACACAGAAGGTACAGGGCGAAGCACCCGGATGTGGGAGGCTTGTGTAGGGGAGAGGGGTAGGGGGAGCCTGCCCTGCTCAGGTTGGTATGGAGCACACCCTGAGGCCCTTGCTGGTGTCATCCACAGATAGGCTGAAGCTTGGCAGTGACGGCCCCCAAAGCACTTCCCAAGAAGTTTCTTCAGCCAGGGTGGGGTCGCTGGACTAGATATCCAGAAGGACCAGGTCATACAAAATCAAATGAATAGCAACAGTGACAATGAATCAAGTTTATTAAGCTTTTGTGTGTTGGTACATATATACACACATGCACACATGTGTTCGTATATACGTGTACATGTGTATGCAAGTGTGTGTGTATATATATAACACACACAAATATCAGCTCATTTAATCTTCGTATCAATAAAATGGGCTAGGGGCACCTGCATGGCCCATTTGGTTAAGCATCTGACTCTTGGTTTTAGCTCAGGTCATGATCTGAGGGTTCGTGGGTTTGAGCCTCGCTTTGGGCTCTATGCCAACAACACTGAGCCTGCTTGGGATTTTCTCCCTCTCTCTCTCTGCCCCTCCCCTGCTCATGCTCGCTTGAACTAACTCTTTCTCTCTCTCTCTCTCTCAAAATAAATAAACTTTTATTTTATTTTATTTTTTATGAATATAATTTATTGTCAGATTGGTTTCCGTACAACACCCAGTGCTCATCCCAACAAGTGCCCTCCTCAATGCCCATCCCCCGCTTCCCCTCTCCCCCACCCCCATCCACCCTCAGTTTGTTCTCAGTATTTAAAAGTCTCTTATGGTTTGCCTCCCTCCCTCTCTGTTTGTCACTATTTTTTCCCCTTCCCTTCTCCCCTGGTCTTCTGTTAAGTTTCTCAAGATCCACGTATGAATGAAAACATGGTATCTGTCTTTCCCTGCCTGATTTATTTCACTCAGCATAATACCCTCCATTTCCAGCCACGTTGCTGCAAATGGCAGGATTTCATTCTTTCTCATGGCCATGGAGTATTCCATTGTATATATAGACCACATCCTCTTGATCCATTCATCAGTTGATGGACATTTAGGCTCTTTCCATAATTTGGCTATTGTTGAAAGTGCCGCTACGAACATTGGGGTCCATGTGCCCCTATGCATCAGCACTCCTGTATCCCTTGGGCAGATCCCCAGCAGTGCTATTGCTGGGTCATAGGGGAGTTCTATTGTTCATTTTTTGAGGAACCTCCACGCTGTTTTCCAGAGCAGCTGCACCAGTTTGCATTCCCACCAACAATGCAAGAGGGTTCCCATTTCTCCACATCCTCGCCAGCATCTGTCGTTTCCCGATTTGTTCATTTTAGCCACTCTGACTGGTGTGAGGTGGTAAATAAACTTTCAACAAAATAGGTACTATGACTAGCATTTTGCAGAGAGATTGGGTGATTTGCCCCCTGGCTCCCAACTGGAGATCATGGAATCAGGATTCAAACCAAGACACTCTGACCCCAGATCCCATGCCAGTCCACCTATCGTTCAAATTGCATTGAACTGCTTGCAAAGTGCTGATACAAATGAGTGTTTGTGCATGTGTAAGCATGAACATAAGCCCACGTGGATCTAACGAGTCCTCACAAATGCCCCCGAGGCAGGCTCTGTTCCATCGGTGTGTGAAACTTCTGGTGGTTAAGCTCCTGGCCCCAAGTCACACTGTTAAAAAGCGGCGGGATTTCGGTTGTAAGTTAGAATATGGCTTGTAGTCAAAGTCTCTCTCCATCGCACCTTGCCACCTTCCCAGACGCAAAAGGCAAGCTAAGGTTATGTCCTGACCAACTGATGTCCGCTCCGGGTAACCCCTAGACAGAGCCAGAGTAAGGACCAGACCCTCACTTCCTCAGAGGGTGTCCCCAGCTGCCTTTTTATCTAGACAGGGTTCCTATCCCGTTTCTCAGCCTGTTAAGCACATTGTCCACTTCTTTCCCGGGATGCAATCCCAGTTGGGTGACTGAGCCATGGATCATATTTCTAAGTAGCCAGAGAATAAACCTGCCTATCTGCCCATGCCCTGGGGGCGGGCATCTTTTCTACATTGTTCATCTTCGTATTTTCAACACCTGATACGTTGCCCGGCATGACCATTCACTGAATCAATGAAGTAACGAAGAAAGGAAGGAAAGACAGACTTTCTTGAAATTACTCACAAATATAAGTTCACATTCGATAAGTCAATATCCATTTCTTGCTCTGCTTCCTGTAACTTTCCCGCCCATGCGTCCCTTGACGTCTGAGACGCCAGCCTCCGAAAGGTCCCTGCTGGGGCCCAAAGTCGTGTGCCGCAGACATGAGGCTCCTTTGAAATCTCATATTTGATGATAAAAATGCCTTGATGTTTTTCTGTCTACTCCATTATGTAGTCGTGATTCTTCTGATATATAATATTTTACCTTTCATCAAAAAAAAAAAAAAAGGAGGAATGATTAGTCTCTGTGGTCTTCTTAGAGTTTCTTGGTCCATGGTAGATGCAGTTGCATTCCGTCCATCCACTTGGGGACAGTGAGTTGATTTGAAGGGAACTCGTGGCTCAGGTGAGGGTCAGGTCACTAGGAAGCCTCTCCTCTTCTTGCTGTTTCAGATCCAATTCTGTCACACAAATAGGAGCCTATGAAGGGCAACCGTTCGATCACTGTTTTGAACTGGGCCGTGGTCTAAATGCTCATCAGAGTGGGTTTGGGGCAACGTTTTCAAGAGAAAAATTTCTCCAGTGGGATGACTCATATCCGCTTTTGCTCTGCATGCCTGAAACCCCCAGGACGGTGTCTTTTCCTCCCTTGGGAAGCTCTCTGGATGAAGTGTGGCTGACCTGGACTGCGCGTTCCCGCGCTTTCAGCCTTGATTTCGCCTCACATGTAAATAAATGCACAGTCTCAACACTTCTTGGTCCTAGTGATGGCTCATCTCATCAGGCCCACAGTTGTCCTTCCTCCCAGGACAGGAGTCCCCTCAGGTGCTGGAGAAACCCCTCCAGCCTTTCCTTGGAGTTGGGGACCGAACAAACTCAGCCTTAACAAAATATCTGCTCACTGTCAGATTTTTGCCAGGAGTAATTTTTTTTGTAATGTTTTTACTTTGGGAAAAACCTTTTTATCTCTAGGACCAATAATAGTTTAATCCTGAAACACCAGCAAGCTTCTTTCTTTAAACTAACATTATCAACCCTTTTCCCGACAAACTGCCTAAAAGTATACAAATACTGATTTTTATAAAATGTATCATTTTTTCTCTTCATTGAATACTGAGGAAATAAGAAAGGGAATCCTTTTTTCAATTTTTATTTTTGTTTATTTGTTTTTGGTGTGGAGCATAGGGTTAAACCCAGATCTTATTTTTTTTAACAAATAATATGTGTATGTTATAAAGTTCAGAAGATTTAAAAGAATGTGAGTGACAGATAAGGGACAATTCTCCCATTAGTGTGAGCATTTTCACTGATTTAAAGTACATGGCTTGGGGCACCTGGGTGGCTCAGTTAAGTGTTAAGCTCAGTGTTCGATTCTTGGTTTCGGCTCAGACCATGATCTCACAGTTCATGAGTTCAAGCCCTGCACGCATTGGGCTCTGCGCTGACAACACACAGCCTGCTTGGGATTCTCTGTCTCCCACTCTCTCTCTGCCCCTCCCCAGCTCGCTCTTTCTCCTTCAAAATAAAGAAATAAGCCCTTAAAAAAAATAAAGCACGTGCCTCAAACTTCCTCTTTAAGTTCACCATTCATGTTCACCAGGACAATTTTATTTTAAAAATGTTAACATGTAAAAAGGCACACACCCGGGAGATTTTTGATATATTGTGTCTTTGAGTGGGAATAAGAAGAGGTGAGTCCTTCCCAGGGCGGGGTTTGGAACTGAGTCTAGTTCATATTTATGTGCAGTGAGCATTTAAGTGGAGGCTAGTCCCTGTATTTAGAACATGTAAATGGAAATTACAAAACAAAAATTAATGTGCTTGTAGGATGCCACCCCCATGATGGCCATCAACATTTGCCGGGCGCTTTGCGTGTGCCCAGCGCTCTTGTAAGTGCTTTGCAGGTGTGACTACACCTCATCCCCAAAACAGCCACTGAAGTGGGTCCCATTACCAGCTGCCTTAAGCAGGCAAGACCACTGGGTCTCTTGGAGAAAAGTAACTTCACCCAGGAGCAAAAAGTAGGTGACCCCCCATCACCACGCTCTCACTGAAAGTCCAGTTCTCCACTCATATTTACACGTAAAATCTGTCCATTACCCAAGCTTTCATGAAGGAAACGTCATGTGACTGATGGAAAAGGGAAACTCGTTGGCTTTTGCTTGCACATGCAAATAAAACTCTTATTTGAAGTGACATCATCCAACCTCCTTCCTCCTTGAAGTTCTTGGCATTCCCTGGCGAGTTGCTTATTTTCTTGTGCATACGGCACCAGCGTGCAGTGGGTCGCGTGAATTGTTGGGGAGAGAATTTGTGCCCTTAGTTTGCAATGCTGTGGGTTTACAGTTTAAAAAAAAATTTTTTTTGGTAAATAGGCTTAACGCTCTTACATTTCTACCTTCTGAATTCTGTAAAGGTGAACTGAGAATTTAGGAAAATTGCCTATGTGCCTTTCCCGGGGAACTTCTTGCAGAATGAGGCTGGGATGATGCTTTTCATTGGCCAATCCCAGTGAATTGGGAAATCAAATTTGTCCAAGCGGTAGGAATAGAGATTATGCCAAGTGTGGAAATATGGCTGGGTTGCTAATCCCATGTCCTCCCTTGGCAAAGGCTTGTCACTCATGTCCTGGCAATATAGGGGAAAGACGGGAAGAGTCAAGATTTTCCTAACCAGTGGCTTTCGTGGCTGTAGTTGGGTCGTGGGCAGTAGATGGCCCTCCCTGGCTCCCAGTTTGGGTCTTATCTGATGACCAGTGGAATTTGTAAACAAACAAACCAAGCTTCTGACCTAAGCTCGCTAAGTGGTGGGACACAGGAAAAGCGATTGTGAGGAAGAGAAACCAGACTCTGCACCTGACCACAGGGTGAGGGGTCAAGGGCACCCCGTGTGTAGGCAGGGTCATGGTCCAGCACTCAACCACTGTGAGGACTGACATTGAGAGGTCTCATGCTGTGTGCCTGGTGCAGATGACCTTGTGCAAGTCCATTACCTCTTTGATTTGTCTCTCTTTTTTTTAATTTTTAATGTTTATTTGTTTTTGAAAGAGAGAGAGAGAGAGAGTGCAAGTGGGGGAGGGGCAGAGAGAGAGGGAGACACAGAAGCTGAAGCACGTTCCAGGCTCTGAGCTGTCAGCACAGAGCCCAACGCAGGGCTCGAACTCACGAACCTCGAGATCATGACCTGAGCTAAAGTCGGACACTTAACTGACTGAGCCACCCAGGCACCCCAGAGCTTGTCACTCGATTACCAGGAGGGGTGATCTCCTCCCTCAGGACTGCCAGGGGATTGAAGGATATGGGGCTCACCTTAGACCCAGGATGATCTCATCTCGAGTTACTTAATTTAATTACATCTTCAAAGACATTATTGCTGAATAAAGGTTACAGTCACAGGTGCCAGGGTTGGGACTTGGATATACCTTTCAGGGGGGCACAGTGTAACCCGCTGCAGTCACATTCCAGCTCCAGGCTGCTCCTGTGTGAAGACCCCACCCTTTTCTGGGTGACTTCTCCTTGGGGCATCCACGTGAGCTCTGTTCATACTTCAGTGAGGATTTTTCTCAGGCTAATTATTGTGTACAGGACACCTGCTCCACAAGATGCTTCAGAATTACCTCTTTCCTGGTACCTAACATAGGCCTTGGCACCTAGTAGGTATTTATAAATGTTTATACCTTAAACGAGGAGTGAGACCCAAGGAATCCAAAGAACATGTCCTGGAGTTGTTGTTTCTGCCCTGGCAGGCTTTGAAGTGAATCAAATCTCGGGTTTACATTCATTGAGTTCGTAAGTGCAGTAAAACCTTGGATTGCAAGTAACCTGTCCTGCGAGTGCTCCGCAAGACGAATAAGGATTTTTAATACATTTTAACTTGATAAACGAACGATGTCTTGCAATATGAGTAGTATGTGACGCCGCACATCACGTGATCACAACTGAGCCAATGGTTTTCTCTCTCTCTCTTTCTCCCTTCCTCTCTGTCTCTCACTCTCTCTCTCTCTCTCTCTTGCTGCGGGATTGTGGGTGATCATCTCCCATGCTCGGATGCTTGATCTCAGGCCATGGTGTTTGGCAGAAATCGGTGATTTTTCAGAACCTGCAAGGTGCCCACAACTGGCACTAGTGGGTTTTTTTTTTTTTGTCACTTCAAAGCACCTATGGACAGTCCTTTGCTTTTCCAGACACGAGTGAACTTAGGGATGCTTTGCTTCACTCTAGGTCAGGCTGCCTGCAGATACAGACCCTTTCCTCTGCTGCCTCATTGCCAGTTACATTACATACAGTATACAACAAGAGTTTAATACTGTACCATAGTCAACATCCATGAGAGCGTATACAGTGGCACCCATGCAGAGGAAGATTCCATTGAACCAACAGATAGCAGTGATTCCGTTAGTGATCCGGAAAGTCGTCCTACACAATAACCCTCCTCTCTCTTGTCTCCCTCACATGAAGGTTTTCAAAGGTAACTTCAGGTCAATTTATTTTTCTTTATATTTTGTATTTTCTTTATTATTTTGTATCATGTTACAGTGTTGTAACCATTTTTATATGAATATTTTTGGCTTGTGGGATGAATCATCTGAGTTTCCATTTCTTCTGGGGAAATTCGCTTCGGTATACAAGTGTGCTTTGGATTACAAGCATGTTTCCAGAACAAATTATGCTCGCAAACCAAGGTTTTGCTGTATTTAATTGGCACTTTTTGTGCGTGGGACAGCACAATAGGAACCCTGGTACATAAGTACATGGTCCCTTTCTTCAGAACCCAAAGGCTTCATAATTATGCACTGAGCACCTACTGTGCGCCTGCCCCCGGCTCACAGGGGGTTAGGGTGACAGACATAAAGAATGACCATCTCAGCTCGTGTGGTAAGTGCTCAGTGAGAGCCATGTTCAAAGCAATTCAGAACACGGAGGAGCCAAGATAAAATGTGCCCCCGAGGATCAGCCAGGCTTTTGGGTAATGACGGCTTTTGGTGGAAGGGGGTATTTCCCAAGACAAAGCATTCTAGAAAAATGTTCTCTGGGAAGTCTGAATCTATATTTGCTGGTGGCAAAAACTATTACAACCCTTTTGGAAAGATATTTGAGAATAAGATTCAAATTCAAGCACTTTGTGAATATTCATACGCTTCAAGCCACTGATTTCACTTCTTGGAATGTATGGTAAGGCTCCCGTCTGGCCTGCGCATGAGGCTCGAAGTGTGAGGATATTTAGTACAGCACTGCCTGTGATAATTGATCGTTCTAAAATAACCCGAAGGAAAGAAATTGGCTTCGTAAATGGTATACCTCCCCTTTGGAGACTTGAGACGGTGGTGTGCGCCCGTATGTGTAACAAACACTAACTATGAAAACCCTGCAGTAGTGGGGAGCCTGGGTGGCCCAGTGGGTCAGTGTCTGACTCTTGATCTCAGCTCAGGTTTTGATCTCAGGGTCGTGAGCTCAAGCCCCGTGTTGGGCTCCACGCTGGGCATGAAGCATACTTAAAAAAAAGAAAACAAAATGAAGCAACATTAAAAGCAGTTATTGTTATGATCATGAAAGAAAATTATAGCTTATGAAATTGCATAACGCTGTTATCAAACAGAAAAAGATTCGAGGGAGGTTTCCCCTTACGCTGGCGTGGAAGGGAGATTTCAGGAAATCCCTTTCCTTCTTTTCTCCATTTTGAAAGTTTCTGTAATGAGCATGTCATCCTTTTAATGAAGAAAATCAAGACATAAATAACTTTCTCCCTAAAGGGAAGGTGTTCCTCAAACATGAACTTTATTTTTTTGTTAGTTGTATTTTTATAGCGGCAATGTTTTATTTATGTATACATAAATAATACGTGAATTCACATAAAGTGTACCTTTTTCTGGAAATTAATGTATTTTTAATGCTGATTAAAATTATGTTTCATATACATCTATTTCTAGTTCTTTGTTGAAAACTACATAATTGGGGAGAGGGAGTATCTTGGAAGGAAAGAAAATGCATTTGATAGAAATTCAGAGCTATAGAAATCACTTTAACATCACCCTACATTTTGGCACTTTGTGCTTGGACTCAGCTCTGTCCCGTGTCATGTCTATCCAACATGAGCATTAGATTGGACTGCCCAGGTTGGAGTCCTGACGCCACCACTGACACCAGCTGTAAGAGCTCAGCAAAATTCATCTCGTCATGCCTCAGTTTTGTCACCCTCAAAATGGGCTTGCGTGGAAATGGAATGAACGATCCGTACGGAACTCCTGACACAATGCCGAGCACGCTCCAAGCCTTTGGTGAGATCCATAAGAAAACAAGAATGACCAATCAGCCTCTGATAAAACCAACAGGACCTATTTTTGTAGGTCTGAATATCCTCCCAACCTTTCCCTGCCATCACTGCCCCAAGAATAACTTGCAGTTCTCATCAGATCCAAGAGGGACCACATCAGGCGTATCTCTTCATTACTGTGGCACTGGGGTCATAGCAACTGGAAAGAAATCTTCAGATGGAAAAATTTGGGTGGCATGCAGAAGTGTCATTTAGGATGGAAATTCGAATTCAATTTCAGGAGTGACTTTGTTATTTCCGGGCACGGAGCTTGGTTTCCCTTCTGTTACAGGCCAGCATCGTGAGAATTTATGGCTTCGTGATGATATAAAAGTGATGTACGAGAGCATCCAATTTATCCCTTAAAAGGGCTCTTCCATCTCTGGGTGTAAATTGCTCCTGCAGTTGGGCAGAGAGTGTTTATGTTACATAATAAATTTTGAAATAAAGACCTGGGTCTCAACTTAACGTCGGAGAAACTGGAATGCAATCTGGGAGCAGAATATGAAAGCAGAAAGCAAACCTCCAAATGGATCCAATAAATTAGAGGCTGTTTTACAGAAGAACTTCAAAACCAAGACAGTGAATGCGGTGTCAGGAAATTGGGTCAGCATTTTTGGAAATGTCAGCACGCAGCAAAAACACTAAGATTTCTGAAGCTTTTTCCCATTCTGTTCCCCTCAGCTTAGAATCCCTTCCCTAACTGGTATCCTTCACTATTCATCAGTCAATAAACAGCACCAGAGGAAGGTCAAAGCTTGGGCATTAAGGACACAGAAACATTAAGACAACAAAACTACTCTCAAGAAGCATCAGTCCTATGGGAGGAGCGCACTGATCATTAGTAATAATAGTTAGCATGTTTTGGTCCTCACCACCATGTGCCAGGATATATGTATGTATACAACATATATGTATATATGTACAAACACACACATCCACATGTATGCATACATACATACACACACAGTTGCTAGTGTATATATCTTATTACAATTCAGTGTAGTCCCTCTCCCCTTTTACACATGAGGAAAAGATGGGATGGGAAGGATATGAATCATAAGAGAGATAGGTGGGAACACAATACAATAGTTCTGACAAGTGGCAGATCACATATGCTTTATGCCTTGCTTGGGCTCAGGGAGGAAATGGGCTTTGAAGACTGCATAGCATTTTAACAATAGGGATAGATGGTGGAGAGGTGGAGATGGTGAAGGACATAACACAGAAAGTGGGTTGGCTTACCTCAGGTCTCTTGGTGCAGGACCTTGAGTGCAAGATTATTAAATGTGGGCTCTGTTTTGTGACAGTTGCCACAAGAATCGTTAAAATAATTCCTTAATGTCATATGGGGGTTGAGATGAGGAAAGAAAAGAGGAAGATGGTGCAGATTTTCCATATTTACAGTAAATAAATATGGAAAGTATCGTGATACCTACTGTGGCACTGTGCATTACTCCTGTGTGCTGAACCTGACAACTGTGCAGTCTTCACATGTATCCATTCATCCTTCCACCCATACATCCGCCCATCTGTCCATCTATCCATCCACCCATCTGTCCATCCATCCACCCATGCATCCATCCATCTGTCCATCCATCCATCCATCCATCCTTCCATTCATCCTTCCACCCATACATCCGCCCATCTGTCCATCTATCCATCCACCCATCTGTCCATCCATCCACCCACCCATGCATCCATCCATCTGTCCATCCATCCATCCATCCGTCCACCCATCCATCCACCCTGCATCCGTCCATCTGTCCATCTGTCCATCCATCAATCCATCCATCCATCCATCCATGCATCCATCCATCCATTCATCAACCCAGCCAGCCAGCCAACCAGCCAGCCACTCAATAGTGACTTACCAAGTACCTACAATATGTCAGGCTATGGATGCAGCAGTGAACAGTGCACTTTATTGGATCAAGTTTCTGCCTTCTTTGTGTGTGTGTTCTAATGGAGGGATACAGACAACAAACAAACAAATACGTATATAATATGTCAGAGGATGACAAGTGCTGTCAAATTCTGTGGCAACATAGAGTGCACCATAGGTGGGGGTCTGGCTTGCTTCTGCTTTAGAGGAGTGGTCAGAGAAAGACCTCTCTGATACAGGGACATGTGAGCAGGTAGCTGGAGGAAGTGAGGAGTGAGGTGTGGCAATCCTGAGGTACCCTTTCAAGGCAGTGGCATGGAGGCCCCGAGATGGCAGTATGCTGGGTGTGTCTCAGGAACAGCGAGGAGACTGGCATGATTGGAACGGTGTGAGCATCAGGGAGGGTGGTGGAGGGGAGGCCAGGGAGAGAGGTGAAACAGAGGGTAATAGGGAATTAGCAGTTTCAGCTGTTATCCTGAGAGAGTGGAAAGCTATTGCCCGGCTTTCAACAGAGCAATGGCATGATTTGATCTATGTTTTCAATAGAGGTGGATGCTAGGATCATTCTGGTTGCTACGTGGGAGATGGGCTGGCGGGGGCAGACTTTCCTCCTACAGATGAAGAGAAGGTGAGGGTCTTGTTGGCTATCAGAGAAACATTTTGATGGAAGCTCAGATGATCTTCCCTAATACCCCTGTTGGCCACACCAACCGCCGTTCAGTTACCTGGAAAGAGAGACTCAAAAGAACACTTGTGGTCCACTTGAAAAACCCTGCTTTGAGATGCCAGATCCAATGCCTCGTTCTTGGATGACAGAATTGGGGCAGAACCACACCGGTCCTCAAAGTGCTCCATACCCAGTGTGGGGAAGATCCGATATGCTCACAAATTACATTAAAACAAGGCAGAGAGCTCTGCATCCTTTGCAAGAAGAAGCCCTAAGTCAGGAACAATGTCACTGTGGGCCCACCCTGGGGAGGGGGTGCCAGCTGAGCTCAGACAACCCTTTGTGCAATAGGGGGGGCGTGTGTTCTGCTGTCTTCTGATAATTGCAGCTGTTGGGTAGGGGAGGGCATCACCAATGCAGGCAAGGCGGGATCAAACGTGCAGGAGGCTCAGGGTCCATTTGGTGGGTGTCAACCAGATAGCTTTAGAGCCAACAGAGGGTGAAGCTGGAAAGCTGAGCTAGAGTCCTTTTCATGGTTCTCCTTTCAGTTGTGGTAAAATACACATCATGTAAAGTTTACCATTTTAGCCATTTTTAGCTATACAGTTCAGTAATGTTAAGCACGTTCACACAGTTCTACAACCAATCTCCAGAACTTTTTTTGTCATCCCAAACTGAGAATCCATAGATAGCCATTAAATAACAACTCCCCATTCCCCTCTCCCCTCAGCCCCCGGGCCCCACCATCCTACTTTCTCTCTCTATGAACTTGACTGCTCTAGGTGCTACCTGGTGTAAGTGGAATCATACAGGATTTGTCCTTTTGTGATTGATTTATTTCACTTGGCGTAATGCCCTTCGTTTTCATCCATGTTGTAGGAATTTCCTTTTTTTTCTTTTTTGAATGCTTATTTTATTTGGTTCGTTTGAGAGAGAGAACACAAAGGGGAAGGGACAGGGAGAGAAGGAGAGAGAGAATCCCAAGCAGGCTCCAGGCGCAGCACAGAGCCCAGTGCAGGGCTCCGTCCCACAACCGTGAGATCATGACCTGAGCCAAAATCAAGTGTCAGGTGCTTAACTGATGGAGCCACCCAGGTGCCCCAGGAGTTTCCTGTTTTTTTTTTTAAAGGCAGAATGATATCCCCTTAGATGGGTAGACCACATTTTGTTTACCCATCCATCTGTTTACGGACATTTGGTTTGCATCCGCCTTTCAGCTATCGTGAACAGCGCTGCTCTGAACAATTTTGAGAGACTATGCCCAGAAGTGGAATTGCTGGATCATAGGGTAATTCTATTTTTAATTTTTTGAGAAACCATCTGGGCTAGATTTCTAATGAGGAGCCTCACTGCTGGACTAAAGGATTCAGGCTTTCTTCTGTAGACGCTGGGGAGATGAATAGTGCGCTCAAGGAAGATGCATGTAGCAGCCACATACAGCAGACAATACAAGAGAGAGAAGTTTAGGTCAGGGCAGCCCATTGGGAAATTGCTATGAATGTTGAAGCCATGTGATATTTATGTGATGGGAACACCTGAAATCAGTTTTCCAGTTCACAGGATACTAACCATTAGAATTAACCTCTGGTACTCACACTAATGAGATTGCTTCCTTCCACCACCATGGAAGGAGCTTGCAAATTCTAAGTGTTTTGAGACAGGAACCAGACTTCTTCTCTGCATTGGTAAACAAACATCCTTTTAACATGAGAGATTTTATCACCATCAAGATACATGGAGCACTGTTAGTATTTTTTGAAAAAGCAGTAAAAATTGTATATTGCAGGAGCAACTTTCAGCGCCGAAAGCAGGAATTTTACATGTGTTCCTTGACTTCAGATCGGTATCACAGATATGAAGACGCAAACAAATCATACACAGTCAATGAAAATGAAGCCCCAAAAGTCGAAGGAATACATTTAAGCCCCTATCTGCTCATGATCTGTTTGCAAATTGGCAGGTACTGTCATCGTGGGAACCACCCCGCAAATCTCCTCTCTTAACTTCCATGTTCACTGAGGTGCAAAATCCTGGTTCACCTCTCTGCCTCCATCCATTACCATCGTTCACTTGGACTAATTCGTTGACCTTTATGTATATAGGTCAGGATGCAAGCAGAAAATAGAAACCACCTTGAGTATCTCAAACAGAGGGAGCTTAGTACAGGGAATTGGTGACATGCGTGTATTTCTTTCATATTGAGGAGCAAATGATTGATGAGGCAACATGGGGATTAGCAGCAGCAGAAACCTACTGCATCCCCTGAAGCTGGAGGGACACAGCGACACAGGGGTGGGGAGGGTCCTATCATGGAGCCCTGGGGCCAGGTCTCTGCAGTAGCTGGACCCTCAGAGGACCCACTTGGTGAGAGCTGGAGCTGAGCAGTACCATGGAGGCAGGGACTATATGCCACTGGCAGGAATGAAAACACAGAGACAGGCAGCTCCTCCCAGGTCACTGCCCAGAGAGATATCCTGCCTTCTCCCCAGCTCCTACTCTCCAGTCTTCCACACCACCTGGCAGATTTCCCTAGAACATTGTTGTTGTGATGTCACTTCCAACTCAAGTATTGTCCTTTCCACATCGGCTACCATGACTTTGGAGCTCCATGTTTTGCCCTCTCTGCTACCAGAGCACCTTGTCCTCCCCTATCACATGGCCTTCCTTGTATTTGGTTCTTCTTGTCTTTCCGCCACTTGGTTTCTGTCCTCACAAGCTTGGAACCATGTTCCCATTGTCAGTGTAGCCCCCATGCCTAACACAGTGCTTGACTATCAAGAGTGTGTGACAGACGACCATCGAATCCCTTAGTAAGATTATACACATTTTTCCACCAAAACAGCCCACTCGAACTGAGAAATGAACTGATAAAAGTTGCAAGATACAAAACTAATATGCATTTTTGTATAAATACAAAATAAATAAAATACAAAATAAATAAAATACATTATTACTGTACAGAAATGCATTGTATTTCTGTACAGTAATAAATAAGTAGCAGAAAGAGAAATTAAGAAAACAATCTCATTTACAATTGCACCAAACATAATAAAATATCTAAGAATAAACTTAACCTTTACTCTGAAAACTGCACAACACGGATGAAGGAAATTGAAGATGACACGAATAAATGGAAGGATATTCCATGCTCATGGATTGGAAGAATGAAATGTTCATACTACCCAAATCCATCTACAAATGTAATCCAATCCCTATCAAAATACCAACAGCATTTTTCACAGAACTAGAACAGATAATTCTAAAGTTTGTGTAGACCCACAAAAGACCCCAAATACTCAAGGCAGTCTTAAAGAAGAATAACAGCGGGAAGTATGACAATCCTCGATTTCAAGATATACTACAAAGCTGTAGTAATCAAAACAGTATGGTCCTGGCATGAAAATAGATCAATGGAACAGGATAGAGAGCCTAGGAATAAAGAATTATATTGTCGGTTATTCTACGACAGAGCAGGAAAGAGTATCCAATGGAAAAAAGACAGCCTCTTTAACGGATGGTGCTGGGAAAACTGGACAGCTACATTGAAAAGAATGGAACTGGATCACTTTCTTACATCATTCACAAAGATAAACTCAAAATGGGTTAAAGACCTACATTTGAAACCTGAATCCATAAAAATTCTAGACGAAAACCAAGGCAGGAATTTCTCTGACATTGGCTCAAGAAACACTCTTCTAGGTATGTCTTCTGAAGCAAGGGACACAAAAGCAGAATGAAACTACTGATACAGCACCACAGTAAAAAGCTTTTGCTCAGTGAAGGACACCATGAACAAAACAAAAAGGCAGTCTACTGAATGAGAGAAGATATTTGCAAATGATATATCCAATAAGGGCTTAATATCTGAAATATATAAAGAACTTCTACAACTCAACACCAAAGGAAACAAATAATCTGATTTAAAATTGGGCAGAAGACCCGGATAGACATTTTTTTCAACGAAGACATACAGATGGCCCACAGACACATGAAAAGATGCCCAACATCATGAATCATTGGGGAAATTCAAATTAAAACCACAGTTAGATATCACTTTACACCTGTCAGAATGGCTGAACTCTAAAACACAAGAAAGAACAAGTATTAGCAAGGATGTAGAGAGAAAGGAACCCTGGTGCACTGTTGATGGGAATGGAAATTAGTGCAGCGACTATGGGGAACAGTATGGAGGTTCCTCAAAAGATTAAAAATAGAACTACCCTCAAAAGATTAAAAATTTCACTACTGAGCTTACCCAAAGAAAACTAAAACACTAATTGAAAAAGGTATAGGCACCCTGTGTTTACTGCAGCATTATTTATAATAGCCAAATATGGGAGCACCTCAAGTGTCTATTGACTGATGAATGGATAAAGAAGATGTGGGGTGTGTGTGTGTGTGTGTGTGTGTGTGTGTGTAATGGAATATTACGCACCCATAAAAGAGAATGAAATCTTGCCATTTGCTACAACATGGATGGACCTAGAGTGTATTATGCTAAGTGAAATAAGTAAGTCACAGAAAGACAAATACTATATGATTTCACTCATATGTGTAATTTCAGAAACAAAACAGATTTTAAAAAAAGGAGACAAACAAAAAACCAGACTCCTAAATACAAAGAACAAACTGGTGGATGCCAGAGTGGAGGTGGGTGGGGGGAGGCATGAAGTAGGTGAAGGTGATTAAGATTACACTTAAGACGATGAGCCCTGAGAAGTGTATAGAATTGTCGAATCATTATATTGTATATCTGAAACTAATATAATGCTTTATGTTAATTATACTTGGATTTTAAAAAATTACATACCTTTGGGGCACCTGGGTGGCTCAGTCGGTTAAGAATCTGACTTCAGCTCAGGTCATGATCTCGTGGTCCGTGGGTTCGAACCCTGTGACGGGCTGTGTGCTTCGGCTCAGGTCATGATCTCACAGTCCATGAGTTCGAGCCCTGTGTCAGGCTCTGTGCTGACAGCTTGGAGCCTGGAGCCTGCTTCGGATTCTGTGTCTCCCTCTGTCTCTCTGCTCCTCCCCCACTCATTCTCACTCTCTCTCTCTCTCTCTCTCTCAAAAATAAACAGTAAACTTTTTTAAATTACTCACTTTTATATAAATACATGCTTTACATAAATGTTTTGATAGTCTGCGTTTTAAGTTTAGAGAATCTTATTTTATATAATTCATGCAACAATCCTTTAGCCTGGGCTAAATGTTATGAGTCCATTTATTTTGCAGATAGAGAGAAGGGAGGTTCAGGAGAGGCTGTGACTTGTCAAGACCAGAGGGTTAGCCAAGGTTGGAAGCAGGTGCTGATGCTGGTGTGCCAGCTCAGGGTCCAAGGCCTCGGTGACGTGTCTCCTGTCGCCTCTGGGCAGAATTCGCACATTAAACACGGTCTGCAGCCTTGGAGCTAGCTCCATGCCCTTGGCTCAGGGTCTGCACCTGGCATTGCCTCTTGCCTCTTTTGGAAATTATAAGATTTAGCAAAGGTTGAGGCTTGTAGGCCAACACAGAATGACTTCTAGTTCAAGGCTACGAAGAAGAAATCATGCAGGGCAGAGCTGCTGCAACCAGCCAGAGTTAGATGTGGAGAAATGCATTGCACCAGCCTCCCTCTCCTGACTGTTCTTTGTTCCCTTTATCGATTGATGTGCTTGCTAATGGTGACACATGTCCCGTCACCTGCGAGCTTTTGCGGTGTGAGAGATGTTCCTTTGAAGCATTTACTCCATTATTTAACATAGAGAAATTCCACATTCACTGCTAATTAAATAATCTCAGTTACTAAAGAGGAAAGCTGCCTCCTGGCACGACTCAGAAATTATCAGCTTCAAAATACGCCTCCTTGTCTCCGCCCCACCTGCCCCACCTCGGTAAGTGGAAGCTCCCACAATATTTGCATGAACAAATGAATGAATGAATGAAAGATATCCTGACTCATCCTTCTGCTAGAGATGTCTTTTTGAAACAACAGAAGCGTGGGGGTGCCTGGGTGGCTCAGTCGGTTGAGCATCCGACTCTTTGTTTCGGCTCAAGTACTCATCTGCCAGTTCTCGAGTTTGAGCCCTGAGTCCAACTCTGTGCTGGCAGCATGGAGCCTGCTTGGGATTCTCTCTCTCTCTCTCTCTCTCTCTCTCTCTCTCTCTGTCCCCCACCCCCCCCTCTCAAAATAAATAAAAGTTAAAAAAAAATAAAAATAAAACAAATAGAACTGTGTCACTGTGCTTCTCAAAATCGTCCACTGACCCCTCCTGCCTTCAGAGTAAACTGGTAATGTCCTGTGGCTGCCATGATTCGAGGCTAATTCTCATTTTTCCCTCTAGTCCCATTAAGCCACTAAGGTATGGCAACCAGCACCCAACCAGTTTGAGAAAAAAGGAAATTTGATTTTAAAAAAACTGAAGGTTCAGCGTATCTGATGTTGTTGAGGCTCAGTCTCAGAGAGAGAGAGATCTTGCTCCGTAGGCCTGTACTACCTTCATTCGGCGAATTGGCTCTTTTCCGTGGACAGCAAGCCCACACTGCGATCTGCCCAGCTGCACCACCACAGTGAAAGCGGGTCTTCTCTTTCACCAAATGCAGATATTAATCCCGGAGAAGCTTCCGATAGTTCTGATGAGTCGTGTGACTATCCCAGAGAAACCTCTGATTGGTTCTGCTCAAGTCACATGACTATCCCTAAATAACTCCGGTAACCAGAGGGATGGAAGACTGTGATGCAGACAACTTGAACCATGCATCCGCCCCCTCTGAGCTCCGTGGGCAGCCCCTCTGGGGCTACAGTGGACGCGGGGAGGCTCCCCAAAGCAACCAGAAGAAGAGGGCAGGAGGCTGTGCTAAGCACAAAACACATGGTTCTCTAGTCCACACACACACACATATGCACATACATACACACAGATACACACACATACACATACACACAGATACACACACAGATCGTTAGGGCTTCACATGCTCCATGTTCTCTCAGCCCAAATGCCTCTCTTCCATGAATGCTTCTTGGGGAAAAAAAAATACTGCCTCTTCTGGGAAACCTCCCAGATTCTTTTGAACAATATAGTTATTCCCTCTTCTGTGTTTCCGCTGAACTTTTGCATATTTCTACGATAACAATGCCTTATTTCTATATCTGCCTCCTCCATCAGACTGGGGGCTTAGTGTGAAGCCGTTCATGCACCTTACTCCCTTCAGGGTGGAACGCAGTGCCTGGCATACAGTAGGGTCTAGAAAGAGTGAATGAATTGAACAATAAAAGTCTCTAAGACTTCTTGAAATTAAATCCCAAATATAACCTATCTTCATTCTCATTTTAAAATGCCTTACTTGTCTGCACCACGCAGCTCGCTTGTCTGCATTCTGAAAAAGCTGCGTATGAAGTAACCTTCTGTTCTCCACCCGTGAAATTCGATGCTGGGCTGGAGAAGAGATTTTTATGTTTGAAAACCTTCCACTTCACCAACTGCATGAAAATCCAGAGAATTCCTATCGAGGGTGCCAGCAGGTGGTATTCCTAACGTTTTAACACAGATGTTCCCGGAGAGTATTGGAAAGTTATCTTGGGAGCACCTGTTCAGCGTTGGCATTACTCATTTTTCAAAAGAGATGGATTAGTGAGTCACAGGGGAAGAGAAAGTTGATAAGAGCGAGGGAAAGAGTGTGTGTGTGCGCGTGTGCTCACTGCAGAGGTGCGTTGCTACACATCAGACCCCTGAGGGCGTGGGATTTTAAAGGGCAGTGTTACAGGTCTTGATTTAGAACTTGTGACCCCGCACCGTCGTGCTCAGCGATGTTCACTGATGTGTGTTGACTTTCTGGGCAGCTCACAGCTGTACCGATGTGGACGTATCCTCCTGCTGTGTGTCTATTTCTGTAAGATCTGTGCATTCCCAGAATCTACTTCCAGAAGAGCCTGGGTGACTGATAAATGGGAAGAGAATATGAGACGCCATGAGCAGAGGATCCAGCCTCGAGCTTGAGGCTCCTGAGCCTTGAGCCTGTTCTCTTCCTCGAAAATGGGGATGGTGCTGGCAACCTCAGGGTTGCTGCAAGGACATTCCTAGCGTGTGTCCTGTCAGCCACTTGGTCCACTTGTTGAGCTTAGCCACCTCCTACCTTCCTGAAGGCTTGGACAGGCAGAGAGATGAAAGCAGAGTGAAATGTTTATTAAAGAAAACTGAGTTTGGAGGCTGTTCTTCCAGTTTCTCCCTGGGCCATAGGAACAAGTTTATCAATCTCTTCAGTCCTCGGTTTCCTCATCTTCAAATGGGGTGAGTATATGTCACTCTTGGCTGGTGGTGGAAATGAAGTGATATAATGTGTGAGAAGATGATCAGTGCCTGGGAGGTACCCAAGCAACTCGTGTAGGAAAAGGAGACTCGCATATCGGCCCCACTAAAGGGGACAAGAGGCACAATGGCCCCCTCCCGTGGCCTAGGGGACAACTCAAATGGCATCAGTCATACCTGACTTCCTGGTGGCCTCTTGTAGTGTTTTGCATTGAGTAGAAGCACCTGGCCTTTTACATAGGTGGACTGGGGTCTAGATCCTGACCAGGTCTTTATTGAAGTTGATGCCAAGTTCCTGGACTACTAATTTTGGAAGGCAGGTTGCAGTGAGCAATATGGATGGTGGTCCTGGTGACAGCTGTCCCTGACAACACACCGGATACACCACGGGGTCTGTTAGCTGTGTTACGTGCACCATCTTGTTAATCCTCACACCCACCATGTCTGTTGGGCATTAGTAGCCACTCCCCTCCCATAAGGAGCTTTGAGCATGGAGGCTCAGGGGGCTTAAGGAGCTTGTGGGAGATGATGAGGCTAATTTAAGTGGTGGAGGAATTTAAGCCTGCATCTGCCGACTTCCGTGCATGGACACTGCCCTTCCCCTTCCCTCCATATTTAGATTGTAATTTCAGAAGAAAAAAAAACATTCTTTTCACCTGGAAATAATTTCACATTTCTCCCTAGAACTAAGATTAAAAAAAAGTAACACATCGGTTTTTTATAAGACATTGATGATGTTTATTTTATTGATGCCCATTGAAAGGCCCATGATTCAGAAACGCTCTCTGACGAACCTCCATATAGCTCTTTATGCCCTTCCATTGGTCAAATGGAAGATGCTTAAATTGTGTGGTCCCAGAGGTCAGAAGTGGACCATGAAGATGAACATATGGCAAGAGGCTGGTTGGATTCTCCACCATGTAAAGAAGGATTTGGAGCTGTCCAGCCCTGTGGCCAGCAGCCTCACCCAGCAGTAAGTGTGTAGTTGGCTTTCACTGACCCCATTTCAACAGGGGCTGGAGGACCACTGAGTAGGATGCTAGAGAGAGGTGCATCCAGGGACAGAGATCTGAGCTGGAGGGCCGGCAGCCCCCCTGCACCAACAGTGAAATGCCTGCTGACGTGTCCATACCCACACACTTCAACCACAGATTATGTAAGTTCCTTCTTTGATCCAACACACTGGAGACCCAGGAGAGAGAGGAATTGGGGGTCAGTATGTCAGAGGCAGACCCTTCCCTCCACACTCACATTCCCAGGCAGAGAGGGAAAACAAAGGACAGAGCAGCTAAGCCCCTTCCCACCTCTGTGTCCTTTAGTCACACCTGCAGTGATGAGGGAGGGCAAAGCTCTGAATCTTATATGAGATTAGAGTTTTAAACTCTAGATTGGACTTTGATTGTCAACCCTTCCTGGGATGTAATGGAATTTACCCAAAATGGAATCTGCTCTCCAACAGAGAAAAGACATTCGCTATGGCACAAATGGGCAAGGATTTGAGAATAAAAACCATTTGATTTAAATAGCTCCATAGGTGGAGATAACACTGGCCATGCTCACATTTCCCTTCTAAAGTTGACTTGTACTTGGCCAAATGCAGCTCGTGGGTAGGAGAGGAAAACACACAGCTCCCTTCTCCATGCTGGTATGTTGTATCTGGTGACTCCCACTCTCTGCTCTCTCCTATTGCTTATGTGAGGGTTTGGTGAGAAGCCCAGTGCTGTTGGTGATCAGACCAATTGTGCCAACACTTGGCCAATCCACTCCTTGGGCCCAGTGGCCATTTCTAGGGCAGCATGAAGATCTCAATCCTGATCCCATTAGGACAATTCCCCAGATACGGGCCAAGATTAATTGCCTCTGTATCTGTAAACCAGCACAAATGAATAGGATTGTGTTAAGCCGTTCAGTGGTGGTTTTTGCGAGCATCTTCTCCCTCACTGGGACCCTCTCATGGCTAACTCAGCGCCTGCCATATTGGAGGCACGCCATGTTTTTGAAGGAATGAACAAAGGAACCCTTCAGGGAGAGTTAAATCCTAAAGAGTGACTGATGACATCCATTGGTAAAGACTGTGATCAAGAGAGTGAGTCAGAGGTTGGTTTGCACTACTGGGGTGAGAAACACCTTTTATTCAAGCAGAAGTGACCCTGCATCTCAAGTCTGGAGTTCAGGATGTACAAACAGCCTCTGAGCTCTGATTCCTACCTGGAGAGGCAGGTGCCACAGGGCAAAGTGACTGGACTGGCTGCCATAGAACCTGGATTGGGGCTCTGGAGACACCACTTACTGGCCATGGGACCTCGGGTGAGGTATTCACCTCTGTGAAAGAATGGCACACTTGTTAAAATGGTAAGGAAGACTCTGTGCAGGTCTATTGCAAGAGGCCAAGGCTATTGCAATAGAAAAGAAAGATTGGACTTAACTCCAGATACAGCAAGGACATATGGGGACTTCTAGCCAAGAAGCAGAATGGAGGATCGGGGATGAAAATTTACTAAGAGGAAACATTAAACATAGAGAGATTTTGTCTGAACCAACTCAACGAGACTCTCATTGAAGACAGATGAGCATGATCAGATGTGAGGGGTAGGCATGAAGAGTTTTATCAGCTTTCAAGGATGGGAGTTCTTGATAGACTGGCTCAGCAGAATTCCTGCTGAAACGGGACTCCATGGGCCAAAGACAGGGTCCCAGGACAAGGTCTGGTGCAACAGAGGGCTCAGAGGAGCCAGTCTAAAGTTGGGTCCAGAAGAAAGTCTTTGTCACCCTTGGGCTGTCTCTTGTCTTATGTCCCTCACAAGGTGGCTGTGAAGATAACACAAGGTGGAGCAGTAGATGGGAAAAAGGAGGCTGGATTCCAGCCCTTAGGTCTTGGGGCCTTGTTGTGACTACTCAGCTTCTCCACTGTGCCGTGGAAGCATTCACAGACTATATGTCAACTAGTGGAAGTGACTACATTCCAATAACCCGTGATTTACAAAAATAGGATCTGTGGGGCGCCTGGGTGGCTCAGTCGGTTAAGCGTCCGACTTCGGCTCAAGTCATGATCTCATGGTTCATGGGTTCGAGCCCCGCATCGGGCTCTGTGCTGACAGCTCAGAGCCTTGAGCCTGGTTCAGATTCGTGTCTCCCTCTCTCTCTGCCCCTCCCCTGATCACACTGTCTCTCTCTCTCTCAAAAATTAACAAAATGTTAAAAAAAATTTAAAAAAACAACAACAAACAGGATTTGTGCTCCGAGAGGTAGGTTGCTGACCCCTGTCTGGAGAGGGAGGGGAGCCTTTCTGATTAATACAGAAGTGCTGTATAGGCTAGTGGTGCAGTGTTCATAGGGCTTTCATTCTATTTCCCCCACATCATCATTACTATCAATATTTCTTTTACAACCCAGTCCTAATGTATATGTACTATAAGCCACTTTACAAACCCTTATGCAATAAAGTGGATATAAATTTTTTTGAACGCATTGTCTTATGTGACCCTCCCAAGATTCTGGTCTCTGGGACTTGGAACAAGGAGAGCAGGGAGGGGAAGTGTCCCAAAAGGTGACAGTACCCTATAGGGATGACATCACCTTCATGCAGAACACAGCCAGATGGTCACAGAGATGTCCTCCGGGGGCCACAAGACACTTCTCTCTGTCCTTGGAAATAGGCCATCAGGTGTACTTGAGTTGACCCCACTCGTCCCTGCAGAGCAGGTGGTCCGTAATGAGAGCACAGTAAAATTTGTCAACAGTTGACTGACCCCACTAAAGAGAGGTGAGCATTGGTGGTCGGAAGGGCTTACATTTGAGGATGGAAGACAAAGGACTGGGGACCATGGTAGCCAGCATGAGATGGGAAATGTGAAAGGAAAGGGTGGGGGGATGATCTGGGTGAATTTCTGGCCAATGAACAAGACAGGAGCTTTTTGAAACTGCCACCTGGTCCCCCACCCCCACCGCCCAGCTTCCTGCCACCTCTGTTCAGCCAGGTTCTGCGTGGACTTGGTTAATTTGCTGAAAACACCACGGTGCCATCCATTGTTTTTGCAGGAGCCTTGAAGCTTCAGGCAGGCCAGCACTCAAGGCATCACACTCTTAGCTCTCATTCACATTCGAGGCGTTATCATTGCTATTCTATCTTGGCGTCCTACGGAGGGAATTGTCATTAATCTAATGTTTCATCCTATGCTAGAGCAAAAAACTTCGGAATGTTTAAATGACAGCTCTGCTCTCATCTTTTCTGGGTCAGTGGACTATTTAATAAGGTTTCGGCTTCATCCCTATCATTGCCATAATAACTGTGTGTACACACTTGGAGCTCAAGCCTCCAGCAGGAGAAAGGAGATTCTATCAGACTAATATTCCAGCTCTTCCCCTCCACCACACATCTGTCTGTCTTTCCTGAATTCAGATTGATTTTTGCAGGGCATTTCATGCTCCGGAGCATGAAAGCTGAGGATCTTTTTTTTTTTTTGCAATGAGCCCAATAAAGTTTAAGATTGGGTTCAACAGAGTTGAGCTCCTTCAAGACATGAGACCTATAGCCTGTGTGCAGAGCCCTCATTTCACTCACCTGAGGCCAACTAAGATGAACTGAATGCTGCCGAGGAGACACGCATTTGGTTCACACCAACCGAGAGATGTGATTAGAGCTTCAGTAGGGTCAGCCGTGGGGACGGGAAAGGCTTTCTGGGGAGGGGGGAAGCTTTGGCACTGTGACTTGAAGGATCCGCAGGAATCACCCAGAAAACAGAGGATCATGAGGAGGACTCAGCTTGTGAGTACTCCTGTGTATAATTTGCCCATCTGTCTCAGTCTGGGCTCCCAGAGAAATAGAGCCAGTAGGATGGATGGATGGATGGATGGATGATAGATAGATAGGGAACTTGCTCACGTGACTACGGAGGTGGGCAGGGCCTCATATCTGTCGGGCTAGTCCTCAAGCTGGACATCCAGGAAAGCCAGAGGTCAGCAGGCTCAAGACCCAAGAGAAGCTGATATTTCAGTTCAAGTTCCAAGGCAGTCCGGTGGGGAAACTGTTCTCTCCTAAAAGGTGAGCAGCTTACTTGCTGTATTCGGGCCTCCACCTGATTGGAGGAGGCCCTCCCACATTGGGGAGGCCATCTGATTCACTCAGGGTGCGGGTTCAAATGCCATTCTCATCCACACCCAGAATATCTGGGCACCCCATGGCCCAGGCAAGTTGACACATGAAATTAAGCATCACAGGCCCTACAGCCAATGACTGGTGTCCTTATAAGAGACAGAACTGGACACACAGAGACACAGGGGAGAGAAGGTCATGAAGACAGAGACAAGGAGTTCAGTGATGCAGCCACAAGCCAGCGAACACTTGGAGCCACCGGAAGGACCCTCCCTGGGTGCCCTGCTGACCCCTTGTCACCGGCTGCCGAAGGCACTGGTCCTGCTCTCTACTCTTCCTTTGTTAAAGGGAGATTAGCAGGGGTCTGATGTTAAAGAGATTCAACTGAGAAACCTTTTTGACCTAATTAGCAGGACTGAATGAGAATTGGTAGAGAATAATTTTATCATCCCATGAGCCAGCGCGACAGAATGAGGTCACATGCACTCCCTAAAGTCACCACCTAAGGCCTCATGGTCTCATGTGGCGGACATCTGGGCTGCACTGGCCTGGCCGGCGCCATCCTGCCCGCCCGTTTCCAGCCTCAGTGCCAGCACTCTGCGCCCGCATCGGGCCTCTCTGCCCGTGCAGAGCATTTATCTGCGGTCCCACAGGACACCCCCCTGCCCCCCATGCGTGTGTGCACACCTGTTTCCCCAGCCTCCTCCCCCAGGAGAACCAGATCCCCCTGCGTCCGCCTCCTCTTCCTGGAACTCCTATTAATTCTTTGGGTGTTGGACTTGCTAGAATGATCCCCTCTGCTTCGCTTTCTCCCCTTATTTTCCATCTCCAGGACATTTTAGGCCCCTCTCTGGGAAACGTCCTTGACCTCAGCATCTTCCGAGCCCGACTCTTGGTTTGTTTTGCAGTTCTCCGACGAGAGCCTTTCTCATTCTCTGACTTGTTCCTTTTCCGTAGCATCTTGTGTTTTATGGGCGCAATATCTCCTTCTCCCTCTCTGCGGATATTAGTCACGGTTATTTCCAAGTTCCCTCGCCCCTACATTTGTTCCTCTGTCCTCTGAGGGCCTCTTATCAGTTTGTTTTGGTCTTTGTCTTTCATTTGAAAGGTTTTCTGCTAATGGCTGGCCGCTGGTAAGTGCTCCCTGATATTGAAGGGGGAGGTGGGAAAAGGCTGGCTCATGGCAGGGGCCCGGCAGCGGGGGGTGCCCCACAGTAGAGCGCAGACAGGTGTCCCCCGGGGCTGGTCAGGCAGCCACTGGCCATGTCCACGCCCACAGGTGCTCCCTCTGAGGCCTTCCCGGCCTCACGAATGGCTGTTGAGGATGTGGCTGCAGGGCAGAGGGGAGTAGGGACTGCGGAACACTATGACCCAGACCATCGGTTCCCCTCTCTCTTTTCAGCCCTATCCTTCCAGAACCCTCTTCTGTGTGTGGCCGGGAGTAGATCTTTGGGCCTCTTTGTCCCCGTGGGACTCTGGATGCAGAGTGCACACCCCAGGCTTCAGGACCACCCGAGCTGGTGCTTGCTGGTCCCCCCCTGGCTGGAAATTATCCCTGGTTCTGTGGGGTGATGGGCTTGCTGGGCTCTGCTCTGGGAGCCCCGATTCCAGAGCTTCCTCCAGACCATCAGGTCGGCTCCTCTGTTTGCTTTAGCTCTTCGAACACGTGATGACAGAGTTCATCTTTCGGTGTAAAGTGTCCTGGCCTCTTTGTCCCCGTGGGTTTATGCTGTTTTTATTCCTTTACTGTCCGGCTGAGGGACTCATTCTGTCGCTGAATAAATACTTACTGATCATTCATCCTGTGCCAGGCGCTCTTCCACGGCAAGGAGCAGAGCCACGAGCATCCTGTCCCCACCCCCACCCCCGGGCTTGCCTTCCTGCATCCCGCCAACCCCTCTGTCTATGGGAAGGCGTCGACCATCTTCCACGAATGCACATCGGACTGTGTCCCTCCCCTGGTGGAAACCCCCGAGGGATCCCCACTCTGCGGTTGGACGGGAGGGACTAAGGCTCTGGCCCTGGCCTCAGGGTGTCGTGGTGGGACTGCTTCCCCCCGACTCTCCCCCCCCCCCGACTCTCCCCCCGACTCTCCCCTCACTCCTGACCCAGCCCCCCTGCCTCCTGCCTCTCCCTCCAGCGTCGGGGGTGGGGGGGACAGACTTCACTCGTTGTCATGGGAGTCCTCACGGCACTCCATGGGGACAGGAATTGTCACCTCCACTTTGCAGGTGAGGAAGGTTAGGTTCGGAAAGGTCCAGCCACAGTCAGGTGAGGTCGAACGGCGGCGCCCACGGGGATCACGTGAGGGCTCTCGGACTTCATGTCCCTCTTGGCTCCAAACCACCTCCCTCCCCTTGCAGAAAAGTGTGGCCCCTTTCTCCCTCTCTGCCTCCCTCTCCCTCTCCCCCTTCGGGCTCCCTCTCCCACTCACTCCTCCCTCTGCCATCTGACAGAGCAAGCCACTCCCGATCCTGGCAGGACCCAGGAGCCAGGGGCCCTGCTTGTCTTAGAGGTGGTTTACTCCTTTCTCCTCCCCAGGGGCACACACGTCCCGGAGATGTCACCGGTGTGGCCACGTGTCAGCCTCAGGGTGATGAAGATGAGGCTGCAGGAGGCAGAGGCCACACAGGACTTGAGTCCTCTTCTCAAGTTGTTGGTCAGAGTTTGCAGCCTCCCCTCCACCCTCCACCTCTCCCCCGCTCCACTTCCAGCTCTCACCCCTCCACCCCCACCCTCCACCTCTCACTCCTTGATGCTGCACCTCCCACCCCTCTGCCCCCAACCCTTCACCTCCCCCCCTCCACCTCCACCTCTCACCCCTCCACTCCCACCCTCCACGTCTCAACCCTCCACTCTACACCTCCCACCCCTCTGCCCCCA